>JAFEMH010003965.1:0-235491 GCA_022495995.1 Adenophora triphylla var. japonica
TTGGAGAATTTCCAACCCGGAATCTGAATGCTCCCGTGGATACCTCAAAATATTGTGCTTTTCATCAAGCTCACGGACATCGGCCAGGCAACCGCTTCTACTCTGAAAAAGGCGATCCAAGGCTTGATAGAGCAAGGAAAGTTGGAAGGCCCCGAAGGGCCTAATACGATAAAAATCCTCGCAAGGAACCATAATCGTATAAATATGATTGAATGCGGAGAACCTTCGCATGCCCAGAAGATGCCGAAGAAGGTCCCCAAATACCCATGGCCAACCTTGTAGAGGATCCTGAATTCGGATTCCCCCTCAGCCTTGAGGGTATTGAACGAATCAGCCCACCTTGGTCTCATGTCAGAGACTTCCTGCAGGAATACGAGGCCCGCTATTTCTCGGATGAAGGGAAAATCGATCTTCTTCCCGAAGAAGCTGGGCATTCGGTCAAAACATGAGAAAACCATTTACACAAGATGGTTAGAACAATCGAGAAGAATCGAACAAGAAAGCTTCTGCGGCGCACTGTCTTGGGGCTTATCGTAAAGAGGCCGAGGAGCATCTGGAGCTAGTACACTTACGCAAGTTGGCTTTGGGAGAGGCCGAATATGGATCCGAGAATGTAAAGAATCGGGAGGAGGAGGATTCCTTCTATATCCTGCCGGGAGTCAAAGACGTGCCACCCCCTCTCACTCTTCCCCCGCCGTTTCTAGGAGGAGAAGCTGAGTCGCAACTATCACTTCCGGGAATGGGAGCATATGACAATTTCTACGGCTGCACGCACCCATATTCCCCTAACGGGTTTGATCGGCGTTCCCTCTCAGCCGAAATCTCGGTAGTATGGGAAGATGATTAGATGACGACGATGACGATGATGATGACGGAGCGAAGAGTCAGCGAGGCCCCGGATCCGGAATTAATCTGGAACAATCATGCCGGAAATGAGCCCACGGGAGCCAGCACAAATGGTTGGTTGTCACGGCGTTTACCCAGCGAAGACACTTCGAAGGACGAATATGAAACCGAGATATGAAGGCCATGAAGTTTCCCGGGTTCTGAGCACGCGTGGATGTCTTAGAGTTGTCAACACGCCCTACCATGCTTTGGGGAAAGGGTTTTCAAAGGTCGATCCAGGGCCGATAGTCGAAGATCTGATAGAGAGGAAAACTAACTCCCATCCGCCCAAATGAGAAAATAACCATGGTCGGATCAAATCCACCCGGAACAAAGTAACACTCCTTGTCGGGGTTACCCAAGAAGAGGTCACCTTCCTCGAATGTATGTCGGCTCTCGAGAGAAGTCCCGGAAACCGGCATGATACCGGATGCGCCTCCCACACGAGTGCTATAATCATCTCCAGCTCGAGTATTACGAAAGGAACCGAGGATAGTTGCACTATACCGGGATGAGATCGAAAAGCCGCGAGCCCCGACAATAGCGACTCTTGTTGTATGATAACTATGAGCAAGGCGAGACTATGGGAGCGAATCGGAGGACGCCCTAGTTCTGTGGGCCATCCGAGGGGCAGCAACACAACCCCGAGACTCAAAAGCACGTGATTTGGGAAGCGATTATAAGGGCCGCCAGAAGGAGCCGGTACGGCTCGGCCCCTCATCCGTTGCTAGACTCAGTCGGGCCGGTGGCCGATAGCGAAAAAGGCTCCCGGTTGACCTTAGCGGCGTTGAAGAAATCTGGTCAAGAAGCAACCGATGAGGATGTCAACCTGTTGACCCGATCCAGGGCAAATCTTCCAAGGGAATCCCAAAGCGAGATAAGAAGGCCACAGATCAAGCACACGAGGAGAACCGCCGCCCTATGCTAAGACAGAGAAACTCCGACTCGGAAAAGAGGATCCCGTGCTCACCCGGTTGAAGCAAACACGAGGCCAACATCTCTCTATGGTCCCTGCTCACCTCATCCTATCCCCACAAGCTAAAGCCGCGGAAGAAAGCCTAGCCCGCACCTTGGTCCCTATTGATGCTACTCCCGATGACGTGGTACATCGATTGGAAACATCCACTACGGGAACATAATCACTTTCACGATCTCGACCTCCCTCAATTTGGGGCTGATCATAACGAGCCTCTCTTCATCACAGTCCAATTGGATGAACGACGCCTTCCCTCGGGTCCTGGTTGATAATGGGTCAGGAATGAACATTCTTCCGGCAAAGATCATGAGCACCTTGACATCAAGTCCACGGACTTAAAACCTTCCTCCCTCACAGTCAAAGCTTACGACTCGACATCCCGAGCAGTCGCTTGGAGTTGCTACCTTGGACCTCTGGTTTGGACGAAATTGATACCTGTGGAATTCCGGGTTATTGACATCCCGATCACTTTTAATGCCTTATTGAGAAGACCTTGGGCGCATCGGAGTCAAGGGGGTCGCCTCAAGCCTCCACCGGTGTGTGAAATTCGTCTCGAATGGGGACACGACAACCATTTATGGGGATTTAGTCACCTTGGAGGGCACGGATACGGGTGGAATACCTATTACGGAAATCAAACATGACGAGGAAGGTCTCATGCTAACGGGCTTCACGGTCGAGCCTCCAAAGCCCCGAGTTTGCAACATAGATCGACAATCACCAGGATAAAATCCCTCCGGTCTTGAAAATGATGAGAAAGATGAGCTATCTACCTGGCCTCGGTGCAGGGAAGCACCAACAAGGAACTCACAAACTCATCGAGGTGAAAGGACAGAAAACTTCGCCACGGCACAGGATATGAGGCCTCCTCGGTAGACACCGCGAAAAGGAAAAGAAATTGCCGGAAAAGGGGAGAAAGCGCCACGGGAAGGGTCCCGCTGGCAACGACCCTAAATCTCTCCCTTTCGGTCCTAATTTGGTGATTACTTCGTAAAGGGTCCCACACAACCGGGTAACATCACGAGCCCACACAGAAGGGTGGCGAAGCTACGAGGATAGCCTCAACAAGTTCGGGGAGCCAAAGCTAACCCGGTCAGTAGAATGTTCCTGGACCTACCCAAGATACCCGGGGCTACCACTACCATGAAGAGTGAGTACACTTTCAAAGGCGTGCCAAGCCTAGTGGAACAGTTTGAGAAGCTTACTACCACAATTCCTACTGCCCAGGAAGGTCCGAAACCTGAGTTTGAATTGACCATGCCGAAAGCCAAAGCCACAGAAGTCTTTTCAGAGGATTGGGACAGTCCGATTATGCAACATTTATTCGGGGAAGAGATCCAGGTGCCAGACCTGATTGATTTCAGCTCAGAAATGGTAGCGATGATAGAGGAAGGAGCACGGTACAATTCCTGAGTCATGACGCCCCTGACAGCGATGCCATTAAAGAATCGGGAAACTCTCTCAGGCCCGTCCGCGACCAAAGAAGAAATGATCACCAAGCCTGGATTGGTCTCCCGTCCCTTTGTGTCAATCTAGGAAGAGTCCTCCGAGTCTCTCATTGTTAAGGTCGAGTCTCTAGGGTCGTCCGATGGCCTTACGCCTGAAGACTACGAGTCTGTAGCGAATGCTGTACTTCCTTTCGTTCCTAATGAAATGACGAACCTTCCTGAGTATCCTTTGATTGCCACTTTAACTAATGATGAATTAAAAAAACATTTAATAATAATTCATTAAATAAAGAAGCAGACACATTAAATAAAAAAAGAAGAAAACAAAAATCTTTAAGCAGGTTGTTCGAAAAGAGGAAAATCGAGCCCAAGCTGTAGAAGAGATTTTGACAAGTGTGAATCTGAGGCTGCGGAAGAGCCTAAAGAGACGCATATTGGTGATTTCTTCGAAGGAACTGGAAAGGATGCCTTACAAAATCCTATAAAATCCTCAATTCAAAGAAAGTAGCCCTCTTCATCAAAGAGAACATCATATGCGAGATACGGGTTGCCGGCGAAATCATCTCGGATAATGGATCCCATTTCGAAGGGGAATGCAACAGTGTGGCGGAATTCAGAATAACCCGTCACAAGTCATCTCCCTACGGGCCCCAAACCAACGGAGCCGTCGAGCGGCAAACAAGACTCTGGAAAACATCATCAGGAAAATGGTGTCCAAGGTCGAGATTGGCCCAAAAGTTACACACTGGCACTCTGGGGCTACTGAACATCCGTCGAACGGCAGCGGGAAACACCGTTTGCCCTCACCTACGGAATGGAAGTCGTACTCCCAATCGAGCTAGAAATCCCCTCACTCCGTGTCTTTGTTGGAGAGCACGATCAACGAGGTCGAATGGCTCCAAAGTCGCCATGATGAATTGGCCCTACTAGATGAGCGCCGATTGAAAGCAATGGAACACATCCGAGCCTACCAAGGGAGAATGGCGGAGCTTTCGACAAGAAAGTAAAACATCGGGAGATTAGGAAGGTGATCTCGTTTTGAAAGAGAAGCCCCGGTCAGTATCAACCCCTCTAAGAATGGGAACTGTCTCGGATCGGGCCATATGTTGTCCAGAAAATCTTCTCCGGAGGAGCCATACAACTTGCAGACCTCGACGGAAATCCCTTTGTACACCCAGTGAATGGGGACAAGCTGCGCAGATATTACGCGTAAAACACGGAGTCAAAAAAAAAAAGAGAAACAAAAAAGAAGAAGAAAAAGAGTGATAAAAGAGTAATACCCGACTAGGTTGAAAACCCGAAAAGAGGCGGCCTAGGTAAAAACGGGGTTGCACCAAAAAAAAACAAAAAAAAACAAAAAAAAAAAAAAAAAAAAAAAAAAAAAACCGGGTCGAACTACGGAGACTGAGCCCTTTGTCCGAAGGGAACGTAGAGCGGCGGAAACGGTTCGGTCTAAAGCACAAATAAAAGTCAAACTTTGACATCAAGCATGTTGATCGGGACGTACCATGAAAGCGTCTCGAAAAACTCTAAAGCAATTCACATATTCATTACAGTTAAAAGCTTTTTGATGAGTCTAAGCCCGGTTCATTCCTACAACTGACAACCTGCTAAAAGAAAACTAAGATACATAATCAAACTGATGTGTCTGCTGCGACAAGAAAGGGATACTCGGAAACCTCAGAGTCACTCCAAGCCGCTCGTACTGGCATCCCCCCTCTTCTTCCCCCTTCGAGTCTTCTTCTTTTGAACAGGAAAAATGTCGGTCTTCCTCCTGCCAAGCTCTGGTGTAGGGACAGGATCTATCAAACCAGCCTCTGTCAGGGCCCTGGTAGCCCTAGCGTCATCTCTCATCTCCTGTAGCCGGGCTGGTAAAGTAGGAGTCCTCCTCTCTTGTCTCTTGACATAAGCTTCATAGTCGGTCACAGTATCTCCGCTCCTGTCGTGAGGGTTGGCCCTCGCCCTGGCCCTCCTTCTCTCCGAAACTGTCAGGTCTTCCACACCCACAATGGCCTCACGCCATCTCAAAATAGCCATCTGAGTCTCTCCCAAATGCCTCTCGTACCAATCCAGGTACCAAGTGGTCAAGAACACAGGTCTCGGACGCCTGAGGATAACCCGAGGAGGAAAGACGTCATACCTCCATACTCGGGAAAGAAAGGAAAACACCGAAGGATCATCCATGTAAGCGGAAGCCACCACCCTGGTGGCTATATCATCAAAGTCCTCCAAAGGAACCTGCTCCAAACCAAACTGTCTCAGAACCAAAGCCGGAATGTAGAAGCTGGACTGAGAAAGCCCCGAAACCATAACCACGGGAGATCCGTCCTGAAGCACCCTCCGAGTCTCCACCCGCCAATAAGGCACCGACCATCTGATATCTTCAGTCTGACGACCAGCCATCCAACGCTCCCACGAGTCCTGATCATCAAAATCTACAGCAACCCCTCTCCTGGCAAATGTCCAAGGCTTGATCATATCAGAAGTTTCCCGAAGAATCCCTAAGCGCTCCATCAGCCACAAATTCAAGAGAAACGGGCTGCCCCCGTTCATATACCGTCTCCCGGTAGCCAGCCTGTCGAGAGCACGAAAAGTCTCTCCCAAGATCAAAGGTACAACGTCTCTGCCCAAGCGACAGTGAACGACTACATCTAGCAGAGCCCGATGACAAATCCCAAAAGAGTAAACCATGAACAAGGTACCAAACATGCAAAGAGCAAAAGCATCCCAATAGGCATCATCCACCAAGCCTAAGCCCCTAAATCTATCAGGAAGACCAGAAATATCAAAATGATCAGGACCGCGGATCATACCTTGTGCTTCCTCCGGGGAAAGATGAAGAAGTTTGCACAACTTGTCAACAAAAGAGGCCCCTCCGGGCAAAGGAACCGCAATCTCTTCCACCTCCGGACTGCCAAGAAAAGCCCGGAATTCTTCAACGGTCGGAACAACCTCATTGTAAGAAAGGAAAAAGACATGCCTTCTAGTATCCCAAAATGATGAAGAAGCTCTCAAGAGGTCGTAGTCCGGAACCAATTCCTTGAGAGACCACAAGCATCGTATCTTATACCTTTCTTCAAAGAACGATCTTCTCTCGTGCATAATCTCTCGGGACCAATCCTTGAATTTGTTGAAAAATGACATTTGGGATTCTTGGGACAATTTTGATGGAGTTCTTCTAAGATTTTCCATGGCTTCTCTCTTCTCTCTCCCGAAATTCCAGTTTGAACTGAAGAAGATGAAGTTTCAGGTGACATTTATGCCCCAAACCAGATCCAACCACCAAAATAAATGAACCCTGACAGATGTCATCCCCATCCGCGCGGATGGATTGCTACCCAAAAAAAAAATCTGCAACAATTTAAACTGCTGCACCACAGAGAAATATTTTGTCCCAGCCAAAGCCTGTCCAAACCAGTCCATACACCAAACATCTACACCCTTGCCAAAAAACCGAGGCTCATGCAACATTGCATTCATACAGCATTGCATTCAAAAAAAAATAATAAAATAACAATAATCCTAGATTATTAAATTCCAAAAAAAAAATAAAGGGAAAAGCAAAGAAAAAAAATATGCATGAAAATAAAGTGTACCTGTCTAAATAGGTACAGTCCCAAAAATCAGTCTCAGGAAATCAGTCAATCGGAATCCTCGGTGGCCGGTGCTTTCCCCCGGCCCCTCTTATGGCTCGGGCCCGCCTCCTCGGTAGCCATGAATGTCTCGGGCTCACAATCATCGTCCTCGTCTCCGGAAGAAGGCTCGTCAGGACCTACCGGCACGCTCTGATACGGCAAACCAAGATCCGCAAAGAAATCATATCCGAAGGTGAAGGCGTCGGACTCCTGGACGTGTGAAGAAGACCCACCGTGATGCCAGACATGCCCCTGCTCGTACGGATCCCCGAGGATGACGTGGTCCGAAGGCAGCTCCACGCTAGGATCTATGAAAGGAGAAAGAGGAGTCTCGGAAGAACGCTCAGAAGGCTCAGGGGAAGTCTCCCGCTCGACAGGCGCCGGCTGTGGTCGCCTCGCTCTAGCCTGAGGGGCTCCACAAGCCACCATCCTCCTGATGAATCTCTTAGCCCCGATCACCTGCTTCGTCAGCTTCTCCACGACCACCTCCGGAAACTGCACGGAAAGAAAGTCGTCAAAAAAAAAGGGTGATGCGAAAAATGATGAAGCGAGAATGGAGAAGACAAAAAAAAAGAAGAAGGAGAGGCCATACCTTCATACCCGGACGAGGCCGGAAAGCTCGTGGAAGCCGCTCGAGCCGGAGATCTGCACGTTCAATCTAACCCCATCCTGGACATATGAAAAGTCCGTCCGATGGTACCGCGGGATCCCTAATCCCTCTCTATCAAGGACCTGGGGCATCCTCAACCTCCTCAAGATGAATACCGGATACTGCTCAATCGCCACGAATGCCGAGAAGTGCTGGCCGCCTCGGTAATCACCCCAGGTCTCCGATCTCTCACTCGAATGCATCATGTCGGCGGGAGGCTCCAACGGTGTCATCAAAGGCGAACTCACGCCATGCTGGCGCGTCACTCTCTCCCCCAGATAATACACGTCGCAAGTCAAGCCCCTCAAAATCCTCCGCTGCACGGTCCATATCTCAGCGCCCCTCAGCTGCGCAACATCGAAACGATCCCAGGGATAGAATATCATCCCCTCATCCGTCTTAGCCCCCGTCAAAGGCAGGCAGTCCCTGTATCTGAGGGTCGTGTGCCCTCTGGAACCTTTCTTCTCCCGGACATACTTGGACCAGGAACGCATGGCCGGATACGCCCCAACGTACTCCGCCGGCTGTCGCCACATCGTGACGTGAAAGAACTCCAACGCCCATACCTGCGAAAGGTAAAGATCACATCAATTAAGTGCGAAAATAGATACGTGCTTAAAGAAAAGAGGGAAAGCAAAAGGAAAGCTTCTACCTCCAGAGGGAACTCGAAGCATGTCAAGAAACTGACAGCCTTCCGGCTATACCGATCTAGAGCGAAATAGAGCTCTGCCAGCCCTGCCTCTCCCAAGAGACCTCTCCGACCATCTTCACATCCTCCAGGGGACCGCAAAGAAAGCAAAACATGTCCCCTCGCATGTCCAAAAAGGGTGCTCGAAAAAGCAAACCATAGAAAAGCCCCGGCAATCCGCTCGGCGCCTATCCTCTCATCCCCCCTCATAGCTCCCAATGCTCTCCACAATCTTTCCCTCGACCACAACGTACTCCATACCCATCCCCTTTTTGGGAATAGGGAAAATCCTAGAAGGGCCTGCAGATCCGCATCGCTGTAGCCGTCTCTCCACTCAATGATCCGTCCGTTAAAGGACAAGCCCGTAATCGCAGCATAATCAAAAGGCGTAACCGTCGCCTCGCCCCAGAAGAAGTGGAATGTGTGGGTCACGTCCCACCAGTGCTGTGCCAAAGCGAAGATCAGACCCTTACTCTTGGGAAACTTGACCAACCCCCTCAGGCACTCGATGAACTCGTACAAGCCAGTCTCAATGACGATCTGTCTAGGACTCATCATCGCTCCTTTGCCCATAAGTGGAAGCCGGTCCCATAGACCAATAACAGACTCCACTGATCCTCGAGTCTTCATCTTGTTCAGCTGCTCCGTCACGAAATTGTTTCCACCCTGCAATAAAAAAAAGAGAGGAAAACAAAAATGTCAAAAGTGTCAAAATTTTGCATTCAAAAAAAAAAAAGAGAGAGCATACACATGCATCATAAAATTTTGAAGAAAATTCGGGCAAAGATAACAAAGATGCAATGAACCTAGCCCCATTTTTCTCGCACAAAAGAAGGCAGTTTTCAGCAAATCCCAATCAACATTCATTCATACATGAAGAAAAATTCATACAAGGAGTCAACGGAAGCAAAAACTCCGTCCCATTTTCATAAAATAACATGCATACATTCATTCGACGGAAGTGAAAACTCCGTCCCATTTTCATAAAATAACATGCATACATATCATTCATGGAATCATCATCTCATTGAAAAAAAAAAAAATCCTACGTTTACAAAAAAAAGAGCATGCACACATTCATGTCGACATTGCAACAAAAAAAAAAGAAGTCCGTACCAAATTCGGGAAATTTTTCAACATAGTCTCATATTTCAAAAAAAAATTTTGGGCAAAAATGCCCATTCTTTTTTCAAACAAAATGAACATTTGGGTTACCCACAAACTCATTACAACATGCAAAGCATCAAAATCAAAATCCAAGGCCAAGAACATCAATTATTCAAAAAAAAAAATCAAAAATCACCAAAAAATCAATTTCAAGCAAGAAATCAACAAAGGGATCGAAAAGATTCGAAGTATACCGTTCGGAGACTCAGATCAGTGGCCCAATGTTGCCACGCATCGGGGTAGGGCTCCTCCACAATCGATTGCGAAAGAGTATAATGTCTCCTCATTCGAACGAGCTCTAATCTCCTCTCCGCGACCGGACCGCGTCCTTGGCCTTGAAAAGCAACTCCCCCGTGTTCCATTGCTTGAAAATCGAAGAAAATCGGAAGATTTCGGAGCTCCTAGGACCAACAATGGCGGTTTGGGCGAATTTTTCTCTCTCTCTCTCTCGTAAATTTTGAAAAAATAGACTGAGGAAGAAGAAGGGCGTTGGCCCTCATTAAAACCAATCTGACTTTCAATCTGCTCCGCGCGGATGGTTTTGAAGGGTCAAAAAGACCCTTTTGCCCTTTAAAATTTCAGGACTCTGTAGTTTAGTCCTCAACTTAACAGAGTTAACCAAAGTTAACCAAAATTAGCCCCCCCCCCCTTTCAAAATCATCAACGGCAGTAAAACGTAAGTCCGATCTCTCCGAGAAAGTTAACGGAATCCCGCTTCTTTCATCAAAATCATTCCACGACAGTAAAACGTAAGTCCGATCTCTCCGAGAAAGTTAACGGAATCCCGTTTCTTTCATCAAAATCATTCGACGGCAGTAAAACGTAAGTCCGATCTCTCCGAGAAAGTTAACGGAATTCCGCTTCTTTCATCAAAATCTTTCGACGGCAGTAAAACGTAAGTCCGATCTCTCCGAGAAAGTTAACGGAATCCCGTTTCTTTCATCAAAATCATTCGACGGCAGTAAAACGTGAGTCCGATCTCTCCGAGAAAGTTAACGGAATTCCGTTTCTTTCATCAAAATCTTTCGACGGCAGTAAAACGTAAGTCCGATCTCTCCGAGAAAGTTAACGGAATCCCGTTTCTTTCATCAAAATCATTCCCCGGCAGTAAAACGTAAGGCAGATTTCTCCGACGAATACGTCTGATTTTTCCCCAGCAAAGGCTAACAAAATCCCCAGCAAAGTTAACGGAATTCCAAAAGCCAGCGGAATCTCGAGTAGATCTCGAACTACGAAAGGGCTTGATTTCCGCTAGGGATACGTAGGTAGCCTATCATTAGGTCCAGCCACTCGACCAAAACGGTCACCCTCTCCTTCGGCAGCAGACAAAGTCCACCGAAAGGCCATTTCAAATCAAGGTTCGAGGCACCTAAAACGCCATCATCAAGGTCCGAAGCACCTAAAACGCCATCATCATTCCAAAGGTTCGAGGCACCTAAAACGCCATCATCAAGGTTCGAGGCACCTAAAATGCCATCTTCAAGGTTCGAGGCACCTAAAACGCCATCATCAAGGTTCGAGGCACCTAAAACGCCATCATCTCCAGGGTCAAAGACCCAAACTACGGTCGGCTTGATTCCTCTTAAGGATACGTAGGTAGCCTATCATTAGGTTCAGCCATCCGACCGAAAATGGTCATTCCTATCCCCAGCAGAGCGGATAGCCATCCGACCGAAAATGGTCTTTCCTATCCTCAATGAGCGATAGCCATCCGACCGAAAATGGTCATTCCTATCCCCAGAGCGGATAGCCATCAATGGTCATCTCTTATCCCCAATGAAGTTTCTTTCCGGAACCGATCGTAGAACTCGCTCATCAGGTTCGAGGCACCTAAAACGCCATCATCTCCAGGGTTAAAAACCCGAACTACGGCCGGCTTGATTCCCACTAGGGATACGTAGGTAGCCTATCATTAGGTTCAGCCACTCGATCACTTGATCACCCTGTCAAATATGGAGCCTTACTCTTATCGACGACCCGAAAGCACCGTCGCCGAGGGGCTACTGTAAGTGCTCCAATTTGAGTTTGTTAGTATTTTCGTTAGAAAATTAACGAAAGTTTTAACATTCCTAACATTTCTAACAATTCTTAACATTTCTAACCAAGTAAGGGTAGATTAGGGATTGCCATTTAAAGATAAACCAAAGAAAGAATCTCAAAAAGCAAAAGAAATAGAAAAAACCCGAATTAGCAAGCTGAAAAACATAATCAGTTTGATTTTTTTTGAAAATATTCTTTGTGTCCAAAGCCTGCAGCTGCAATTAATGAACAGTGCACGCTGCAGGTCTTGTCCGCGCGGAGGGTTTTGTCATTTCCAGAGGGCTATAAATTGAGCCCTCCAGTCACAGAAATAAAAGGGAGAAGAAACATTTTTCACAACTGCACCTTGGCGAAAATAGAGAGAAAACAGTGAGAATTCTCTAGAATTGTCACCTTTTTCTCAACTATTCACCCAAAATCACACTCACTCAAACACTCTCATATTCAAGCCTCAAACATTCTTACATTCAAGCCTAAAACTCAAAACACAAAGAAGATTGGTAAACCCTCCTTCTCCTTACCCTAAACTCCTTCATTCATGCATGCATTTTCAAACTCCAAAATGTAGTTTGTTCATCTTCTTGCCTTAGATCCAAGAAGATCACCATGGAAGTTCATCTCCATGGATGATCTTCTACAAGGATCAACATTATTTACAAAGTGTTCTTACTTACTTGCAAAGAAAACACATTTTCAAAACCCTAAAAATCATTTTCATACATCAAATCTCTTTTTCAAAGGATAAAATTCCCCTTCCCAAGCAAATGAAGTGCTTAGTCCTAATGTACCCCAAGGATGGTTTGATATAGTTGATTCACCACTAAAATGTCAAGTGATCACTAATCAAAACCTAGGGAAATGGGGACAAGCATGGATGCAAAACCCCCCTTTAAAATCATGTTTTCCTTCTTGAGAAGTTGCTGTCCAGTAGCAATTTTCTAAGACCCCAATCCATGGTATAATTTTTTGGACACAGATAACCTTGGAATTTGGTGTTGACTACAAAACACTTTTTGTAGCCAACATCCAGAGATTTCCAGAAATATTTTTACTTTAATTTTTACGTGAGTAAAACTCCCTTTTTCAAATTTTCTTTTAAAGGTCAGTTCCTCAGTCTCTGGAAGTCCAGATTTCATATCTGAGATTTCCATAAGGTTTTGGTCCCTAAAATCATCTCCAAAATGGAAAATTCTTTCACAGAAACCTTATTTAGGATGTTTTGAACAACTTTCATTCTCGGACTTTCCCCAGATTCTGAGATTTTGAAGCCCTTAAGTCCATTTCAAAATAAAGTGTCAACTGCCTTTTTCATTCTGGCAGAATTGGTTTTCAACTTCCAAAAATCTTTTGAGTACCAAAAATCATACCAAAAATCATGGGATTTGTTCAAAGTCTAATAAAGAGTTCCCAATTTTTACTTTTCAGATTCAACTTATTTTGGCCAAAGTAACACACACACACACACACAAATGATTTTAAATGTTTGGAAGACTCGTTTTACGAGGCATTCCGGGTGAACACTAACGTCCTTCCCGACGTGTAACGTGACCTCCGAACCCAAATCTCTAATCTCGGGCATTTTTCAAAGTTTTGGCCCTTAAAACAAAAATGGCGTGGCGACTCCGTGTTTTTTCCGTTTGATTTTCAAAAGAAAAGAAAAACACAAGATCTTTCGGGAAAACTGGAATTTCAACATCGTCACAGATACGTATACCTTGGCGATGAAGGCCAAAGGGTGTACGAATCAGCAGTTGGCTGACTATTTCAGTCTGTCTTTGAAATCCAGTGCCCTAAAATGGTTTTTCCGCTTAAAACCCGAGGCCAGGGCTACATGGGACCAAATTACTAATGCCTTCACAGAAAAGTACAAGGCCAACTTGGAATGGGAAACAAATAGAGTTGATCTGCAGACAACAGTGCAGCGTCCCGACGAGAATGTTGGGGATTTCTACAAGCGGTGGAATCTGAAACTCAGTGAAATGGCCATCCCTCCTTCTGAAGAGGAGCAACTGGACATCTTTCAGTCATGCCTGAAACCACATCTGAGATCCTCCCTCAGTCACTTCCCGTACTCAGACTTACGGGCCATGGTTAACTCCGCAGCTAAGTTTGAAAAGGCTTACAATCAGCAACCGGCTGCTGCACCTGCTTACAGATATCGGGCTCCTCCTTCCAACACCGCCCCTGCTCCTGCTAAAGGCAAAGAGATGATTAACTACGCGGGACAGGAATGTAATAATGCAACTCCTTTTGCTCCCAGAAAACCAGCCGAGCCCAGGCCACGGGTCGTGAACCTCGAAAACTTTGGGATGCCTCTGAACGACATCTTTAGGGGACTGGTGAAAGAAGGCTTGCTGCGGCCTTTGGAGAATTTCCAACCCAGGAATCCGAACGCTCCTGTGGATACCTCAAAGTATTGTGCTTTTCATCAAGCCCATGGACATCTGACTGACAACTGCTTCACTCTGAAAAAGGCGATCCAAGGCTTGATAGAGCAAGGAAAGTTGGAAGGCCCCGAAGGGCCTAATACAGTCAAAAATCCTCTGCCAAGGAACCATAATCAGGTAAATATGATTGAATGCGGAGAACCTTCGCATGCCCAGGAAGATGCCGATGAAGGTCCCCAAATACCCATGGCCAACCTTGTCGAGGATCCTGAATTCGGATTCCCCCTCAGCCTTGAGGATATTGAACGAATCAACCCACCTTGGTCTCATGTCAGAGACTTCCTGCAAGAATACGAGGCCCGCTATTTCTCGGATGAAGGGAAAGCCGATGCTAAAGAACTGGGGTTGTTCCAGTCAAAACATGAGAAAACCATTTACACAAGATGGTTAGAACAATCGAGAAGAATCGAGCAAGGAAGCTTCAGGCGGGCACCTGTACTGGGGCTTATCAGCAAAGAGGCCGAAGAGCATCTGGAGCTAGTACACTTCTGCAAGTTGACTCTGGGAGAAACCAAATACGATCCCGAAGACAGTGAAACTGAAGAATCAGAGGAGGAGGATTCCTTCTATATCCTGCCGGGAGTCAAATACGTGCCACCCCCTCTCACTCTTCCCCCGCAGTTTCTGGGAGGAGAAGCTGAGTCACAACTACCACTTCCGGGAATGGGAGCATATGACAATTTCTGCGGTTGCACGCACCCATATTCCCCTAACGAGTTTGATCGGTGTTCCCTCTCAGCCGAAATCCCGGTAGTATGGGAAGATGATTCCGATGACAGTGACGACGATGATGATGACGAGAGCGAAGAGTCAACTGAGGCCCCAGATCCGGAATCAATCTGGAACAATCATGCCGGAAATGAGCCCATGGGAGCCAGGCACAATGGTTGGTTGTCAGCAAGCGACGATGAAGAACCACCGGAAAATGCAAGTCAAATGCCAATAGGGATGGGTCCCCAAGAACTGCACCTCGTAAGATGCACCTGCGGTCAGTGTCCGGATACTTCAGAGGATGAGGGACAATAAAGCCCGCGCCCAGATCCGTACACATCCGAAATCCTAGAACACAATGTTCCTTATAAAAACCTAACCGGTGAATGGAAAGGGTTCATTGAAGCACTGGTCGAGAATGGAGGGTTTCAGCGACCAGAAGATGAAGAATTCGTAAACGTCATCGGATCTTTTTTTTCTTTCCCGAGAACGGATGGCATAACAACCGTGAGGGTCACAACCGGGCCGCTTGAGCACAGCGAGTGCCTGCAATCACTGAAAAGGGTTATTGATCTAAATGTCTCCCCAGTGGCTTTCATACCTATGGATCCACATGACGCCTTCCTAATTGCTCCAGTGCCCGACGATGGACCCCGGGTGCTCCTTATTTGGACCCAGATCTATCGTGCTGCCACATCGAACTACGAGGGGGAACGTTGCCTATCTTTTACTTGTGGCTGCCCTACTTGCAAGGGTGAAAGAAAAAAGATGTATGATGAGATGGAGGCTGATAGCCATAAGACCGAAGACACTTCGGAAGACGATTATGAAAACGAGGACATGAAGGCCATGAAGTTTCCTGGGTCTGAGCACGTGGATGTCTTAGAGTTCAACACTGCCTACCATGCTTTGGGGAAAGGGTTTTCAGGCGTCCGATCCAGGCTGATAGTCAAAGATCTGATTGAGAAAGGAAAACTAACTCCCATCCGCCCAAATGAGAAAATAAACATGGTTAGATCAAATCCACCCCGGAACAAAGTAACACTCCTTGTCAGGGTTACCCAAGAAGAGGTCACCTTCCCCAAATGTATGTCAGCTCTCAGAGAAGTCCTGGAAACCGGCATGATACCGGATGCGCCTCCCACACAAAGTGCTATAATCATCTCCAACTCTGAGTATTACAGAAAGGAACCAGAATGGCTGCACTATACCGGGGATGAAATCGAAAAGCCGCCGAGCCCCGACAATAGCGTCTCTTGTTGTATGATAACTATGAGCAAGGCAGACTATGGGAGCGAATCGTAGGACGCCCTAGCTCTGTGGGCCATCCAGGGGGCAACAACACAACCCCAGACTCAAAAGCCTGTGACTTGGGAAGCGGTTATAAGGGCCGCCTAGGAAGGAGCCGATGCAGCTCGGCCCCTCACCGTTGCTAGACTCCGTCGAACCGGTGGCCGATAGCCAAAGGCTCCCCGTTGACCTTAGCGGCATTGAAGAAATCTAATCAAGAAGCAAGCGATGAGGAAGTTAACTTGTTGACCCGATCAGGGCAAATCTTCCAAGGAATCCTAAAGGCGGATAAGAAGGCCGCGGATCAAGCACACGAGGAGAACCGCCGTCCTATGCTAAGATAGCCGAAGCTCTGACCCGGAAAGGAGGATCCCGTGCTCACCCGGTTGAAGCAAACACGAGGCCAACATCTCTCTATGGTCCACTGCTCACCTCATCCTATCCCCATAAGCTAAAGTGGAGGAAAGCCTGGCCCGCACCTTGGTCCCTATTGATGCTACTCCCGATGACGTGGTACAGCTGATTGGAAACATCCACTATGGGAACATAATCACTTTCACAGATCTCGACCTCCCTCAATTCGGGGCTGATCATAACGAACCTCTCTTCATCACGGTCCAATTGGATGAACGACGCCTCCCTCGGGTCCCAGTCGACAATGGGTCCGGAATGAACATTCTTCCGGCAAAGATCATGAGCCTGCTTGATATCAAGACTACAGACTTGAAGCCTTCCTCCCTCACAGTCAAAGCTACGACTCGACATCTCGAGCAGTCCTTGGAGTTGCTACTTTGGACCTCTGGTTTGGCCAGAAATTGATACCTGTGGAATTCCAGGTTATTGACATCCCGATCACTTTTAATGCCTTATTGGGAAGACCTTGGCTGCATCAGGTCAAGGGGGTTGCCTCAAGCCTCCACCAGTGTGTGAAATTCATCTCGAATGGGGACCTGACAACCATTTACGGGGATTTAGTCACCTTGGAGGGCACGGATATAGGTGGAATACCTATTCTGGAAATCAAACATGATGAGGAAGGTCTCATGCTAACAGGCTTCACGGTCGAGCCTCCTAAGGCCCAAGTTTGCAACATAGATCTGACAATCACCCGGGATAAGATCCCTCCGGTTTTGAAAATGATGAGAAAGATGAGCTATCTACCTGGCCTCGGTCTGGGGAAGCACCAACAAGGAACTCACAAACTCATCGAGGTGAAAGGACAGAAAACTCGCCACGGCCTGGGATATGAGGCCTCCTCAGTGGACACTGCGAAAGGAAAAGAATTCGCTCTACGAAGGAAAGAAGCTATCAGAGGAAGGGTCCCGGTTGACGATCCTAGGTCTCTCCCCTTCAGTCCTAATTTGGCTGACTACTTTGTAAAGGGTCCCACACAACCGGGTAACATCACAGAGCCCACTCCTACAGAAGGATGGCTAAAGCTACAGGATAGCCTCAACAAGTTCAGGGGAGCCAAATCTAACCCGGTTCGTAGAATGTTTCTGGACCTACCCAAGATGCCCGGGGCTACCACTACCATGAAGAGTGAGTACACTTTCAAAGGCGTGCCAAGCCTAGTGGAACAGTTCAAAAAACTTACTGCCCAGGATGGCCCGAAGCCTGAGTTTGAATTGACAGTGCCGAAAGCCACAGCCACAGAAGTCTTTTCAGATGATTGGGATGGTCCGATCATGCAGCAGTTGTTCGGGGAAGAGATCCAGGTGCCAGACTTGATTGATTTCAGCTCAGTCAAAGAAATGGTAGCGATGATCGAGGAAGGAGAACAGAAACAAGATAATCCCCGAGTCATGAGGCCACTAAAAAATTGGGAAACTCTCTCAGGCCCGTCAGCGACCAAAGGAGAAATGATCACCAAGCCTGGATTGGTCCCCCGTCCCTTTGTGTCAATCTAGGTAGAGTCCTCCTAGTCCCTCATGGTCAAGATTAAGTCTCTAGAGTCGTCCGACGGCCTTACGCCTGAAGACTACGAGTCTGTAGCAAACGCTGTACTTCCTTTCGTTCCTAATGAAATGACGAACCTTTCTGAGTATCCCCTGATTGCCACTTTAACTAATGATAAATTAATAATTAAAAAAAACATTTAATAATAATTCATTAGATAAAGAAGCAGACACATTAAATAAAAAAAAGGAACAAAAAATCTTTAAGCAGGTTGTTCGGAAAGAGGAAAATCGAGCCCAAGCTGCCGAAGAGGTTTTGACAAGTGTGAATTTGGGAACTGCGAAAGAGCCTAAAGAGACGCAGATTGGTAGTTTCTCCGAGGGAACTAGAAAGGATGTCCTACAAGGCCCTCAACTCAAGGAAAGTAGCCCTCTTCATCAAAGAAAACATTATATGCAGATACGGGTTGCCGGTCGAAATCATCTCCGATAATGGATCCCACTTCGAAGGGGAATGCGGTAGGCTGCTGGCGGAATTCAGAATAACCCGTCTCCCTACAGGCCCCAAACCAACGGAGCCGTCGAGGCAGCAAACAAGACTTTGGAAAACATCATCCGAAAAATGGCTGTCCGAGGCAGAGATTGGCCCGAGAAGCTACACCTGGCACTCTGGGGCTACAGAACATCCGTCAGAATGGCAACCGGGGAAACACCATTTGCTCCTACCTACGGGATGGAAGTCGTACTCCCAATCGAGTTAGAAATCCCTTCACTCCGCGTGCTGTTGGAAAGTCAGATCAATGAGGTCGAATGGCTCCAAAGTCGCCATGATGAATTGGCCCTGCTAGATGAACGACGATTGAAGGCCATGGAACATATCCGAGCATACCAAGGGAGAATGGCCAGAGCCTTCGACAAGAAAGTAAAACATCGGGAGATTAGGGAAGGTGATCTTGTTTTGAATGAGAAGCCCCCAGTCCGCATCAACCCACTTGGCAAATGGGAGCACATGTCAGGTCGGGCCATACATCGTCCAAAAGATCTTCTCAGGAGGAGCCATGCAACTTGCGGACCTCGACGGAAATCCCTTTGTACACCCGGTGAATGGTGACAAGGCTGCGCAGATACTACGCGTAAAAACAACGAGTCAAAAAAAAACAAAAAAAATATAAAAAAAGTGCTAAAAGAGTAATACCCAACTAGGTTGAAAACCCGAAAAGGGCGGCCTAGGTAAAAAACGGGGTTGCACCAAAAAAAAAAAAAAAAACAAAAAAAACAAAAAAAAAAAAAAAAAACAAAAAAAAAAAAAGCCAGGGTCGAACTACGAAGACTGAGCCCTTTGTCAGAAGGGAACGTGGCGGCGGAAACGGTTCGGTCTAAAACACAAATAAAAGTCATACTTTGACATCAATACATGATCGGACCATGAAAGCGTCTCGAAAAACTCTAAAGCAATTCACATATTCATTACGGTTAAAAGCTTTTTGATGAGTCTAAGCCGGTTCATTCCTACAGGCGGCGACTGCTAAAAGAAAACTAAGATACATAATCAAACTAATGTAATGCCTTACGACAAGAAAGGGATACTCGGAAACCTCAAGGTCACTCCAAGCCACTCGTCTTGGCCTCTCCCCTCTTCTTCCCCCTTCGAGTCTTCTTCTTACGAGCGGGAAAAATGTCGGTCTTCCTCCTACCAAGCTGCAGTATAGGAACGGGATCTATCAAACCGGCCTCTGTCGGGGCCTTAGTAGCCCTAGCGTCATCTCTCATCTCCTGTAGCCTAGGCGGTAGCATAGGAGCCCTCCTCTCCTGCCTCTTGACATAAGCCTCATAGTCGGTCACAATATCTCCGCTCTGTCGTGAGGGTTGGCCCTCGCCTCGGTCCTCCTCCTCTCCGAAACTTTCAGGTCCTCCGCACCCACAATGGCCTCACGCCGTCTCAAAATAGCCATCTGAGTCTCTCCCAAATGCCTCTCGTACCAATCCAGGTACCAAGTGGTCAAGAACACATGTCTCGGACGCCTGAGGATAACCCGAGGAGGAAAGACGTCATACCTCCACACTCGGGAAAGAAAGGAAAACACCGAAGGATCATCCATAGAAGCAGAAGCCACCACCCTGGTGGCTATATCATCAAAGTCCTCCAAAGGAACCTGCTCCAAACTAAACTGTCTCAAAACCAAAGCCGAAATGTAAAAGCTGGACTAAGAAAGCCCCGGAAGCATAACCACGGGAGATCCGTCCTGAAGCACTCTCCGAGTCTCCACCCGCCAATGAGGCACCGACCATCTGATATCTTCAGTCTGGCGACCAGCCATCCATCGCTCCCATGAGCCCTGATCATCAAAATCTACAGCAACCCCTCTCCTGGCGAATGTCCAAGGCTTGATCATATCAGAAGTCTCCCGAAGAACCCCCAGGCGTTCCATCAGCCACAGAGTCAAGAGAAACGGGCTGCCCCCGTGCATATACCGTCTCCCGGTAGCCAGCCTATCGAGAGCATGAAAAGTCTCCCCCAGGATCAAAGGTACAACATCTCTGCCCAAGCGACAATGAACAACGATATCCAGCAGAGACCGATGACAGATCCCAAAAGAATAAACCATGAACAAGGTACCAAACATGCAAAGTGCAAAGGCATCCCAATAGGCATCATCAATCAAGCCTAAGCTCCTAAATCTATCAGGAAGACCGGAAATATCAAAGTGATCGGGACTACGGATCATACCTTGTGCTTCCTCCGGGGAAAGATGAAGGAGGTTGCACAACCTATCAACGAAAGAGGCCCCTCCGGGCAAAGGAACCGCAATCTCTTCCACCTCCGGGCCACCAAGCAAAGCCCGAAATTCTTCGACGGTCGGGACCACTTCATTGTAGGAAAGGCAAAAGACGTGCCTTCTAATATCCCAAAATGAGGAAGAAGCTCTCAAGAGGTCATAGTCCGGAACCAATTCTTTGAGGGACCATTAGCACTTCACCTTGTACCTTTCTTCGAAAAATGACCTCCTCTCTTGCATAATCTCTCTACACCACTCCTTGAACTTTTTAAAGAACAACATTTGCTTTTCTTTGGACAATTTTAGAGAAAATTTGGACATTTCCATGGTTTTTTGCTTCTCTCCCGAAAATTCCAGTGATTTTGAACTGGAGAAGACGAAGTTTTCAAGCATTTACGGACCAGACCAGATCCAACCACCGAAATAAATGAACTCTGTCAGATTTCAAGTCCATCCGCGTGGACAGAATTGTCACCTAGAAAAAATCTGCAGCAGTTCAAACTGCTGCACCACGGAGGAAATATTTTCATCCCAACCGCTCAAAACCTGTGCAAAACCTGCCCAAACAGTTCATGTATCAAACACCCCCCCCTTTTTACCAAAAAACCAAGGCTCATACAACATTGCATTCATACTGCATTGCATTCATAAAAAAAAAAAAATCCTAAATTATTACATTCCAAAAAAAAAAGAAAGTGTACATAAAAAAAAATAAACTGTACAATCCCAGAATCAATCTCAAAAAAAAAATCATCAATCCCGAAAGCATCGTCAGTCAGAATCCTCGGTGGCTGGTGCTTTCCCCAGATCCCTCTTGTGGCTCGGACCCGCCTCCTCAATAGCCATGAAAATCTCGGGCTCAGAATCATCATCCTCGTCTCCAGAGGAAGGCTCGTCTGGACCAACCGGCACACCCTGATACGGCAAGCCAAGATCTGCAAAGAAGTCGTACCCAAACGAAAATGCATAGGCTTCCTGGACATGCGAGGAAGACCCACCGTGGTGCCATACATGTCCCTGCCCATGTGAATCCCCTAGGATGACGTGGTTCGAAGGCAGCACCCTGCTGGGATCTATGAGAGGAGAAAGAGGAGTCTCGGAAGAAGTATCGGAAGGAATAGGGGAAGTCTCCCGCCTGACAGGCGCCGGCCGTGGTCGTCTCCTCCTACCCTGAGCAGCTCCGCAAGTGACCATCCTCCTAATAAACCTCTTGGCCCCAATCACCTGCCTCGTCAGCTTCTCCATGACCGCAGCCGGAAACTGCGCAAAAAAAGAGCGTCAGAAATAATGACAGAAAAGAAAAGAAAAGGCAAAAAAAAAAGAGAGAAGGAAAAGCCATACCTTCATACCCGGACGAGTCCGGAAAGCTCGTGGAACCCGATCAGGGACAGGGATCTGTACTCTCAAGCTGACCCCGTCTGGACATACGAAAAGTCGATCGAGGGTACCGCGCGACCCCAAACCCCTCTCTCTCAGAACACAGGCGGCTTGACCTCCACAAGAGAAAATGCGAGTAGTCCTCGGCCGCAATGAATGTCGAGAAGTGCCGACCACCTCGGTAATCATCCCGGAGTCTCAGAGTTCTCACTCGGATGCATCATGTCGGCGGGAGGCTCCACCAGGAGCCATCAAAGGCGAATTCACGCCATCTTGCAGCGCGTCACTCTCTCTCCAAGATAATACATGTCGCGAGTCAAGCCTCTCAAAATCCTCCATTTGCACGGTCCATATCTCAGCGCCCTTCAGCTGCTCCACGCCAAAACGGTCCCAGGGGTAGAAAATCATCTCCTCATCTGTCTCAGCTCTCACCAAAGGCAGACAATCCGGATACTTGAGGGTCGTGCGCCCCCTGGAACCCTTCTTCTCCCGGGCATACTTGGACCAGGAACGCATGGCCGGATATGCCCCAGGCGTACTCTGCCCGTGCCGCCACATCGTGACGATGAAAGAACTCTAGAGCCCATACTGCGAAGGGTAAAAATCAAATCAATTAAGTACGAAAAGAATGCGTGCTTAAAGAAAGAGGGAAAGCAAAAAGAAAGCTTATACCTCCAGAGGAAACTCGAAGCAGTAGAAGGAACTCGCACGGCCTTGTGTATCTATCGAGCAAAGTAAAAAGCTCTGCCACGGCCCGACCTCCCCCGGGGAAAGCTCTCAGGCTCTCTCCACGTCCTCCAGGGACCTCAGCAAGGCAAAAACAGCCGTCCCCTCGGCATGTCCAAACAATGTGCTCGAAAAGGCAAACCATAAAAAGGCCCTAGCAATCTGCGCAGCGCCTATCCTCTCATCCCCAGCCTCGTAGCTCCGAATGCACTCCACAATCTTTCCCTCGACCACAACATACTCCATCCCCATCCCCTTTTTGGGAATAGGGGAAAATCCCGAAGGGCTGCGAGGTCCAAGTCGGCTGTAACCATCCATCCCGCCACTCAATGCTTTGCGTCCATTAAAGGACGGACCCGTGATCGCAGCATAGTCGGAAGGCGTAACCGTAGCCTCGCCCCAGAAGAAATGAAAAGTGTGGGTCGCGTTCCACCAATGCTGGGCCAAAGCGAAGAACAGACCCTTACTCTTAGGGAACTTAACCAACCCCCTCAAGCTCTCAATAAACTCATACAATCCTGTCTCGATGACGATCTGTCTCGGACTCATCATCACCTCCCTACCCAAAATCGGAAGCCGGCCCCACAAATATATCACAGACTCCACTGATCCCCGAGTCTTCATCTTGCTCAGCTGCTTCGACACGAAGCCATCTCCGCCCTGCGATTTCAAAAAAGAGAAAGATGTCAAAAGAAAAAAAGAAAAAAGGAGAGTCTGCATTTGCATTTGCACAAAAAAAAAGAAAGGAAAGCATACACATGCATCATGCAACACAAAGTTCTGAAGAAAATTCGACAGCATAACGGCATGCAATGAACCTAACCCCATTTTTCTCACACAAAAGAAGACAATTTTCGGCAAATCCCAATCAACATTCATTCATACATGAAGAAAAAATTCATACAAGGAGTCAACGGAAGTAAAAACTCCATCCCATTTTCATAAAATAACATGCATACATTCATTCAACGGAAGCAAAAATCCGTCCCACTTTTCAAAAAAAATCCTATTCATATCATTCACCATTCATTGCAAAAAAAAAAATCCTATGCATACATGCATATCATTCATCATCTCATATTTCAAAATGGCAAAATGCCCATTCTTTTCAAACAAAATGCATCTACTCATGCAAATTCCAATTCCAAAAAAAAAAAAACAATTTTCGAATTTTCATTCATAATTTTCGAAAAAAAAATGGCAAAAATGCCAATTCTTTCCCCAAGCAAAATGCACATTTTGAGTTACCCATATACTCATTGCAACATGCACAACATCAAAATCCAATTTCAGTGTCAAGAACACAATTTTCAAAATTCAAGTCACGATTTTCGAAATTTTCACTACAATTTTCGGATATTAAAAAAAAAATGGCGAAAATGCCAATTCTTTTTCCAAACAAAATGCACATTTTGAGTTACCCATATATTCATTACAACATGCAAAGCATCAAAATCAAAATCCAAGGCCATGAGCATCGCAATTTTCGGATTTTTCAAAAAAAATCAAAAATCACAAAAATTACTTTCAAATGAAAAATCAACAAAGAGAATGGAGATATTCGAAGTATACCGTTCGGAGACTCGGATCAGAAGCCCAATGTTGCCAAGCATCGGGGTAATGCTCCTCCGCAATCGATTGCGAAAGTGTATAATGTCTCCTCATTCGAACGAGTTCTAATCGCCTCTCCGCGACCGGGCCACGTCCTTGGCCTTGAATAGCAACTCCCCCGTGTTCCATTGCTTGAAAAATCGAAGAAATCAGAAGGATTTTAAGGTTTCTTGGCCAACAATGGCGGTTTTGGTCTCTCCCTCTCGTCTCTCTCTCGAAAAACTGGAAAAAGTGAGGAAGAAGAAGAAGGGGCGGCAGCCTTTATTTAAACCTGTCAGGGCTTCGATCTGATCCACGCGGACAGAATTGAAGGGTCAAAAAGACCGTTTTTCCCTTTAAAATTTTGGGACCCTGAAGTTTAGTCCCAAACTTAACGAAGTTAATCAAAGTCAACCCCCCTCTTCAAAAGAACCCCACGGCAGTGAAACGTAAGTCCGATTTCTCCGAGAAAGCTAACGGAATCCCGTTTCTTTCATCAAAATCCTCCCCGGCAGTAAAACGTAAGTCCGATTTCTCTGAGAAAGATAACGGAATCCCGTTTCTTTCATCAAAATCATCCCCGACAGTAAAACGTAAGTCCGATTTCTCCGAGAAAGCTAACGGAATCCCGTTTCTTTCATCAGAATCATCCCCGGCAGTAAAACGTAAGTCCGATTTCTCCGAGAAAGCTAACGGAATCCCGTTTCTTTCATCAAAATCATCCCCGGCAGTAAAACGTAAGTCCGAGAAAGCTAACGGAATTCCGTTTCTTTCAGCATTATCATCAACGACAGTAAAACGTAAGACCGATTTCCCCGACGAATACGTCTGAATTTCCCCAGCAAAGCTAACGAAATCCCGTTTTCCCCAACAAAAGCCAAAGGAACCCCTCGATTCCATCCCCAGCAACATTTCGAACTACGTAAGGGCTTGATTCCCACTAGGGATACGTAGGTAGCCTACCATAGGTACAGCCACTCGACCAACACGGTCACCCTCTCCTTTGGCAGCAGACGAAGAACACCAAAGGATCACCCATCCCAAACCATTAAGGGAAAATATTTCAAACCAAGGTCCGAGGCACCTAAAAGCCATCATCATCAAGGTCTGAGGCACCTAAAACGCCATCATTACCAGGTTGACACCTCAAAATAGTCACTCCAGGGTCACAGACCCGAACTACGACTGGCTTGATTCCTCTTAAGGATACGTAGGTAGCCTATCATTAGGTTCAGCCATCAGACCGAAAATGGTCATCTCTTAGCAGAGCGGATATACAATTCCAGACCGAAAATGGTCATTCCTATCCCCAGCAGAGCGGATATACAACTCCAGCCATCAGACCAAAATGGTCATCTCTTATCCCCAGCAGAGTTTCTCTCAGCAATCGACTGCAGAACTCGCTCACCAGGTCGACGCCTCAAAATAGTCATTCCAGGGTCAAAGACCCGAACTACGGCCGGCTTGATTCCCATTCGGGATACGTAGGTAGCCTATCGTTAGGTTCAGCCACTCGATCACTTGATCATCCTGTCAAATATGGAGCCTTACTCTTATCGACGACCCCGCTTCCTTCGAAAGCACCGTCGCCGAGGGGCTACTGTAAGTGCTCCAATTTGAGTTGTTAGAATTTTCTTTAGAAAATTAACGAAAGTTTTAACATTTCTAACATTTTTAACAATTCCTAACATTTCTAACAAAGTGGGGGTAGATTAGGGATTGCCATTTTAAGATAAACCATGGAAAAGAATCAAAAAAGCAAAAGAAATGGTCAAAAACCCGAAATAGAAGTGGCTGGGACATTTTCTGGCTGTATAATTTGAATTTTTTTCTTCCTGTCCAAAGCCTGGAGCAACATTTAATGAACAGTGCACGCCTTCAAGTCCATCCGCGCGGACAAGACTGAAATTTCCAGGCCTATAAATTGAACCCCTCAGCTTCACTTTTCAAGAGAGAAAAAACACAATTTGCAACTGCACCTTGGCAAAAAATAGGGAGAAAACAGTGGGAATTCACTTGAATTGCCACCATTTTCTCTTCAATCTTTCCCAAATCCCACTCACTCAAAATACTTTCAAATCACTCTCATACATACTCTCATACATACACTAACTTAAGCTTAAATCACTCTTTAGGAGGAGGATTAGAGAGAAAACATAGAGGACTTCATTGTTATCTACTTGTTTTCTCTTTAACCAACTCAAATCACCAACCCTAAACACATTCAAACCCTAAACACATTCAAGCCTTTGAATCCATTCAAACACAAAACACAAAGAAGATAGGTATAACCTCTCTCTCCTTACCCTAAATTTCTCTCATCCATGCATGCATTTTCAAACTCCAAAATGTAGTTTGTTCATCTTCTTGCCCTAGATCCAAGAAGATCACCATGGAAGTTCATCTCCATGGTTGATCTTCTACAAGGATCAACATTACTTTCAAAGTGTTCTTACTTGCTTGTAAATGCATTTTCAAAACCCCTAAAAACCATTTTCATACATCAAATCTTCATTTTCAAGGATAAAATACCCATTCCCAAGCAAATGAAATGCTTAAGTCCTAATGTACCCCAAGGATGGTTTGATATAGTAGATCACCACTAAAATGTCTAGTGACTACTAATCAAAACCTAGGGAAATGGGGACAAGCATGGATGCAAAACCCCCTTTAAAATCATGTTTTCCTTCTTGAGAAGTTGCTGTCCAGTAGCAATTTTCTAAGACCCCAGTCCATGGTCTAATTTTTTGGACACATATAAATTTGGAATTTGGTGTTGAATACAAAATACTTTTTGTAGCCAACATCCAGGGATTTCCAGATATATTTTTACTTTATTTTTTGCGTGAGTAAACCTTCCTTTTTCAAATTTTCTTTTAAAGGTCAGTTCCTCAGTCTCTGGAAGTCCAGATTTCATATCTGAGATTTCCAGAAGGTTTTGGGTCATCAAATCATCTCGAAAATAGAAAATTCTTTCACAGAAATCTTATTTAAGGTGTCTGGAACAACTTTCGTTCTCTGAGTTTTCTCAGATTATGAAGTTTTGAAGCCCATAAGTCCATTTCAAAGTCAAGTGTCCACTGCCTTTTTCATTCTGGCAGGATTGGTTTTCAACTTCCAAAAATCTTTTGAGTACCAAAACTAAACCCAAAAATCATACCAAAAATCATGGGACTTGTTCAAAGTCTAATAAAGAATTTCCAATTTTACTTTTCTCAGTTTCAATTTATTTTGGCCAAAGTAACACACACACACACACACACACACAAATGATTTTAAATGTTTGGAAGACTCGTTTTACGAGGCATTCCGGGTGAACACTAACGTTCTTCCCGGCGTGTAACGTGACCTCCGAACCCAAATCTCTGATCTCGGGCATTTTTCAAAGTTTTGGCCTTCAAAATAAAAATGGCGTGGCGACTCCGTGTGTTTTTTCGATTGATTTTCAAAGAAAAGAAAAACAAACAAAATCTTTCGGGAAAAAAATTGGAATTCAACATCGTCACAGTCATACACAAATTCGGGAGACATTCCCACCTTTCAAAAGATATGCCCCTGCACGTAAACATTTCTGAGTCTTGTCCAGTGACTGATTGACTAAGGTCTGAAAAGATGGGTGCCTCCTCTGTAAGACTACTCTGAATTTCTTCACGCTGGGGCTTTGCTAAGTGGTTCTCCCAGGTTTTCATGTATCAGCTCTTCAAGCTGGGGCTCCTATAGTCATCTTTGGGTCCACATTGGGTTCTTCACTACGAGATAGATTCGATCTTTGTCAGATTATTTTCAGGATTGCTTTGCATTACCAATCAGATTGGGACTCTGCTAATTATGTCAGAATCACAACGAGGTTATAAGATTGGGGCTTCGCCAAGTCACTTCTTCAAAATCTGGACTTCGCCTACTCAGTTCTTCAAATCGGGGCTTTGCCAAAGAAGGGATCCGGGGGCTTTGTCAAGATGGTCTTTTGAACATGAATTTTATCAAGTCACAAGAAAGGTCTAGGCACATCAACAACTAGATTTTCAGCTTCAGAACTTGGTACATAGCAGCTTCCCGTAGCATCGGAATTTAAGAACTGGGGTTTCTCCCGGCAGTAGCAATTTTATCAAATCATTCTCCGAACAAGGTTTCGGCCAAGTCACAGCTCACCCAAATGAAAGAAGTTTCACTCATACCGATGTACTCTAGAGCCTGTCGGCATCAGCTTCAAATGACCAATATTGAGAGGGAAAATTTCAACCAAGACCCGGGATCCGAATCCAATCTCATCAAAATTGAGGTCCATGTGATACTGTTAACAAAACCTCATTAACAACCGCTGTTTAAATCGCGATCGAGGACTCTAACCCCCCACTTGCTCAAAATCTGTTCCAAACAGTTTTCAGACACATACATCCCAATACAAACCCTCTCACCACATGCATTCCCACAAAAATCTCCCCAGGGCTCATGTAGCATGCACAAAACTTGAATCAATAGGAACAATCCTAAGTCATAATTTTCCTGCCAAAAGCTTAGGCTAAGTGCATCTCCAAAAGCAAGTAAATGCATCATCTCGCGAACATATGCACTGATGTTCTCATAATCATTTTGATTCTATGCGTGCAACCATCATCATGAATGTCATATGTGCATTTGTCCCTCTACTAACAAATGTAGCAATTCAAGCACGAAAGACCAGTTTTCCATCACTACCCGAAGCCTCTCCGCAGCGAGAATGGTCTCCACCAAAGACGACCTCCAATGTCCACAAATGGATGAAGACGACCTCCAGCATCTACAGTTTGGCAAAGATAGCCCCCATGTCTATAGCTTGGCAAAGACAAGCTCCGGCGCTGCAACTTGGTGAAAACAACCCCCAACATTCACAAACATATGAAGACCGCCTCCAGTGTCTACAAATCGGTCAGAGACGCCAAGTTCTCAAATACAATTCGGTCAGAGACGCCAAGCTCTCAAATGCAAATCGGTCAGAGACGCCAAGCTCTCAAATGCAAATCGGTCAGGGACGCCAAGTTCTCAAATACAATTCGGTCAGGGACGCTAAGTTCCCAAAATGCAAATCGGTCAGGGACGCCAAGTTCTCGAATACAATCCAGTCAGGGACGTCAGGTTCTCAAAATGCAAATCGGTCAGGGACGCCAAGTTCTCGAATACAGTTCGGTCAGGGATGCCATGTTCCCGAATACAATTCGGTCAGGGACGCCATGTTCTCAAATGCGAATGGGTCAGGGATGCCAAGTTCTCAAATGCAAATCGGTCAGAGACACCAAGTTCTCAAAAGCAAGAAGTCCCAATGTGAAGACAAGCTCAACAACTTCTACAAGGTTGACGATCACCAGCAAGATGCAGACTCAACCAAACTCCTCCTTCAGGTCAAAATTCCTCCAAAGACAGCAAATTGTCAGCAGAAAACGTCCCACGAACGGCAACCCAACAACTCTTCATCAACATCAGCCGTAGCCTCAGTCCTTCCGGCAGCTACAGGTAAGCACAACACAGGTATGAAAGTATATCTCATTTAAACTGTAAATCCTCGGGCGACATCCCTAAAATAGTCAATCTCAGGGCGACTTCCCAAAAATAGTCAAATCATAGGGCGACTTCCCAAAAATAGTCAAATCATAGGGCGACTTCCCAAAAACAGTCAAACCTTGGGTGACTCCCAAATACCGTCAAACCATCAAAGACCATCCCCAGCAGTTTCCGAACTACGACTGGCTTGATTCCTCCTAAGGATACGTAGGTAGCCTATCATTAGGTCCAGCCACCCGACCAAAATGGTCACCCTCTCTTTCGGCAGCAGACGAAGTCCACCGAAGGACCATTCATCCCAAACCATTAAGGGAAAACATTTCAAATCAAGGTTCGAGGCACCTAAAAAGCCATCATCATCAAGGTTCGAGGATCCTAAAAAGCCATCATCATCAAGGTTCGAGGCACCTAAAACGCCATCATCAAGGTCTGAGGCACCTAAAAAGCCATCATCATCAAGGTCCGAGGCACCTAAAAATGCCATCATCAAGGTTTGAGGCACCTAAAACGCCATCATTATCAAGGTCCGAGGCACCTAAAACGCCATCATCTCCAGGGTCAAAGACCCGAACTACGACTGGCTTGATTCCTCTTAAGGATACGTAGGTAGCCTATCATTAGGTTCAGCCACCAGACCAAAATGGTCATTCCTATCCCCAGCAGAGCGGATAAACAGCCACTAGACCAAAATGGTCATTCCTATCCCCAGTAGAGCGGATATACAATCTTAGCCACCAGACCAAAATGGTCATTCTTATCCCCAGCAGAGTTTCTCTCAGCAATCGACTGCAGAACTCGCTCATCAAGGTTCGAGGCACCTAAAACGCCATCATCTCCAGGGTCAAAGATCCGAACTACGGCCTGCTTGATTCCCATTCGGGATACGTAGGTAGCCTATCGCTAGGTTCAGCCACTCGATCACTCGATCACTCGATCACTTGATCATCCTGTCAAATATGGAGCCTTACTCTTATCGACGACCCCGCTTCCTTCGAAAGCACCATCGTCGAGGGGCTACTGTAAGTGCTTCAATTTGAGTTGTTAGTATTTTCGTTAGAAAATTAACGAAAGTTTTAACATTTCTAACATTTCTAACAATTCCTAACATTTCTAACCAAGCAAGGGTAGATTAGGGATTGCCATTTAAAGATAAACCAAGGAAAAGAATCAAAAAAGCAAAAGAAATGGTCAAAAACCAAAAATAGAAGCTGCTGGAACAAAAACTGGCTGCCTAATTTGAATTTTAAAAAAAATATTCCTTGTGTCCAAAGCCTGGAGCTGCATTAAATGAACATTGCACGCTTCCAACCTCGTCCGCGCGGATGATAATGCCATTTTTAGAGGGCTATAAATTGAGGCCTTCAGTCACAGAAATAGGGAGACACAACACATTTCACAACTGCACCTTGGCGAAAATAGGGAGAAAACAGTGAGAATTCTCTAGAATTGTCACCTTTTTCTCTTAATTATTTTCCCAAATCCCACTCACTCTCAAATTCAAACACTCACATATTCAAGCCTCATACACAAACACAAGGAAGATAGGTATAACCTCCCTCTCCTTACCCTAAATCTCTCTCATCCATGCATGCATTTTCAAACTCCAAAATGTAGTTTGTTCATCTTCTTGCCCTAGATCCAAGAAGATCACCATGGAAGTTCATCTCCATGGTTGATCTTCTACAAGGATTAACATTATCTTCAAAGTGTTCTTACTTACTTGCAAATGCATTTTCAAAACCCTAAAAACTATTTTCATACATCAAATCTTCATTTTCAAGGATAAAATCCCCCCTTCCCAAGCAAATGAAATGCTTAAGTCCTAATGTACCCCAAGGATGGTTTGATATAGTAGATCACCACTAAAATGTCTAGTGACTACTAATCAAAACCTAGGGAAATGGGGACAAGCATGGATGCAAAACCCCCTTAAAATCATGTTTTTCTTCTTAAGAAAGTTGCTGTCCAGTAGCAATTTTCTAAGACCTCTGTCCATGGTCTAATTTTTTGGACACAGATAAACTTGGAATTTGGTGTTGACTACAAAAGACTTTTTGTAGCCAACATTTAGAGCTTTCCAGAAATATTTTTATTTCATTTTTTGTGTGAGTAAAACTCCCTTTTTCAAATTATTTTTCAAAGGTCAGTTCATCAGTCTCTGGAAATCCAGATTTCACATCTGAGATTTCCAGAAGGTTTTGGTCTATCAAATCATCTCCAAATGGGAAATTTCGTTTACAGAAACTTTATTTAAGGTGTTTTGAACAACTTTCATTCTCGGACTTTCCCCAGATTTTGAAGTTTTAAAGCCCTTAAACCCATTTTAAAATCAAGTGTCCACTGCCTTTTTCATTCTGGCAGAATTGGTTTTCAACTTCAAAAAATCTTTTGAGTACCAAAACTCAACCCCAAAAATCACACCAAAAATCATGGGACTTGTTTAATGTCTAATAAAGAGTTTCCAATTTTTATTTTTCTCAGTTTCAACTTATTTTGGCCAAAGGAACACACACACACACACACACACAAATGGTTTTTAAGCTTGGAAGACTCGTTTTACGAGGCACTTCGGGTGAACACTAACGTTCTTCCCGGAGCGTAACGTGACCTCCAAACCCAAATCTCTCATTCCGGGCATTTTTCAAAGTTTTGGACCTTAAAATAAAAATGGCGTGGCGACTCCGTTTGATTTCAAAAAAAATCGGGTACATCACACTAAGTCGAGTCTGTCTTCGGCAACTCCTCTGCTAAGTCGAGTCAGTCTTCGGCAACGCTTCCGCTAGGACGAGTCTTCCTTCGGTAACGCCTTCGTTAGTCGAGTCTACCTTCGACAACGAAAATGCGGTGGGAGGTCCATTCGTTTGACCGTTCCTTTCCCCCCGCAAAACCTGAACTACGACCGGCTTGATTCCCACATGGGATACGTAGGAATCCTTTCGTTAAGGGTCCAGCCATTCGACCGCCTCGGTCACTTCCTCGCCCATCTCGGCAACGTTTGCCATATTGGGATCCTCACTTTGTCGACGACCCCACTTCCCCTGGAAGTACCGTCGCCGAGGGGCTACTATCAGTACCCCAATCTGGGTCGTTAATGTTCCGTCAGCCCAAATTAATGATTTAGGAGCATTTTGGACATTATTTTGACAATTTGAATGAGGAAGAACCTCTTAGGAATTAAAAAATAATAAAAAACCTCGCTAGAAGTCTGTCATTTTCAATAAAATGGAATATTGACCAAGAACAAAATACCAAAATCAAGCTTTTACGCTTGCTCAGCACGCCGTTGGTCATCCGCGCGACAAGATTGCACCTACAATCTTGTCCACGCGGATAAGATCAGCATCCTGGCAAACTATAAATATAGCCCTTCTCCCTCAGTTTGGAGAGGCTGGAAAAAGAGAGAAAAATACCAAGAAATTCGAAAACCTACTGTCATAATGCCAAAAATCACCCCTAATTAGTCCTTCACACCTTAAAAATTCAAAATCCAACACCAAACTCAACCTCAAATCCATCTCAAACTACCCTTTAGCCTTGAAATCTCTCAAGCCCTAAACAACAAATCAAGAAACAATTGGTAAACCCTCACCTCCCCTACTCAAATCTCCTTCATCCATGCATATTTTTCATATATAAATGATGTAGCCTAGTTTCTTCACTTGTTTGCTCATCCCCTTCCCCTCTTGTCCCAAGGATTCAAGAGGATCTCCATGAAATCCATTTCCATGGATGATCCTCTAAAATGATCCACATTCTCTTTATTTTATGTCATTCCCCACTCTCTTTTCTTTACATCTCTTGGTACTTGTTTGCTTGACCAAGAAGATGGTCATCTTGAAGTTCATCTTCATGGATGACCACTTCAAATGGTCCATATTTCATGCTTCTTTACATTATTAGCCTTCTATTGTTTTCTTGACCTAAATATGGTCATCTTGGAGTCAATCTCCATAGATGATCATTTCAAATGGTCCACATTATTTACATTCCTTGCAAATTCCCCTCCCCATGTCTAAGATGCTCACCTTGGAACACTTTCCTTGGATGAACATCATCTAGACTTACAAAATAGGTCACAGAAGATGTAGGAGATACACTTGAGTATAGATCTCAAGGATGGTCATCTCATGACCACCTTAGAGATCTTCCTCTAAAGTTGATACATCTTGACCTATTCCTTGTTCAAATTTATTTTCATGTCAAATTCCCCCTTTTCCTTAGCAAATGAAATGCTTACAAAGTCCTAACGTACTCCCGAGATGACTTGATTAAGTGGATTCATCACCTATGACCACTAATCAAAGTCTAGGGAAAGAGAGGACAAGCATGGATGCCAAAATTCAAATCCCCATTTACTTTCTGTCTTTCAGTTACAATTCCAGTTAAGTCCTGTAAATTCAGTTAACTTTCTGGAAATTACAGTGACTAAACTGGAAACAATAAAATATGGAGATTGCAGCCCTATCCGCGCGGATAAGATTGCACTGCAGTCTTGTCCACGCGGATGACATTGTCATCTGCAAACAATCCCTTATTTTTCTGTTATTTTCAGTTTAATCACTGTTTTCAAACTGTTTTTCAATTCAGTCCCTAAAATTTCAGTTATTTTCAGAAAAGTCCCTTTAAACACACACACACACAAAAGGTTTCAAGTGAGGAAGACTCGTCGTACGAGGCATTCCGGGTGAACACCAACGTTCATCCCAGAGTGTAACGTGACATCCGAACCCATTTTCTTTAATTTTGGGTATTTTTCAAAGTTTTGACCCTTAAACAAAAAACGGCGTGGCGACTCCGAAACGATTTTAAAAGTCTGATAAAGAATTTTCAAAGTTTTTTTCAAAAATAAACAAAAGTCTTGTCGGGCGACCAATGATAAAAATTGCACGGCGGATACACATCATCACACAAAGCCAACCTGGAATGGGAGACAAATCGGGTAGACTTGCAAACAACTATGTAACGCCCTGAGGAGAACATCGGTGACTTTTACAAGCGTTGAAACCTCAAGATGAGTGAGATGGTAATTCCCCCTTTTTGATGAAGAACAGTTGGATATTTTCCAAGCCTACTTGAAGCCTCATTTGAGAAAGTCCCTCAGTAACTTCCCCTATCCAGATCTGCATGCAATGGTCAGTTCTGGGGCTAAAAGTTTGACCAACAGCAAGCCGCTACTCCTACATATCGGTACCAAGCTTCTGCCTCTAATCCAGCTCCTGTCCTGCCCAAAAGGCAAGGAAGCAATTAACTATACGGGCCAGAATTGCAACAATGCCACTCCTTTCGTGCCAAGGAAAGGCGATGTGCCCAAGCCGCGGAGTCTAAGGCTTGAAAATTTTGAAATGCCTCTGAGTGAAGTCTTTCAGGGACTTGTGAAGGAAGGTCTGATCAGACCTTTAGACAACTATCATCCCAGGGATCCCAATGTCCCTTTGGACACAACTAAGCACTGTGCTTTACACTAGTATCATGGGCACGTTACTAATAATTGCATGCTCCTGAAAAGGGCAATGTGAGAACTGATCAAAAAGGGTAAGTTTGAGATATCCGAAGGGCCCAATGCAGCCAACAATCCCTTCCCTAAGAAAAACCATAGGGTGAATATGATTGAAGCCATGAACAAGCCAAGTGCCACTATGGCTAACAGTTCCCCTATGGAAGACACCCTTCGAAGGGAGGATTCTAGTTGCATAGTTGCTATCTAAGATGGGTTTCTAACTTCATGACGTAATGCTGCAATGAATCTGGGGTTACATCAACTTCACCTCGAGGTCTTTTACGTTGATCGATCGGCTTGGTACTTCATCAGTATGTCAATTTTACAGTTAAACCATTAATTTGGCCTCTGCCGTGACGCCTTGTCGAACCTGGGGCTTCATTAAATCATCCAGAGAAAGCTTCTGTGGCTTTTGCCATGTTGTTTCCTCGGAATGGGGCTTTGTCACGTCACACATATCTTCAGAAAAAAGGTCTAGTCACCTCAACAATTATCTTGGAGCTTCAGCTTTAGAACTTGGTATTGGCAACTCCCTGCATCATCAGAGGTTGAGAAATGGGAATCTCCTCGTATCAGCATTTTGCCAAGTCATTCTCCAAATTTTTGTCAAGTCACAACTAACCCAAGCGAAAGAGGGTTCATTCATATCAATGTACTTTTGACTCTTGAGCTTGTCAGCATTAGCTTCAAATGTCTGAGATTGAGAGAGACATTTCAATAGAGACCCGGGGTTCAAATCCAATTTCATCCCAAGATCAGAATTGAGGTCCGCATGATACTGTTGACCTACAACAAGACCTCATCAATGACCTGCAGTTCAGTCCGTAACCAAAGGATATCACCCCACTTACTTAAAACATGTCCCAAACAGTCCACAACACATACAAACCCTCTCACCACCATGCATACCCACAAAAATCCCCCCAGGGCTCATGTAGCATGCACAAAACATAAATCAATAGAAACGACCCTAAGAGATTGTGAATCATTTTGGTTCTATGCATGCATCCATCATCATGAATGTCATGTATGCATTTGTCCCCCCTACTAACAAATGTAGAAATTCAAGCACGAAAGACCAGTTTTCCATCACTACCCGAAGCCTCTCCGCAGCAAGGATGGTCTCCACCGAAGCGTAATTCCAATGACTTCAACAGAACGGCCCAAATGACTGGCAAGACCTTCGTCTCCACATCACCATGACTAGGACACCTCTAACCCACGTCAGCTTGTGCCCAGACACCTCAAGTCAGCACCATCTTGGCTTCAAATACCTCAATTCGACGATCACCAGCAAGATGCACACTCAACCAAACTTCTCCTTCAGGTCAAAATACCTTCAGACTTGTCCCTATTAGGTTGATCACCCTTCGCACATTAGCACAACCCGAAGGACCTACTTTCGTTTCGTAAGATAATTCTCCACGCCCGCTGTCGTTGGGTGAGATAATTCTCCATGCCTACTTTCGTTTTGAGGGATAATTCTTCATGTCTCCCTCTATACGCACGCGAGATCGTCCGCCGTCCCTCAATCGATTTTCTCGCGACCGCCTCCATAGAGCCCCGTGTCTTTAGCTTGCCCTACTTGCTTTGGATGACATCCGATTTCCCCTGTAGGTAAACACAGCGGAAGCATGTCAATAAAATGGCAAACATAACACGAACACAAACAGAAAAGAGAAAATAAATTCCGTCCCATTTTCGGACACATTTTTTCTTCATTTAGCATACATACAGTTTTCATCACAAAAATCTCTTATGCAAGAGTCTGTCCCAAATTCGGCAAATTTGTACCCACCTTATTTTTACAAATCAAATTTTCATCACAAAAATCTCTTATGCAAGAGTCCGTCCCAAATTCGGCAAATTTGTACCCACCATATTTTTACAAATCAAGTTTTCATCACAAAAATCTCTTATGCAAGAGTTCGTCCCAAATTCGGCAAATTTGTACCCACCTTATTTTTACAAATCAAGTTTTCATCACAAAAATCTTTTATGCGAGAGTCCGTACCAAATTCGGCAAATTTGTACCTACTTTATTTTTACAAATCAAGTTTTCATCACAAAATCTCTTATGCGAGAGTCCGTCCCAAACGCGGCAAATTTGTACCCACTTTATTTTTACAAATTGAGTTTTCATCACAAAAATCTCTTATGCAAGAGTCCGTCCTAAATTTGGCAAATTTGTACCCACTTTATGTTAACTATCCATGTTTTTTCATGAACAAATTGCATACTCCTACTACCCATGCTTTCAATTAAACAAATTCATCATCAATTCCATATTCCAAAGGCAAAATCAACGTAAGCCCGTCTCCTCCAAAAAAACATGGCGAGAGCCCGATTCCCTTCAACGAAGACCGTCCTCGACACGGCAAATCAATGGCGAAAAGCCAACAGCGAAAACTGTCTCCTACACGGCAAGTCAACGGCAAAAATCGCCTCCTACACGGCAAGTCAACGGCGATAAGTCAACGAAAAAGTACGTCCTCAGCAACCTAGCAAGTCTATGGTGCTGAAACACGACAAAGTATGACCTCAGCAACCTAGCAAGTCTACGGCGTTGAAACACGACAAAGTACACCCTCAGCAAAGAAGACCATCCCCAGCAGTTTCCGAACTACGTCCAGGCTTGATTTCCATTCGGGGTACGTAGGTAGCCTACCATAGGTCTTGCCACGTGACCGACCCGGTCACTCTTGTGATGATGCCACGATTTTCAATTTTTTGAAAAATCAAACGGAGTCGCCACACCATTTTTTATTTTAAGGGCCAAAACTTTGAAAAATGCCCAAAATTAGAGATTTGGGTTCGGAGGTCACGTTACACTCCGGGAAGAACGTTAGGGTTCACCCGGAATGCCTCGTAAAACAAGTCTTCCTAATTTAAAACCATTTGTGTGTGTGTGTGTTTTGCAAAAGGAATTTTCTAGAAATAAAAGTTTGACTGTATTGGACTGAAATTTACCAAAACAATGTGCTTCTGTGAGTGAAAAATGACTGAAAAACAAAATGTCTGTCCCCTTTCATTCTTGTCCGCGCGGACCAGAATGAGAGTCAATCCTATCCGCGCGGATGGGACAGCAATATTCTTTTTTTGCAGCTTTCCAGTCTGATTCTGTAAATTCCAGAATGTGAACTGGAGTTACAGAATCAGAACTGGAGTTCTTGCAACTGAAAGTGTTTAAAAAAACCATTTTTAGGATTTGCATCCATGCTTGTCCCCACTTTCCTTAGATCTTGATTAGTGATCACTAAACATGATTAGTGGTGATCTACTATATCAAGCCATCCTTAGGGTGCATTAGGACTTGAAAGCATTTCATTTGCTTGGGATGGGGAAATTTAGCATGAAATAAAGATTAATGTATGAAAATTGATTTTAGGTTAAGGATGTATCAACTTTAGAGTGGATTTTCAAGGTGGTCATTAAGATAACCATCCTTGAGATCTTTGAACTCAATGTATCAACTTCACCCTTTTTGTAACCTATAAACCCTAATGATCTCCATCCATGGAAATGGTTCCAAGGTGAAGATCTTAGGCTTGGAAAAATGTTTTTAAAGAAGTAAAGACAATTTAGACCTTTTAACATGGTCATCCATGGAAATTTATTCCAAGGTGACTACATTTTAGGCCAAATAAAGAATAATATCACAAGAAGAAGGTGAAAATAAGAATATGGACCATTTAGTGTGATCATCCAAGGAGATGAACTCCAAGGTGACCACACTTTAGGTCAAGAGACCAAATAACAACTAGTTAATGTAAGAAGAGGAGGACAACAAACTAAGAGAATGTAGATCCTTGTAGAGAATCATCCATGGAGATGAACTCCATGGAGATCCTCTTGGATCTTGAACAAGGGATGAACAATGAGCAAGTTACATCTTTAGAGTATGAGATGTATGCATGGATGAGGGAGATTTAGGTAGGGAGAAGGAGGGTTTACAAATGGTTGTACCCTATCTTCCTTGGTTTTGTGTTTGAGACTTAAATTTGTTCAAGATTTGTGTTGGGATTTTTGTATTTTTGCTTGGTGTATAAGCTGTTTTCTGGATATTTTTCGAATATAACAGTGAGGGTTTGAAATCTTGTCCTCTTAAACTGAGAGAGAATGATTTAATTTATAGGCAGATTTTAGGTTACAGACATGTCCGCGCGGATGAGAGTGAGCCTCATTCCTGTCCGCGCGGATGATAATGTAGGCGTGCCTGACTCTGCAAAAAGCAGTTTTGGCTGCTTGCATTTAATGTAAAGTAAGTCAATTTCTTGGAAATGACTCCTCCAATCTGGTTTTTTGACCTATTTTTGATATTTCTTTAAGGCTCTTTTTATTTAAATTGCCTTAGGAAATGACCAAAATGCCCTTAACTGTCCATTTGTCGTGGAAGTCGTTAAATTGGGCTGAAGGAACATTGGCGATTCAGATTGGGACACTTACAGTAGCCCCTCGGCGACGGCACTTTCGGAGGAAGTGGGGTCGTCGATAAAAGTGAGGTCTCAATCTGCCGGGGAGAAGAGGATGACCATTTTGGTCTGACCGCTCGGAAAGGGAATGACCATTGTGACCTGATGGCTGAACCTATGGTAGGCTTCCTACGTATCCTTAAGAGGAATCAAGCCGGTTGTAGTTCGGGTCTTTCGGTGTCGACCACAGGAGTGGTTTGTTTTAGGGTGTCAACCCTGGTGAGCGAGTTCTGCGGTCGGTTCTTTGAAAGAAACTCTGCTGGGGATAGAAAATGACCATTTTGGTCTGATGGCTAGAGTTGTATATCCGCACCACTGGGGAAAGGAATGACCATTTTGGTCTGATGGCTGAACCTATGGTAGGCTTCCTACGTATCCTTAAGAGAAATCAAGCAGTCGTAGTTCGGGTCTTTCGACTATCTTCAGACGTCGACCCTAGAGTGACTGTTTTAGGATGTCAACCTGGTAATGATGGCGTTTTAGGTTCCTCGAACCTTGAAGATGGCGTTTTAGGTGCCTCGGACCTTAAAGATGGCGTTTTAGGTGCCTCGAGCTTTGGATGATGGCATTTTAGGTGCCTCAGACCTTGAAGATGGCTTTTTAGGTTCCTCGAACCTTGAAGATGGTGTTTTAGGTGCCTCAAACCTTGAAGATGGCGTTTTAGGTGCCTCAAACCTTGAAGATGGCGTTTTAGGTGCCTCAAACCTTGATGATGGCGTTTTAGGTGCCTCGGACCTTGATGATGGCGTTTTAGGTGCCTTAAACCTTGAAGATGGCATTTTAGGTGCCTCAAACCTTGATGATGGCGTTTTAGGTACCTCGGACCTTGATGATGGCGTTTTAGGTGCCTCGGACCTTGAAGATGGCGTTTTAGGTGCCTTAAACCTTGAATATGGCGTTTTAGGTGCCTCAAACCTTGAAGATGGCGTTTTAGGTGCCTCAAACCTTGATGATGGCATTTTAGGTGCCTTGAACCTTGATTTGAAGGGATCGGTCTTACGTCTGCTGTCGGAAAAGGGGGTGATCGTATTGGTCGAGTGGCTGGACCTATGGTAGGCTACCTACGTATCCCAAATGGGGAATCAAGCCCATATGTAGTTCGAAAAAGAGGTGGCAATAACGAGAGGCCACGGGCTTTGTACCCAAGATTGACTGTTCTTAGGGGAATCACCCCAGGTTTGACTGCATTTGGGAGTCACCCGAGGTTTGACTGTATTTGGGAGTCACCCGAGGATTGACTATTTTTGGGGAGTCACCCAAGGATTGACTGTATTTGGGATTCACACGAGGTTTGATGGTATCTGGGAGTCACCCGAGGTTTGACTGGTATTTGGGAGTCACCCGAGGTTGGACTGTATTTGGGAGTCACCCGAGGTTTGACTGTTATCTGGGAGTCACCCGAGGATTGATTGTATTTGGGAGTCACCCGAGGTTTGACTATTATCTGGGAGTCATCCGAGGTTTGACTGTTATCTGGGTATCACCCGAGGTTTGACTGTTATCTGGGAGTCACCCGAGGTTTGACTGTTATCTGGGAGTCACCCGAGGATTGACTGTTTTTGGGAGACACCCGAGGTTTGACTGTATTTGAGAGTCACCCGAGGTTTGACTGTTATCCGGGAGTCACCAGAGGTTTGGACCGTATTTGGGAGTCACCCGAGGATTAATCAGATTGGGAGTCACCCGAGGTTTGACTGTATTTGGGAGTCACCCGAGGATTGACTGTATTTGGGAGTCACCCGAAGGTTTGACTATATTTGGGAGTCACCCAGGATTTGATCATTATCACGGGAGTCACCCAGAAGTTTATTTGTTATCTGGGAGTCACCCGATGATTGACTATTATCCAGGGAGTCACCCAGAGGATTGACTATTATCCAGGAGTCACCCGAGGTTTTGATCGTATTTGGGAGTCACCCGAGGTTTGGACCGTAATTGGGAGTCACCCGATGTTTTGACGTTATCTGGGAGTCACCCGAGGTTTGATGATAATGCTAATAATTGACTAAGATATGCTTTCATACTCCGAGCTGCCCTTACCCAGCCGCCGAAAGGATTTGAGGCTACGGCTGATTTTGATGAAGAGTTGTTAGATTGCCGTTCGCGGGACGCTCTCTGTTGACGATTTGCTGTCTTTGGAGGCATTTGTCGGATAGGACATGAACTTTGCTGTTTGCCATGAAAAACGGATTTCGCTGATAACTTGGCGATGGGGCCGATGACTTTTTGATTCTGAGAGGTGGACCCGATGATTCTTTGACTCGAGGGATGGACCCGAGGATTCTTTGACAAGAGGGGTGGACCCAAGGAATTTTTTTTTGTATTTTTTTTTTGACTCTGAGGGGTGGACCCGATGATTTTTGACTTGAGGGTCTTGCCAGTTATTTGGGCCATACTGTTGAAGTCATTGTCATTACGCTTTGAGGGAGACCATCCTTGCTGTGAAGAGGCTTCAGGTCGTAACGGAAAACTGGTCTTTCATGTTTGAATTGCTGCATTTGTTAGTAGAGAGGAGGATACATATATGACATTCATGATGACAGATGCATGCATAGAACCAAAATGATTATGAGACAATGTATGAAAGTATCACTGCATATGTTCGCGAGATGATGCATTCACTTGCTTTTGGAGATGCACTTAGCCCAAGCTTTTGGCAGGGAAATTATGATTTATGATCTTCAATCACTTAGGGTTGTTCCTATTGATTCAAGTTTTGTGCATGCTACATGAGCCCTTGGGAGATCTTTGTGGAGATGCATGGTGGTGAGAGGGTTTGTATGTGTTTATGTATGGTGGGGTGAACCCTCTCCCATGAGGTGGGGAAATGTATGAGTGATGGACGATATAGTGCAGTCTAGGCAAGTCGGGGATGAACCCGAGAGTACAAATTGCAGCAGATTGAGTTGTTGCTGGGGAGAATAAGGTGTATCGTGCACCCGAGACGACAAGCAGCAGAGAACGTGCAGAGAATGCCCTGGTTTTGAAGAGATGACTAGGCGAAGCCCCATATCTTGATGAGGTGGCCATGGCGAAGCCCCAGTTGATGATGCAAAGCAAACCCGGAGGGAATCTGGTAAAGAGAGCCTGAGAGAACAGCTTAACAAAAAGCCCCAGCTTGGAGAGATTCAATACATCCCTATTGCAGACAGAGTCATCTTGTGGCCACGGAGGCACCCATCTTTTCAGATCTTAGTCAATCGGTCATTGGACAAGACTCGGAAATGTTTACGTGCAGAGGCATATCTTTCGAAAAGTGGGAATGAATCCCGATTTTGTGTATGACACTCTCGCTTTTGGGTTTGACGCTTTTGGGAGAGTATAAGCATCACAAGGTGTGGAAAAGTGTATGGAAGCCCCTGTTGACAGAAAGACAGTGTTTGGCTCTATTTCCCTATGATGGAGAGAGAGAAGACTTGTCGAGAAACTTGAAAACTTGTCTTACTAGTGATGGTCACAAGGCTGCTTAAAACCCTTTATTAATGTTCGGGTTATTCAAACACTAAATCTGATATGAACAAATATTTTGATTAATCACAAGGAGAAAACCAACTGATATCGAGAATCAAGCTCGGAAGGACGGAAAGTGTATAGGGACGATCCTTGATGAGACCGGATTTTTTTCGAGATTTGTTTGTGATTTCGACCGGACCAGTTATGGTTGCCTACGTTCCCCTCCTTGGGAGGAGCTCAGGTCGCCGTAGTTCGGGCTTATCCCGATTGAAAAGAGAATGAATGTTGGAATTCGAGGATCTGAGTACCTTTGAGGATTTTGAGGATTTGGAGAATTGAAAAACATGTCCTCCTGGAGTGTCGATGAAAGACACGGATGCGAAGCCCCAGTGGGACATCCACGGCAAGTGTTTGTGGAGTAGAAATGAACTATGCTCACATAAAATGCCGAATGAATGGATTTAATTTGCACAATCTTTGATTGATGATCTTTTGAGCCGAGATGGATTTGGCTCTGATTTAAGCAAGCACTGAAGCATTAATTTGATTTAGATCCTGAAGATATTAGAATGAAATTACTATCCGGTAGGGACTGTAGCTGGGTTTCCGGGCTTCGATCGGTCATCGGGTGATTTGGAAAATTGTGACCTCTTAAGACGAGAGGTCGGCTGGGCCTTTTACTGACTGAACCTCTAAAAATGAGAGGTTGGCTTTTGAGGATGTGTTTGGGATTTTTAAGGTGAGGAAATCTGTGATTGCATCTTCATTGCCTCTAAATTTTGGCTTTGGCCGAGAGCAAGGGCAATGGTAATGAGAATATCTAAAATCGAGAGGATGGCTTGGGATTGGTTTAGGTAGGGAATATCCTCTAAAATCGAGAGGATGGCTGGAATTGGTTAGAAGGTATTGGTGAGAGAAAGTCCAAGCAAATCAGAACTTTTGAGAACTTGAGAGGATTCGGGCTCCTTTTGAATATTGGAGAGCCTTTTGAGAAGTCGAGGATTTTTTTTTGGAGGGCCTCTTGAGAAATTGAGGATATTTTTCTGAAATGTGAGGATTTAAAATCCTTTTTTTTATTTTTTTTACGTGCAGCCCTGTTTTTTGCCTAGACTGTCCTTCTTTCAAGGTTTTCAGTCTAGCTGGGCATTACTCTTTTTGCACTCTTGCTTTTTTTTTATAACTTGGAAGGCCTCCTGAGGAGTTGAGGATTATCTTTGTCCTTCCTTCATGGCTTGAGATATTTTGCGTATCACCGACTCTCGAAGCTAACTTCTTGGGCTTGCTTGGACTTCTCTTAGCATGGAGCAAAAATGATGGCTAAACGGGGTATCAAAACACGCCGATCTTGAAATGAAAGGGTATTGTTTGGTGAGGGTGAGGTAATGGCTTCCCTAGGGTGAAAGGCTTCAACCGCAATCCCTATCGAATGACCTAAACGAAATTAAGTCTTCATTGCTTGCTTAAACTTGATTGCAAATTCATTGAGTGAACGAAATGTTGAGTATGATGAAAGAGATGTGAGCATGTGAGATGCAAGATGGGGAGTTGGTAAGCCCAAATTTGAGAAGGATATCAATTGATTTTCTAACTCTGATTAATTTAAACATGAGTCATTTCAGAGCATTAGCGGTTGAGCAGCACAAGTGATCATCTAGGATAAAACCATTTCAATTAAATGTAACGTGGGTGTGCAAGTAATGTCTCGAGTCTAGCGAGAAAAGAAAAGTTAGACATTTAACTACCATGTCCAAAATGGACTAAAGTAACAAATGTCCAGGAAGGACTTAGGTGAAAGAGAAAAATACTAGAACCTACGAAGGTTGACTAAAAGACTATTTTATCATTTCTATTTAATTTAAAGATAGGCAGCCCCTAGTCTAGCCGCTCTTTGCTGTTGGACCATGCATCTACTCTTCGACGCTGGAGATGGGAGCTATTGCAGATCTTTCCATCAGGATTTCTTTGGCAATCTCTTGCTCAAACCAACCATTTTCATCGCCTGCGATGACTGGTTCATCGACCTCACAAAGGGGCGAGTCAAATTCCATTATGCCCACAAGGCTTGAATCACCAAACTCGACCATGTTAACACTCATGTTGTTGTTTCTATGGAACGGGTTATTGATAGTATTAGGCCCTTCAGGCACCTCTAACCTCCCTTGCTCAATCAACCTTTGGACGGACTTTTTCAAGGGGACGCAATCATCTGTCAGGTGCCCATGGTACTGATGAAAGGCACAATGCTTGGAGGTATCCAAAGGAGCATTTGGGTCTCTAGGCTGATAATTATCTAAAGGCCGGAGCAAACCTTCTTTTACCAAACCTCTGAAGATATCACTCAAAGGCATCCCAAAGTTTCCCAAGCCTTGAAGCCGGGATCTGGATGCATCAGGTTTCTTGGGAACAAAGGAAGTGGCATTGTTACAGTCCTGTCCCGCATAGCTAGCAGCCTGCTGTTGATTATAAGCCTTTTCAAATTTGGCCCCGGAGTTAACCATTGCACGTAAGTCCGAGTAGGGGAAGTGGCTGAGGGAGGTTCTCAAATGCGGTTTTAGGCATGACTGGAAGATATCCAACTGTTCTTCTTCAGAAGGAGGAATGGCCATCTCACTAAGTTTCAAATTCCACCGCTTGTAAAAATCCCCGATGTTCTCGTTGGGGCGCTGCACTGTTGTCTGCAGGTCAACTCTGTTTGTCTCCCATTCCAGATTAGCTTTGTATTTCTCAGTGAAAGCACTAGTAATCTGTTCCCAAGTAGCCCTAGCTTCAGGCTTCAATCGAAAGAACCATTTCAAAGCTCCTGACTTCAAAGAGAGACTGAAGTAGTCGGCCAGCTGCTGATTTGTGCACCCTTTAGCTTTCATTGCCAAGGTGTATGTATCCAGGTGAGTTTTCGGGCATGCAGTCCCATCAAACAGGTCTAGATTAGGCATCACAAACTTGTGGGGTAGGGGGACAATAGAGTCCGGGTCCGTAGGCCGGAAGGCAGCTTTCTTAGCAGTCAATTCAGTAAGCTGTGCTTTCATTTCCTTGTGTTGCTCCATAAACCAGGCCAAATGGGGATCCAAAGGTGGGGTGGGAATGCCTGAGCCGACATTTGAGCAAGGAAGAGGACTAGTCGTTGGTGGTGCACTGGTGGAAAGAATGGCCGGTCCGGGGGCATAGGTGAAAACCTGTCCTTGGCCCAAATTACCCTGGGGAGTGTAGGTAGGAGCCTGGGCAAAGGGATAGAACCCAGCGGCTTGCTATGGGTTTCCAAGGGGCAGAGAAGGTGGAGGCAGACCTGAGGTAGCCGGATAGTTCGGGTTTCCAGAGTGAGACTCATAAGTAGGCTTAAATGCGGGTTGCTGCCCCTGGTTGTTGAACTGCATGCCTGGCTGTGGCGAGGGTGTATAACCGGGAGGGTACTGCGGTCCTGGTGATTCTGATGAAACTGGATAGGGGCTTGCTGGCCCATTGGACCCTGAGCGAGAAATGGGTTTGTGGAAGCCAGAGAGGTGTTAGTGGCAGCTGGACCAACATTACTTAGAAGAGGGGCTCCTGATTGTTGCCCTAGACCAAACTATGGTGGCGGCATTCCAAACTGTTGCTGTGAAGGTCCGGACTGATCGGTTCCAAACTGAGGCGGGATCCCAACTTGCTGCGGCATTCCGAGGTACCCCCAACCATGGGAAGACATCCAAAGCTGATTTTGCCCCACTGAGGAAATGCGAACTGATTTGTCCCGTCAGGCTGCATGGGTCCAGTAGTCTGTGGTTGGGGAGCTGGCTGACCTATAGATCGAGAAGCATGGGCTCTGGTAGTAGTACCATAGGAGGTTGGTGGTGGCATCCTGGAGTATTCAGGGCGACCAAGAGTGGGATTGAGGTCCTCCTCTTCTTCCACGGTGAAAGTGCAATCGGGATTGAGACTGGCGGCCAAACCATGGCTCCTAATAGCCTTCAGAAGGTTATTCATCTGGGCTTCCAGTCGCAATCTCATCTGTTCGGCTAACTGATTCCACTGCTGTTCTGTTTGAGGAGTCCCGGGAGGCGGAGTGATGTTGTCCCCATCGTTACCGGCTGATGCAGACATTCTGAAACCCGGAGTCGAAACAAATGGTGAAGCTGACGATGCGCTTGACTCTTCCCAACTGATCAGACGGTGACCCGGTGCCCAAAACCAAGCTTTGTGAGGAGCTGCGGGGGAAAGACATGAGGGTTCAGATATTTGGGAGTGAAGGAGGGTAGGTGTTTGGGCTTAGGGCTCATGCAACATGCAGTTATTTGTTCCCGTTTACTTAAAACGTGTTTTATTAAAACCTAGGCGGTTGGAAAAGATTGCTCTTCTTTTTCGCAAACTACTCTAAGTCCTGGATCAGTGGGTCCCATCACTACGCCTGCGGACCCTCAACCTGTAACCTCGAATAAGGGTTCCGTAGGGCAAGTATGTCCCACCGACCGAAAAGAAAAACCATCCTAAAGTCTGGCGGGTAATCGAGTCTTAACGAGTATTCGATGTAAATTACGGACAAAGCTGACGCCAAAGGTCAAGATTATGTTAAGGGGCTCGACGGAAAGTCGGCATGGCTCGGACTGATAAATGTCCATAATTGATCTCGACCCGTCGTCAGTTAGGCCGTAATTAGACATGACATAATCGTTAATCCTCGATGACTCAGTGTCATGCCGGGAGTCGGTGCATAAGTTGTGCAAGTCAAAGTCAAAGTAAAGGTGCCAGTCAAGAACTGGTCAAAGTCCGTGATTGAAAACCGGCATGACTTCGACTGATTAGGGGCTCCGAAAGATATTGACTTGGCGTACCGACTAAGGTTTGACTGGCACGGTGTATACACAGACAGGGCAGGACACGGACCAAACTAAAAACCAACCGGGTCTCGGACAAAGTGTGTCACGAACAAGTGCATGGTCGACACGAGGCTCCAAGGGATGTTTGGGTAGTCCCGTGCTCGCACCGAGAGGCGTAGTAAGACCAAACGGGCTGCTACTGAGATTTCCCCGGGTTAAGGACGTAGTGTGCAGTGTAAGGCCAAGTGCGCATAGTGTGTGGACAGTCTATCTTCCTTTTCTGAGTAAAATAGAAATTTTCACATGTGTCTTAAAGAGTATGATGCATGCAAAAGATTTTGAAAATGATTTTTTTTTTTTTTTTTTTTTTTTGTAAATATTTTTGAAAAAGTTTTTTTTTTGAAAGCAAATAAACACATAAGCACAACATTCTAACAGTTATGGAAACGGGTCCGACAGTCAAAATTTTGACTTTTTCGAGGCGGCCAAAAGATAACAACGCGAAACGGGAGAAAATTCCTTTTGCAAAGCAAACACACACACACACACATATAAATGGTTTCAAATGCCGGGACGAAAGTTTGACCCACAAAAGCTTTTCTTTTTCTTTTTTTTTTGAATTTTTTTTTTTTAAAAAAAGATAAAGCTCATTTTTTCCCTTGCGGAGTCGCCACTGTGATGATGCCACGATTTTCAATTTTTTGAAAAATCAAACGGAGTCGCCACGCCGTTTTTTATTTTAAGGGCCAAAACTTTGAAAAATGCCCAAAATTAGAGATTTGGGTTCGGAGGTCACGTTACACTCCGGGAAGAACGTTAGGGTTCACCCGGAATGCCTCATAAAACGAGTCTTCCTAATTTAAAACCATTTGTGTGTGTGTGTGTGTGTGTGTGGTTTGCAAAAGGAATTTTCTGGAAATAAGAGTTTGACTGTACTGGACTTAAATTTACCAAAACAATGTGCTTCTGTGAGTGAAAAATGACTGAAAAACAAAATGTCTGTCCCCTTACATTCTTGTCCGCGCGGACCAGAGTGAGAGTCAATCCTATCCGCACGGATGGGACATCAATATTCTTTTTTTGCAGCTTTCCAGTCTGATTCTGTAAATTCCAGAATGTGAACTGGAGTTACAGAATCAGAACTGGAGTTCTTGCAACTGAAAGTGTTAAAAAAAACCATTTTTAGGATTTGCATCCATGCTTGTCCCCACTTTCCTTAGGCCTTGATTAGTGATCACTAAACATGATTAGTGGTGATCTACTATATCAAGCCATCCTTAGGGTGCATTAGGACTTGAAAGCATTTCATTTGCTTGGGATGGGGAGATTTAGCATGAAATAAAGATTAATGTATGAAAATTGATTTTAGGTTAAGGATGCATCAACTTTAGAGTGGATTTCTAAGGTGGTCATTAAGATAACCATCCTTGAGATCTTTGAACTCAATGTATCAACTTCACCCTTTTTGTAACCTATAAACCCTAATGATCTCCATCCATGGAAATGGTTACAAGGTGAAGATCTTAGGCTTGGAAAATTGTTTTTAAAGAAGTAAAGACAATTTAGACCTTTTAACATGGTCATCCATGGAAATTTATTCCAAGGTGACTACATTTTTGGCCAAATAAAGACTAATATCACAAGAAGAAGGTGAAAATAAGAATATGGACCATTTAGTGTGATCATCCAAGGAGATGAACTCCAAGGTGACCACACTTTAGGTCAAGAGACCAAATAACAACTAGTTAATGTAAGAAGAGGAGGACAACAAACTTAGAGAATGTAGATCCTTGTAGAGAATCATCCGTGGAGATGAACTCCATGGAGATCCTCTTGGATCTAGAACAAGGGATGAACAATGAGCAAGTTACATCTTTAGAGTATGAGATGTATGCATGGATGAGGGAGATTTAGGTAGGGAGAAGGAGGGTTTACCAATGGTTGTACCCTATCTTCCTTGGTTTTGTGTTTGAGACTTGAATTTGTTCAAGATTTGTGTTGGGATTTTTGTGTTTTTGCTTGGTGTATAAGCTGTTTTCTGGATATTTTTCGAATATAACAGTGAGGGTTTGAAATCTTGTCCTCTTAAACTGAGAGAGAATGATTTAATTTATAGGTAGATTTTAGGTTACAGACATGTCCGCGCGGATGAGAGTGAGCCTCAATCCTGTCCGCGCGGATGATAATGTAGGCGTGCCTGACTCTGCAAAAAGCAGTTTTGGCTGCTTGCATTTAATGTAAAGTAAGTCAATTTCTTGGAAATGACTCCTCCAATCCGGTTTTTTGACCTATTTTTGATATTTCTTTAAGGCCCTTTTTATTTAAATTGCCTTAGGAAATTACCAAAATGTCCTTAACTATCCATTTGTCGTGGAAGTCGTTAAATTGGGCTGAAGGAACATTGGCGGTTCAGATTGGGACACTTATAGTAGCCCCTCGGCGACGGCACTTTCGGAGGAAGTGGGGTCGTCGATAAAAGTGAGGTCCCAATCTGCCGGGGAGAAGAGGATGACCATTTTGGTCTGACCGCTCGGAAAGGGAATGACCATTGTGGCCTGATGGCTGAACCTATGGTAGGCTTCCTACGTATCCTTAAGAGGAATCAAGCCGGTCGTAGTTCGGGTCTTTCGGTGTTGACCCTGGAGTGACTGTTTTAGGGTGTCAACCTGGTGAGCGAGTTCTCAGATCGGTTCTTTGAAAGAAACTCTGCTGGGGATAGAAAATGTCCATTTTGGTCTGATGGCTAGAGTTGTATATCCACACCGCTGGGGAAAGGAATGACCATTTTGGTCTGATGGCTGAACCTATGGTAGGCTTCCTACGTATCCTTAAGAGGAATCAAGCCAGTCGTAGTTCGGGTCTTTCGACTATCTTCAGACGTCGACCCTAGAGTGACTGTTTTAGGATGTCAACCTGGTAATGATGGCGTTTTAGGTGCCTCAAACCTTGATGATGGCGTTTTAGGTGCCTCGGACCTTGAAGATGGCATTTTAGGTGCCTCGAGCCTGGATGATGGCATTTTAGGTGCCTCAGAACTTGAAGATGGCTTTTTAGGTGCCTCGAACCTTGAAGATGGCGTTTTAGGTGCTTCAAACCTTGAAGATGGCATTTTAGGTGCCTCAAACCTTGAAGATGGCATTTTAGGTGCCTCAAACCTTGATGATGGCGTTTTAGGTGCCTCGGACCTTGATGATGGCGTTTTAGGTGTCTCAAACCTTGAAGATGGCATTTTAGGTGCCTCAAACCATGATGATGGCGTTTTAGGTGCCTCGGACCTTGATGATGGCGTTTTAGGTGCCTCGGACCTTGAAGATGGCGTTTTAGGTGCCTCAAACCTTGAAGATGGCATTTTAGGTGCCTCAAACCTTGAAGATGGCGTTTTAGGTGCCTCGAACCTTGATGATGGCATTTTAGTTGCCTCGAACCTTGATTTGAAGGGATCGATCTTACGTCTGCTGCCGGAAAAGGGGGTGACCGTATTGGTCGAGTGGCTGGACCTATGGTTGGCTACCTACGTATCCCAAATGGGGAATCAAGCCCATACGTAGTTCGAAAAAGAGGTGGCGATAACGAGAGGCCACGGGCTTTGTACCCAAGATTGACTGTTCTTAGGGGAATCACCCCAGGTTTGACTGCATTTGGGAGTCACCCGAGGTTTGACTGTATTTGTGAGTCACCCGAGGTTTGACTGTATTTGGGAGTCACCCAAGGATTGACTATTTTTGGGGAGTCACCCGAGGATTAACTGTATTTGGGAGTCACCCGAGGTTTGACGGTATCTAGGAGTCACCCGAGGTTTGACTGGTAATTGGGAGTCACCCGAGGTTTGACTGTTATCTGCGAGTCACCCGAGGATTGACTGTATTTGAGAGTCACCCGAGGTTTGATTATTATCTGGGAGTCATCCGAGGTTTGACTGTTATCTGGGAGTCACCCGAGGTTTGACTGTTATCTGGAAGTCACCCGAGGTTTGACTGTTATCTGGGAGTCACCCGAGGATTGACTGTTTTTGGAAAGTCACCCGAGGTTTGACTGTATTTGGGAGTCACCCGAGGTTTGACTGTTATCTGGGAGTCACCCGAGGTTTGACTGTATTTGGGAGTCACCCGAGGATTGACTGTATTTGGGAGTCACCCGAGATTTGACTGTATTTGGGAGTCACCCGAGGATTGACTGTATTTGGGAGTCACCCGAAGGTTTGACTATATTTGGGAGTCACCCGAGGATTTGACTGTTATCTGGGAGTCACCCGAAGTTTGACTGTTATCTGGGAGTCCCCCGATGATTGACTATTATCTGGGAGTCACCCGAGGATTGACTATTATCTGGGAGTCACCCGAGGATTGACTATTATCTGGGAGTCACCCGAGGTTTTGACTGTATTTGGGAGTCACCCGAGGTTTGACTGTAATTGAGAGTCACCCGATGTTTTGACTGTTATCTGGGAGTCACCAGAGGTTTGATGATAATGCTAATAATTGACTAAGATATGCTTTCATACCTGAGCTGTGCTTACCTGTAGCTGCCGGAAGGACTGAGGCTATGTCTGATGTTGATGAAGATTTGTTGTATTGCCGTTCGCGGGACGCTCTCTGTTGACGATTTGCTGTCTTTGGAGGCATTTGTCAGATAGGACATGAACTTTGCTGTTTGCCATGAAAAACGGATTTCGCTGATAACTTGGCGACGGGGCTGATGACTTTTTGATTCTGAGAGGTGGACCCGATGATTCTTTGACTCGAGGGATGGACCCGAGGATTCTTTGACAAGAGGGGTGGTGGACCCAAGGATTTTTTTATTTTTTTTGACTCTGATGGGTGGACACGATGATTTTTGACTTGAGGGTCTTGCCAGTTATTTGGGCCATACTGTTGAAGTCATTGTCATTACGCTTCGAGGGAGACCATCCTGCTGTGAAGAGGCTTCAGGTCGTAACGGAAAACTGGTCTTTCATGTTTGAATTGCTGCATTTGTTAGTAGAGAGGAGGATGCATATATGACATTCATGATGACAGATGCATGCATAGAACCAAAATGATTATGAGACAATGTATGAAAGTATCACTGCATATGTTCGCGAGATGATGAATTCACTTGCTTTTGGAGATGCACTTAGCCCAAGCTTTTGGCAGGGAAATTATGATTTATGATCTTCAATCACTTAGGGTTGTTCCTATTGATTCAAGTTTTGTGCATGCTGTGAATGTGTGCCCAAATTTTGTTTTTGTTGGATTCACGCGAGTTTGAAGACATCCGGTTTAATTTGAAAAACGGAGTCGCCACGCTATTTTGATTACCTCAAAACTTTGAAAAAAAGGTTTTATGGGTTCGGAGGTTAAGTTACCCCTTGGGAAGAACGTTTGGCGTTCACCCAAGGTGCCTTGCCGGAGCAAGTCTCCCAAGATTCCATTAATCGTGCTTTCTTGCGTGCTTTCTTGTGTGCATGTGTTTGAAAATAAGGAGAGAATGTCCCAAGTCGTCTTCCGGACGTACAAACCATTTGTTGGTTGTCGCTCGGGATTTCTTGAAATTTATGTATTCGGGATTATGATCCCGCCCTCATCTTGGACATGTGATCATCGCATCTTTTAGACCTTGGGACTTGCGTGATCGAGAGAATGACTCTCTTTGTAGTCAAAGATGAGGTTCTTTAGAAAAGGAGGGTCCTTAGTCCATCAATCCTACACTATAAGATGGTCGAGCTTGTATAGATGCTTCATACTCATCTTAAGTGATAATCGGAGATATAGGGTTCGAAGGTGTCCCTTTTCTAAAGAGATTATGAAACCTTTATGGAAGGAACGATGTAAAGATAGGATCTTTTACACCGGTCCGTTCCTAGGTTGCTAATGGGGGAATGGGGGAAATGTATGTAAAAATGACACTTTAATGAAAAGATGACATTTTTGGGTTGCAAATGATGCACTTAATTAAAAAAAAAATGATCTTTATTGCAAATGATGCATAAAGATTTGATTTTTATGCAAATGATGCATTTTTGTTGAAGAAATTGGCATTCATTATGCAAATGATGCATAAAGATTGCATTTTGAAAAGCATATGATGCTAGTTTATGGTAAAGACGTGGTCTTTAAAGCAAATGATGCTTGGAAAAGGGATTTTGAATGCAAATGATGCATTTTGATTGAAAAGATTTGATTTTTATATGCAAAGGATGCATAAAGATGACATTTTTATTGGAAAATGGGGGTTTTAGGTGCAAAGGATGCACCTTTATGGGAAAAGACTACATTTTTATGACAAATGATGTCTAATGCATGCAAAAGGGGAAGGGGGAATATGAAGATATGATCTTTAATCTACCAAGTCCCAAGCAATATAAAGGTAATGCAATGAGCAATTTATAAAGCAATTAGGATGCGAGGTTAGGGCGTACGAGGTTACCAATGGCTTCCTTCTTCTTTGGGCGGAGCTAGGAGGAGAGGTTGGTCTTGGATCTTCAAGGAGGAGGGAGGGAGCTTCTTGGCCTTCTTCTTCACCTTCTTGAGCTTCCAGCAGTATTTTTCACGTATTTGGAGTGTTTGTGGGTGATTTGTTGTGTTAATTGTGTGTTGAAATGGGGAAAGGAGGGCTCTATTTATAGGCGATCGGATAAGGCTAATGAAGCCGTGCGGCTAAGGACGACGAGCTAATGCAGCCGTGCGGCATTATCCACAATGACTCAAAGATTCTAGAACCATGCAAGGTGGCAAATTCTAGAACCTTTCCTCCTAATTAAGAAAAACGTGTTTCTTAATTAGGAAGGATCCCCTTCAGCCCTAAATTAATTAAAAACAGTTCCGGAATGTTTCCGGAACACTAGGAAGGTCTGGGGAATTACCGGAAAACTTACTGAAATTGCCGGGAAATTTAACCGGAAGGCATGAGCCAGATTTGGGTACTTACGAAGCCCTCGGCAACGTCACTTGCAAGGCGAGTGGGGTTGTCGATAGAAAAGGATCCGATCGGCGAATGCCGAGACGGATTGGGTGACCAAGGTGGTCGAGTGGCTGAACCTCTTATGAAAGGCTACCTACGTATCCGGAGGAATCAAGCCGGGCCGTAGTTCGGAATAGATCCTCTGGGAATGGAGAAGAGAAGCTGGTCTCTTCTTGGGGAAATAGAAGAGGAAATGACCTAGGAGGTCAAGCAATTGATCCTACCGGGGATATGCTAGGAGTGACCAAGGTGGTCGATAACAAAGTCTCTTATGAGAGACTTCAGACTGGAGTGAAGAAGGAGGAAAGGGTGACCAAAGTGGTCGGATGGCTGGACCTTTTATAAAAGGCTACCAACGTATCCCGGAGGAATCAAGCCTTGATCGTAGTTCGAGCTTTGACTGAATCGAAATGTTATTCCTTCAACTTGGAATAACGGAGATCGAAAGAGAGAGCGAAATGTTATTCCTTCATCTTGGAATAATTGAGATCGCGAGAGAGGTCGAAATGTTATTCCTTCTCTTATGTCGCACGACATAAGAGACTGAACTGTACTTTTCATAACCTTTGGGATTGGACTGGAATTGCCGACACGAGTTGGAATTGGGTGACCAAAGAGGTCACCTACCTGGTCCCCTCGGGGCAATGGCAAAGAGATATTGGTCCCTTACTATAAGGATGGAAACGGGGTGACCTAGGAGGTCAAAAAGCCGATCCTACTGGGAATGTGCCAAATAAAGGGGGGTGACCAATGTGGTCATATAGTTGGACTTTTATGAAAAGTTTACGCACCATTGAGGAATGAGGAAAGAAAAAGGTGACCAATGTGGTCGGATGGCTGGACCTTTATGAAAGGCTACCTACGTATCCCGGAGGAATCAAGCCTTGGTCGTAGTTCAAGCTTCATCTAGACAGTTAGGAACGATGTCTAGGATCCTTGAGGTTTTGACAATTAATGGAGGTTGTCACCTGACATTATTTCATTCTAACGGAAGCTAAAGCTTAGGGTACTATCTCTTTTTGACAGAGATAGAGGGAGCTAATGCTGGATGACGTTATTTCTTTATGACGGAAATAACGGAGACTAAAGCTTACGGCGCTATCTCTTTTTGACAGAGATAGAGGGAGCTAAAGCTAGATGACGTTATTTCTTTATGACGGAAATAACGGAGACTAAAGCTTACGGCGCTATCTCTTTTTGACAGAGATAGAGGTAGCTAAAGCTAGATGACGTTATTTCTTTATGACGGAAATAACGGAGACTAAAGCTTACGGCGCTATCTCTTTTTGACAGAGATAGAGGTAGCTAAAGCTAGATGACGTTATTTCTTTATGACGGAAATAACGGAGACTAAAGCTTACGGCGCTATCTCTTTTTGACAGAGATAGAGGTAGCTAAAGCTAGAAGGACTTAAGCATACTTCACTATTCGTGATAGAGGTAGCTTAAGTCAAGAAGAACTTTAGCATACTTCACTATTCGTGATAGAGGTAGCTTAAGTTAAGAAGAACTTTAGCATACTTCACTATTCGTGATAGAGGTAGCTAAAAGTTCGGATTTCGACAATTCGGAGGTTGTCACCTAGCGTTATCTCGTTATAACGGAAGTAACGGAGGCGCTTTTGGGAGAAAATGTTATTATTAGCAATTGGCACGTTACTTGAGCCTAGGGGTGATTTTTTTTTTTTTTTTTGAAACATGGTAGGGACTGGGTCTGGATGTACATATGGAATGTGTTTGGAAATTGTTTAAGACGGGTTTCAAGCAAGTGGGGTCGTATCCCTTGGGTGCGGACTGAACTGCTGTTGTTGCTGAGATGTTGTCAACGTGGAAGGGCTGAGACTGGGTTTAAACCTTGGGTCTCGATGAATGTTCCTTTCTGGCATTTGAAGCTGATGCTGACAGGCTTTTACAATCAAAGACTAAAGCAGATGTCGAAGTGACCAAACCTCTCTTCTAGGGGTGGATGCGACTTATCGGAGTCCCGGTTGCAAAGCCACGGTTGGACGAACTGAGTAGGCGAAGTCTTAGGTTTCGAAGAAGTGACTTAGCGAAGCCCCAGTCTGGTGACCTAGCAAAAACCCCAATATGATACTGCAAAAGCGATCCTGAGGTTGATCGACCAAACCGAATTCATCTAGGGACCTAGTGAAGAACCCGATGCAGACCCCAAAAATGGCTAAAGAAGCCCCAGTCTAAAGAAGCGGCTTGGCAAAGCCCCCAACCTTAAAGAGTTTCAAGGCAGCCCTAATGCAAATTGTAGCAGAAAAGGGAAAAACCTATCCTTCCGTATTTACTTCCTTATTTTCCTTAGTCGCTCAGTCAACCTTAAGAAAATGTGAAAGAAAAGATTTTAGAAATTTATACATGCAGGGGCATATTTTTCGAAAGGTGGGAATAGATCCCGATTTTGTGTTATCTTGATGGCCTTATTCGATGTAGGCACAAAAACTCGCTTTGGGTTTGACTCTTTTGAGAGAGTGTAAGCGTAGAAGGGTTTGTAAAAGTGTATGGAAGCCCCTGCTGACAGAAAATCAGTGTTTAGCACTATTTTTTCTAAGATGTATAAAGAGAAGACTTGTCAAGACATCTGAAAACTTGTTTTACTTACAATGATCACAAGATTGCTTAAAACCCTTTATTAATGTTCGGGTTATTCAACCACTAATCTAGATATGAAAAAAAAAACATTCTTATTAATCATGAGGAGAAAGTCAAACAATGTCGCGGATCAAGGTTGGCTGGGTGTGAAAGAAGAGTTCGTGTATAGGGAGGTCATTGATGAGACCGGGTTTTTTGGGATTTGAATATGTCTATGGGAGAGGTCATTGATGAGACCGGTTTTTCGGGAATTTGGATGTGTTTATGACCGGACCATTTCTGGTTGCCTACGTTCCCCTCATTGTGAGGAGCTCAGGTCGCCGTAGTTCGGCCTTGGCCGGATTGTGTTTGGCTTTGGGAAATGGGATTTGTGGTTCCTTTAGTGGAAAGGTTTGGATGAGAAGATTGGATGATGAGGCGTGGGCCTCGGGATGATTCTTTGACCAAGTCATTCTTGGACGGCTGCTTCTGATTGCTTCCTCTTTCATTGGGGGAGAAAGGATTTGCACGTGCCTACAGGCTTATGAAATGCTTTTGGCTTTGCTTCGACCGTCCCATTGTTATCGACAACTTTTATTCTCTGAGCTTTGATTTTGCCTGTCCGTCAAGCTTTTGATGGGCGGTGCTGGGTCCTTGGCCTCATTTTCTTTTATTTTTATGTACAACCCTGTTTTTTGCCTAGACCGCCCCTTTTTTTGGGATTTTCGGCCTAGCTGGGCATTACTCTTTTTGCACTAAGATTTTTTTCTTTTTTATTTTCTGAAGCACCTGAGGGCCAAGGCAAGCCCCTGCTTGAACATTCTTGATACCCTTGAGGTCTAAGCCAAGCTCCTAGGTTGTTGTCGACACGGGGTCAATCTTTCGAAGCTGAGTGGCCTTTTGTTGTCCCTTGACAATGCCGCCGTCTTTGACTTGGTCAAGGTGATGGTGAGGACATGGTTTGGAAAGTGTATGGCTTGATGAAGGCTTTTGTGAGGTAAGGAAAGTGTATGGGGAAGGCATTAGTTGACTTTCTCACACTGATTAATCAAGTATTGGTGTCAAATTCATGAAAGTAAATAAATGATACTTTGAATAAAATAGATCAAAGTGTTAAAACGGTTCAAGAAATGGAACCTAAAAGAAAATGTGCTAGTTTGTGATGTCATTGTATGACTTGAGACAAGTACAAAGCTACCGACATCAAATGTTTGATTGTGTGGATTTAAACAAGAGTGACTACGTCACTTTGTTAATTAAATCCAAAAATGATATGTTAACTAAGAAAAATTCTAGTCAATTTGATCTGTTGATTCAAATTCAAGAAAAATTAATGGACTCGGTGTTAAACAAGTCATTAGGTGGATATTCTTGAATTTTGAAAGGATCAATATGTAATAGCTGAGATCTAAATGAATTTGAGTTAACAATTATCAAAAGGATAAAACTTGCGTTAGCAAGATGGTATATTGCTAAAGTCAATTAATGATTGAAAAGACATATAGCAATATGTGTAATGGTAGTCTAGACATATATGTCTAAGACATAATACCATTAGACAACTACTCTCAACTAATTTGACTATGTGAAATCAAATGATAAACGGATCTGTTAACCAAAGGGTTAAATCGAGAGTTAGTTGTAAATTCGGAGGGGAATGAGACTTGAGCCTCTTAAAAGTTAAACACAGTGGAAAACCCAATCTAGATGACTAGAGATCCCAAGAACTAGATTCAATGGGAGCACCTAACTGTTAAAAGACTTATAGCGTCACTATGGGAGAATTAACCCCAAGTCCATTCCTATTAGTTACATCCCGAAAGGACAAGGATAATCATATGGCTTTTAATGATTCTTACGCGTTGAAAATTCGATCGGGGTAATACGGGTTACCTTTAAGAAATCACCTATGTGAGAGAGAAGTGGGGCCGCTTTGAGGAGAATTGTGTGAGGCTCAATTCTTAGACCTCTCACAGAACCAGGCAAAATATTCAGGGCCATGAATGAACATAGCTATGAGAATTAAACTATGTTAGGATGATACTTGTGTCAAGCATATGATCGGCTACACAAAAAGCATAACGATTCAAGGACATCGCGTCTATCGACTTGCGAGTAGAGTAAATATGCTTGTACGAGCGAAGGTTCAATGGGCATAACCACACCTATTGTATGCAAGTTTTCGTTTGCCGGACTCTATCACCAAACTCATCATCAATTTCCTTCATGTGGGGAATTGTTGAAAAAATATGTTGTGTGTGAAGGAAATTGTGTATTTTCCTTACATGAATCGTTTGTCATTTGACATAGATTATTGTGGGTTCATGTTCCACTCAATGTGAACATTGAAATGGTATATCTCGATGTCCAATTTGAGATTTGATGAGATATATATGATAGCTCAAAGTTGGTGGATTTAAAGTGTAAATTTTAAAATTTAACACCACTATGATGTCCCATAATTTCTAGATTAATGAGAGATCATTACCTTGGGATTAGGGGTTACAAAGTGTGGAATTAAACCCCATGAATACAAGGTAATGACTCCCATATTAATACATGGATTAATTGAAAATTCATCACATGGTTATTTGAAGATATAATTAGAGAAACCCACAATAAAATGAAAACAACTTTTTCCATTAATCTTCTTCCTCCCCTTTGCAATTTGTTCATCTTTTTTCTTTGGCCTCCCAGAAATTTATCCATGGTGATTTTGTTCAAGCATAAGCATAGTGAGATTCGCCGAAGATTCTAGTGTGCAAGAATAGTCCGGTCCGTCCGTTTTATCCTGGGAGACGAACGTCCAAAACAACCTCAAGCACAACTCGGCGAGGACAATTCGGTGAGAGACCGAATTTGTCTTAAGGAGAGTGTGTTACACACGACTTGGGCAACATCAAGAAGATTAACATACAAATTTTCTCCTACATTTTTTTTTCTTTGTCTATGTTTATTGCAATTTATATCATTTAATAGTATATTGTAATATTTTCTTTTTTTATGTTTTTATAAGATTTTGTCTAACAATCTATACATGGATTTTGAATTGCTTAAAAGGATTATGTAGTTTTGTTTTTGGTGGGAGAGGTTCCCAGACTCCCAGTAGACTTGTAGACAGACGACCAGAATTTTCAGAAATCGAAATTGCAATTGCTGTATTTAAGGAAAGTTGCAGGAAATTCCCCCATTCCTTAATTAACCAGGGTTTATAATTTTAGTTAAAAAGTGTCACTTATCAGAAAACTAGATATGCCCATGTTCAAGGCCACGGTTTTTTTTTTTTTTTTTTTTTGAATTAAAAAAAATTATTATTATTTTTTTAAGGGCAAAATGGGAAAGGGACAAATTTAAAAAAAAATAAAAATTTTAAGGGCAAAATGGGAAAGGGACAAAATAGTGAGGACAAAATGGAAATTTCGGCAAGTAAAACTATTCATACTACTGTTCAAAACACCTCCCTCATTTATACTATAGATAATTGTTGCCATACAATTGTTGTACATATGATAATACCCATTCGTCAAGAAAAAAGATGGTCCTTTCCAAAATAAAAATTATGGTATCATATGTACACAATATGATACCCTTTCGTCAAGACAAAAATAGGGCCTCTAAATTAAATTAATGAGTAAATGAGAAATATAATGAAGAATAAAGAGAAACAAAAATGAAGACGTAATCAAAGTTAAAATCTCATAAAAAACACATTTTTTTTAAGTTAAGAAAAAACGGATTTTAAGTGCAAGTATTATTGTAAAGAAAATATTGTGTAAAGAGTGTCATTACATATATTATTAAGGCTCCGTTTGTTTCACGGAAAATAACCACCGGAAATGATTTCTTGTAAAATATTTTTCGAAAAATGAAAATGCTTTTCGAAAAATATTTTCCGATATTTGGTGAATCTTAAGAAAACATTTTTCTGAAAACATTTTTCGATGTTTGGTAGTTTCATTAAAGTAACTTTCTAAAAGTAAAATCAATACAAATAAATGAAAATGAGGAATTTTTTTTTCTGAAAAACAACTTCCTTAGGTAGAGGTACGGAAGTCATTTTCCTTAGAAATCAAGCTAATTTTTCAGTAATCCGAAAAATATTTTCCCCCAAATAAACGGAGCTTAAGTGTCAGTATAAAAAAAGTATAAAAAAGTACTAATATTAGTGTAAAAAAAATATAATGTGCACAATAAAAATGAGGCTAGCAATAATTGAACCCAAGTTGTTAAGGATGAAGATGTTACTTCAACTGAAGACTCAAAGGGCTCATTGATGATAGCTGAAGACTCAAAGGACCTATTTGTAAATAAAGAATTGTCTGAGGTTACAAAGTTAAAATGATTGAGTTTGTTGTAAGTTTGTTGTAACAGAATTCAGTTAGAGTTGTTAAGTTCTTCTTTCTGTTAGACATAAATAGAAGGTCTGTAAATGTTTGAAAACAACACAATCAATACAACAAATATTTTTTCTCTCAATCCTTTCTACATTTCCTCCATTGATGAATGTTCAAATCTCAATTGTATCATGGTATCAGAGCCTTTTCCGCACATAGTTTCGAAATTCAATTGAAGTTCCTCAAATTCACTTGAATTCTCGATTCAATTCCTCCGTGATTTCGCATCAGCAATGGCGAACAATGATTCTCACAGCAACAGCAACGATGATTCAGCAGCTAAGGATCCATATGAAGATGAAGCAATTACCTTGCAATTGAGCCCATCACATCCTCTCTATCTTCATCCAAATGATAACTCTGGTATGAGCATTATCACTGTAATTCTAAATGGATCAAATTATGCTGAGTGGAATCGTGCAATGACTATTGCTCTTTCAACAAAAATAAAGTTAGGTATTATCCATGGTGTTCATAAGCAACCTGATGTGCATTCTAAATACCTTGTTCATTGGAATAGATGCAATGATATGTTGATCTCATGGATTTTAAATGTAGTAACTCCAGATATTAGATCTAGCATTGTTTATGTTAATAATGCTAAGGAAATGTGGGATGGATTACAAGTCAGATTCACTCAAGGAAATGCACCTAGAATCTATCAAATTCGCAAGGAAATTACTGCATTTTCTCAAGGATCCTTGTCAGTTACTCAGTATTTTACTAAGTTCAAGTCTATGTGGGATGAGTTCGTAAATCTCAGCAATATGCCTAAGTGTGTTTGCAATTGTACATGTGGAGCTACTCAGTCACTTGAAGCTTTCAATGAACTGCAGCATTTAACTCAATTTCTGATGGGACTGAATGATTGTTACACTGTTATTAGAGGCTCATTGTTAATGATGGAGCCTTTGCCTAGTATTAATCATGCTGTCTCTCTTCTTTGTCAAGATGAGAAACAAAGAGGTTTAACAACTTCAGGTCCTATTCCCATAGTAATCTCTGATAACACTACTACTCTGTTCTCCAAAGGCCAATCCATTAGACCAGTGCAGTAGAGAAAATTTGTTAACAAAGGAAATTTGAACTGTGATCATTGTGGAGGAATGGACATACCAAAGAAGGATGTTTCTTCTTAAGAGGATTTCCAGAATGGCACAAATTGTTTGGAGTGAAACCTGACCCATCCAAGATGCCCAAGTATATGAAGAACAAGAATTATGGTGCTAATCAGTTTCTGCTCAGAATTCTTTTTACACAGCTCCAGCTCAGTCCACTTTGCCTCCTCTGTTGGAAACACCAGTCAGTAACTCAGTGTTTCAAGAGATTGCTCAGCCTAATTCTCAGCAATACAATGATCTCTTGGACCTTGCTGATCAGCAACTTGCTTCAGAATACTTTGCTGGTAACTACTATCATTCTAGCTTTTTTTTTTTCTAAATGTTTATCTCATAAGTCAGATCATGCCACTGATTGGATCATTGACACTAGAGCTAGTCATCATGTCACTCATAATTTTTCATTACTTATAAATCCCATTCCAATACATACTCATATAAAACTTCCAAATGGTCATACATCAAAAATTACATTCAAGGGCACCATTCATCTCACAAACACAATCACCTTACATAATGTTCTCTTTGTATCTGATTTTCAATATAATCTTCTGTCTGGCAACAAACTCTCTACAGATAGCAATTATTGTTTGTTGTTCTATCCTTCATATTGTGTTTTTCAGGACCTATTGGACAGAAAAGTGAAGGGGATTGGTAAATTGAAGGATGGACTCTACAAGTTGATTCTACCTCATGATACTTCTGTTTGTAATACTGATTTTCAATCCTTTGTCAGTTCCATTACATGTAACACTTCTTCAAATTCTTCTCTTTGGCATTTTAGACTTGGTCATCTTCCTATGTCTCAAATAAAAGCTATTCCTTCTATTGATTGTAAAATTGACAATATTACAATTTGTGATACTTGTCATATTGCTAAACAAACAAGAATTCCTTTTCCATTAAGCTCAAGTCATAATTCTTCTATTTGTTCTATGTTACACTGTGACATGTGGGGACCATACAAGCATCCCACCTACAATGGTCATACTTCTTTTCTCACAATTGTGGATGATCATTCAAGGACTACTTGGACTTTTCTTCTCACTTCCAAGTCTCAAGTATGTTCTCTCCTAAATCAGTTTCTGAAAATGGTTCAAACTCAATTCAATGCCACTGTCAAACATATTCGATCTGATAATGGCACTGAGTTTTTCAACAAGAATGTCTCTGTTTTACTTACTTCACTTGGCATAGATCAACAGAGTTCATGTGTGGAGACTCCACAACAGAATGGTAGAGTAGAAAGAAAGCATAGACACATTCTTGAAGTAACTAGAGCTCTCAAATTTCATTCTCATCTTCCTATCAAATTTTGGGGTGATTGTATTTTGGCTGCCACATATCTCATAAACAGATTTCCTTCTTCCATTCTCAACAATAAAACTCCTTATGAATATCTTCTCAATCACTCTCCTTCCTATTCTCATTTAAAGGTCTTTGGTTGCTTGTCTTTTGCTTCAACTTTGGCTCACAATAGAGATAAGTTTGATCCTAGAGCCAGAAAATGTATCTTTCTAGGCTATCCTTTTGGCAAGAAAGGCTATAAACTTTATGATCTCAATTCTCATCAAATATTCTGCAGTAGGGATGTCATATTTTATGAATCTCAATTTCCTTTCAAAACTTCTACATATGCCACTACTGATAGTCTCATTCCTATGTTTGTTGATACTACTGATACCTCTTATGATGATCCTTCATTTTCTTCCTCTATTCCTTTATCTGATGATACTTCTTCTGGTCCTTCTTCTCCCTCTCATATTCCTTCTTCTCCTATTTCTTCTCCTTCTCCTCCTATTGCTTCACCTTCAGTTCCTTCCATGTCTAGACCATCAAGAACTAGACAACTTCCTTCCAAGTTTGCTGATTACACAGGTCTCCCTAAATTTACCAACCCTCCCACAGCTGTCTCACAGGTGAGTGCTTGCTTTCTTCCTTCCTCTTCTCTCATTGATTACTCTGCTATCACCTCATCTTATTTCTCTTTTCTCTGTAAAATTTCTGCTCACAAAGAACCACACACTTACAAACAAGCCATTAAAGATCCAAATTGGTGTAATGCTATGGCTGATGAGATAAATGCTTTAGAGAAAAATAAAACTTGGGAATTACAGGCTCTTCCTAGTCACAAAAAGCCTATTGGCTGCAAATGGATCTATAGAATCAAGTATAATGCAAATGGTTCTTTAGACAAGTACAAAGCTAGGCTAGTGGCTAAGGGTTTTACTCAAAAAGAAGGTGAAGATTACTTTGAAACTTTTGCTCCTGTGGCCAAAATGCCTACTTTCAGAATTTTCTTGGCTCTTGCTTCTATCAAAGGTTGGTCCATCACTCAAATGGATGTTTCAAATGCTTTTCTTCATGGAGACTTGGATGAAGAAGTTTATATGTATTTACCACCTGGTTATGTTTCAACTTCCATGTCTGTGGATTCTTCTTCTTCTACATCTCCCTTGGTTTGCAGACTGTTGAAGTCTTTGCATGGCTTAAAACAAGCTCCAAGGCAGTGGTTTTCTAAATTTTCATGTGCTCTTCTTGAATTTGGGTTTACTCAATCCCAAAGTGATCACTCCTTGTTCATTCTAGCTTCTTCTACTTCATTCATAGCTATTCTAGTCTATGTTGATGATATTTTAATAGCAGGATCTGATGATGTTGTCATTACCTCAGTGAAAGATTTTCTTCATACAAAATTCAGCATTAAGGACTTAGGTCAGCTTAAATATTTTCTGGGCATAGAGGTAGCTAGATCTTCCAAGGGTATTTATCTTCATCAAAGAAAATACACTTTGGATATTCTTGAGGACACATGTCTTCTTACTGCTCATTCTTCTCTTGTTCCCATTGAGCAACATCATTCTCTTGCAGCTGACAGTGGTGATTCATTTCCTGATGTTGACAAATATAGAAGGCTTGTTGGTAGGCTCATCTATCTCACAATAACCAGACCTGACATTGGGTATGCAGTTCACATACTAAGTCAATTCATGTCTTACCCAAAAGTTCCTCACTACAATGCAGCTTTAAAATTGGTCAAATATCTCAAAGGAACAGTTGGGCAAGGGCTATTCTATTCCTCTTCTAGTTCTCTTCAATTAAAAGTATTTTGTGATGCTGATTGGGACAGCTGTCCTACCACTAGAAGATCTTTATCTGGTTATTGTGCTCTATTGGGTTCATCTCTTATTACATGAAAAGCTAAGAAACAAACCACAGTTTCTAGATCATCAGCAGAGGCTGAATACAGATCCATGGCAAATGCAAGTTGTGAAATTCTCTGGCTTCTTTCAATTTTTAAAGACTTTGGTGTCTCATTTCCTTCTAATGTTGTTCTTCATTGTGATAATAAGGCTGCTCTACATATTGCCTCCAATCCAGTTTTCCATGAAAGAACAAAGCATATTGATCTGGACTGTCATCTTGTTAGAGATCAATTAAAGAAGGGTATTATCACAACTACACATGTGTCTTCTTCAGACCAATTGGCTGACTTGTTTACTAAGTCTTTGAGTTCTCATCAAATTTCGTTTCTTTTATCCAAACTGAATGTCCTTAATATCTTTGGGACTTCCAGTTTGAGGGGGGATGTTAAGGATGAAGATGTTACTTCAACTGAAGACTCAAAGGGCTCATTGATGATAGCTGAAGACTCAAAGGACCTATTTGTAAATAAAGAATTGTCTGAGATTACAAAGTTAAAATGATTGAGTTTGTTGTAAGTTTGTTGTAACAGAATTCAGTTAGAGTTATTAAGTTCTTCTTTCTGTTAGACATAAATAGAAGGTCTGTAAATGTTTGAAAACAACACAATCAATACAACAAATATTTTTTCTCTCAATCCTTTCTACATATCCTCCATTGATAAATGTTCAAATCTCAATTGTATCACAAGTCCTATGACAAATAATAGCAAGCTTTAAATCACTGAATTGGGGTCTGATTTGATCAAAATATGAAATAAAAAAATAAAAAATAAAAAATAGTGGCCTGGTTACAGGTTGATTTCATCTTTTGATTTTGATTGCTTAACTTTGAAATAAAGTAGTCTGATATTTTTTTGGGCCCTTGCAATTATGGCCTCCGGGCGTGACCTCCCCCCTCTTGGGCCGACCTTCTTGATGATAGAATTGATTATGTGAAAGTGAAGCTTTTTTAATTTTCTTTTTTAATTTGTTATTAGATTAAGGTTTGAGTTGGTCTTATGAAAAACTAGTTTTTTCTTAAGATATGAAAAAACGTGTTTTCAAATTAAGCGGTGGCAATTTTGTAAATACTTGCAACCATGTTCAAAATAAACGGTGACATTTTTGTAATTATTGGTTTCCCCGTTTATGCCAGTGTCTGTTTAACAAACTGCCAGTGTGATAAAGTGCCAGTTCATGTATCACAAATTGCCGGTAAAAAAGTGCCAAGACATTTAACAAAGTGCCGTGTAAACCGACACCGGCACTTTGTTAAACCGGCACCGGCACTTTTACACGGCACTTTTATATACATGAACTAGCACTCTTCACACCGGCACTCTGTTCAACTAACACCGGCACTTTGTTACACTAATATTTTCTGTTGGCTCTCAAAAACACAAGGATGGCATTCAAAAAAACATGAACTGGCATTCAAAATCACATACACCGGCACTCAAATACACGTACACCGGCACTCAAAAAACACGATAATCATTTTTTCGGCATTCAAAAATATGGACTGGCACTCTATTATACACTAATCGGCACTCCAAAAAACATGGGTCGGCACTCTAAAACACATAAGCGGCATCTAATTACCCAGTCCACCAATACATCAAATTCTCAATGGTACTCAAATGCTTATAAGCTGGCATTAATTATCACTAAAGCTGGCACATAAAAATCCAAATCCCTAACGTAAAATCCCAATCCCTACGTGCCAGTCTCTCTCTCTCTAACCTCTCTCTAAACGCAATTCCATTCGCCTTCTTCTCCAGTCGTCTTCTTCTTCTCCGATCTCTACCCAAATCGGTGCCCCCATCTTTGCCGACCAGCCAAAATTGACCTAAGCTTGCAATCGATCTGAGTTTTGTTCTCAAAGAATTCATATTTGGATCTCTTTCCGTCGAGCGTGTGTGCATTCGATCTGAGTTTTGTTCTCAAAGAATTCATATTTGGTTGTCGCCGATTGATTTGGAATTGGCGTTGGTCTTGGATTGAGGGAGAATTAGGTTTGGTTGAAGTCACCGGTGAGGAAGAGGATTGGTTGAGGGATTTGGTCCGGCAATGGAGGTCGGGCTTGGAGAAGAAGAAGACGCAGGGAGCTCCTTTTGCGTATAGAGAGAGAGTGCGTATAGTGAGAGAGAGAGAATGGGCCGTTGAAGAAAACACGTTTTTTCTTAAGGTTAGAAAAAACGCGTTTTTTATGAGTTTTTCGCTTAAAGGTTTTTAGTTTGATTTATTTTTTTAAATGGAAAATAAGATTTACTTCCTACGCTCAGAATAACAACCCATTAACTATTTCATATAAACTTTCTTTCTTTTACTTTATTCTTCATACTCAAAATATTTTTTATTTATTTTCAGTACAAAATCAAACTCAAAACCTTATTATAGAAAGAAGGGAACAGTTCATTTGAACCCAGAAGGCATCATTCATATTTATTTTTTGTTTCCATAAATATCCGAAAGCTAACATTTCAAAAAATTATACTCCCTCCGTCCTAAAATGTTTGTCTCATTTGATTTTTTTGTTGAACTATGACCACAAATATATGACAATTTAATTATGTTCATAAAATTCTAAAATTTTCTATTAATTCACCATTAATAATATTTATCAACAACAACTTTTAGAATTTCATAAACATGATTAATCTCTCATAAACTTGTGGTCAAAGTTTAACAAAAAAGTCAAATAGAACAAACATTTTGGAATGAAAGGAGTATAATTTAAAATTTCAAAATCTCAAAATGAAAAAGATTAAAATATTACTTTCTCATGCTAAAAAAAAAGACTATCCATTAACAATATACTCCTGCTATCCCACTATAAATAATACATTTTTTTATTATGCGTCTCATTACAAATTACTCCCTTCGTCACGCTAATATCCGCACTAACACTGTTTGTGCGGGAATTAAGGAATATGATATTTTAATAAAATGTTGTGAGTGTAAAAGTAAAGTAGGAGAGAGAGTGAGTGGAGGGTGTAATAAATTATAATGGTGTTGTGAGTATTAAAATAATGTAGGAGAGAGAATGAGTGGGGTTGGGTGAATATTTTATTAATATAAAGTTTCCTTTTTGGAAGTGTGCGAATATTAGCGGGACGCCAAAAAAAAAAAGTGTGCGGATATTAGCGGGACGGAGGGAGTATACACTATCTAAAAAGAAAATATTTTATTACTTTTATTGTAATAAGACTCACATGTTATGCTAATTAATAACAATAATTAAATTATTATTCTCTATCTCACTTTCTCTCTCGGGCTTTACTTTTCATACATACAACACCTATTTCACCAACATTTTTTAATATTCTTACAAATTACAAATAATAAGTGCGTAGATTATAATAAAACAAAGTGAGTATTTATTATCTATCTCAATTTCTATATTTTATTATAAACCTTACTTTACTTAATAGTTGAGGCCAAATATTTTTCAAGATTAAAGAGAATATATATATATATATATATATATATATATATATATATATATATATATATATATATATATATATATATATATATATATATATATATATATAATAGTATTTCTTAATTTCCGTATGTGTGTGTCCTTCTAATGAACAAGGCATCATTCTTATAAAGGGCTAATTGCAATTTGGTGACTTAAATTTTACGCATAGTTGCAATACCGCTGCCAAGAGTTCAATTTAGTCAATCAATGTCCTAAATTTGCAATTTTTAACAAATTGGTATAAAAACTAATGAAATCGTTAATTTTTTAACGGGATGAATTCCATGTAACTTTCACGTGAGTATAATTTCGTCATTTCATGGTCCATGTGCAAGGCATTTAATAAAATAATAATAATAATAATAATAATAAAATAATAATAGTAAAATAATAATAATAAAATAATAATAATAAATAATAATAATAAAATAATAATAATAAAAAATAATAATAATAATAATAAAAAATAATAATAAAAATAATAATAAAAATAATAATAATAATACTAAAATAATAATAATAATAAAATAATAATAATAAATATTTTGAATTTATCTAGAAAGTAATGTGCTTCCACTTTTTTTTAACTCAAGATGATTTTTCTTTAAAATAAACAACTTCGTGATTAAGCTGTTAGTAATTTCAAATTTAGGCTTGTCAATTTTATTCTTATTGTCGATAATTGCTACCATTTAATTTCAGTTATTTGTTTTTTTTTATTAAAAAAAATTGAAAAGTAGGTGGTAATTTCGATTTTGGATTACAGGTTAAGGTAAAAATTTACGGACACTTTAGGCATCATTGTCGTTAATTTCCATTTCTTTTAGAAAACTAGCCTAAGCCCGTGTCCAAGGTCACGTTTTTTGTTTTTTTTTGTTTTTTAATTTGTTTTTTAATTTAATTTTTTTTTTAAATATGCCCGTGTCCAAGGCCAATTTAAAAAAAATATATATTTTTTTTTAAGGGCGAAATGGGAAAGGGAGTGAATAGTGTGGGCAAAATGGTCATTTCCGCGAATGGAACTATTCACACCACTGTTCAAAACAATGGTGTGATTTATAATATAGATGAGGTAATTGCTTTTTTTAATACTAGCAACGTAAATAGATTGAGTAATAAGTGGTCGTAGACTTAAGACTTGCCTTATTCATTATATATTGATAAATAAAATAAAAATAATTAATTATGTAAGAATGTAGAAAATGTAATAAAACAAGTAAAGTCCAAAAATTGAAAAATATCCAATCAGTATTACTGAAAATTTAAAAAACTCAATAATTTTGACATCAAATAATATAATATATTATTATAATTATTATTTTATTATTATTATTATTATTATTATTATTATTATTATTATTGTTGTATTATTATTACTATTATTATTTTATTATTATTATTTTTATTTTATTATCATTATTTTATTATTATTTTATTACATGCCTTGCACATGGACCATGAAATGACGAAATTATCCCTTACATACTCACGTGAAAGGTACATGGAATTCATCCCGTCAAACAATTAACGATTTCGTTAGTTTTTATACCAATTTGCTAAAAGTTGTAAATTTAGGACATTGATTAACTAAATTGAACTCTTAACTGCGATATTGCAACTATGTATAAAACTTAAGTCACCAAATTGCAATTAGCTCTTCTTATAAATAATTGCATAAAGATCTTGAAGCTCCAAATCCACCATGGACATTCCATTGTCAAATCTCATTTCCACCTACACACCCAACACATTCAACACCATAATCATCCTCACCACCATCTTCTTTTCCGCCCGCCGTCTTTTCAACATATTCCACAACCGCCAACGCCTCCCAATCCTCACATTAAAACCCAATAATCAACAATCCCTCCTCTTCTGCACCGTCTGCCTCTGCCACTTGGTTGCCGGAGACCGCTACCGGAAACTGCCACACTGCCACCACTGCTTTCACGTTGACTGCATAGATGCATGGTTTCAGTTGCCAAAATCGACGTGTCCGCTTTGCCGGAAACGTATTTCTGAAGAGCAACTTCCTCGTGGGCCTCAAATTGAAGATAATAATCAGAGTGTTTTGTCTATTTTAGTTAGGGAGGTTATTAGGAACATGGCTAAGCCTTTAAGATGTGATCTTATATTGAGTTTTTGTAATAATTTGAGGTATGTTCCTTAATAATCACAAACTTCCTTCGAGAAAAGTTGGTTCTATTTTTTACTTTTATTGTCGATTTAATCAAACTTTGATTATAATTTTACGAAAATTTAGATATTTTTATGAATTTCTATAAATTATTAATATAATTTCACCATTAAAAATAATATCAATATTAAATTTTTAAATTGCATACAAATAACTGAAATTTCATTACATTACGGTAAAATTTCAATTGAATTGACAATAAAAATTAATGTGGGATAAACTATCCTGGCCAAAGACAGTATTTTTCTCATGGTTATCGGATTTTTTTTCTACGAAATTATGTACTCCCTCCGTCTCGCCTGAAAAAACATAAATTTTCATTTTGGGTGTCTCGTTTAAAAAGGCACACACCAAAAATGAAAACCTTTTAACAATTCTTTATTCATGATACCCAGTTGTCATAATAACAATAACTATCTACTTATTATTTCCTAACCCACTTTCTCTTTCTCACCTTACTTTTTATATTAATAACACTTAAATTACTATACAATTTTCTTAATTCTCTTGCAAAATCAACTTTTTGCCTTTTTAAATGCATCGTAGAAATTCCATCTTAAGTTAATAAAAGTCGTACATACTTCAAACCAGTGGTATAGAGGGAGCTAACTCTAAAAACCCATTCTCAAACCAGCGGTACAGTCATATAAACATTAACAGGGGTAAAATATTTTGAATATAAATATAATAATTTAATAACTAAATTTAATTTGAAGGGGGTGGGGGTGGGGGCAAAATTTAATATAACGTTATTTTTCTTAGTACAAAGGGGGGCAAAAAAATAATTTTGAAGGTACAAAAGAGTTATTTTCAAATCATGTAATGCTTAATTGTGCATTTTAAAAAAACAAAGGGGGAGAAATTGTCACCTTAAGTACTCATTTGTTTTCAGATGACCCCGTCAACTTTATCATGGCATAAGAGTGAGTCATTTAAAAACATACGAGTTCAACCTAAGTAGTAAGTTGTTGAATCAAGGGACTTTTATATGTCCATTCTATCTGCCTTTTTCTAATTTTCATTATACAAACATAATCATGATTTATTATTCAAAGGGTAATTTGGGTGGGTGTGACTTCATATTCAAATCACATTTGGTGAACCTATCTACTCCCTCGTTTCCAAAATGTTTATTCCATTTGACTTTTTTGTTGAACTTTGACCATAAATATATGACAATTTAATTATGTTAATGAAATTCTAAAAAGTCATATTGATTCACCATTAATAATATTATCAACAACAATTTTTAGAATTTCATGAACATGATTAATCTCTTATAAATTTGTGATTAAAGTTCAATAAAAAAGTCAAAGAAAACAAATATTTTGGGAGAAGGGAGTACATAATTAAGCACATGTCCATTTCTATTTGTTAATTCACTTAATTGATTTAGGGTGCTTCTAACCAAGAAAGTAGTTGTATGGATATTGTTCAAGTCAATAAACCAAATGTTAACGTCACTCTAAAATATTACTTTCTTCTTCCTTTATTGAATGTTTCATTTATTTTTTTAAATTTATTCATAATCAAAAGTAAATTTTGATACAAAGGTAATACTGCTTTTAATGAAAAACCCTCCTAGTAAAAATTATTGGGTATATTGAAAAACTTTTTATCACTCGCATTGCAACATCACTAGTGTGTTTTTATTTTGCTAGTGAAAGTGTTTGTTGAGCATCTGCCGGTGTTTTCGAGTACTCGTAATAATGTGTTTTCAGTGTTCACGTGTTAATAAGTTTCATTTATTTTCAATAAAATAATTTAATTTAAGAAATAAATAGTTATCTTAAAATTTAAGACGAGATAGCATTTAATTGAAAATTATGAAAATTCATTAATCAAGCATAAAGTAACCCTTTTTTTTTTTTTTTTTTTTGGGTACAATACTTATAATACTTATAATGTAAGCCATTTGAGGAAGAATGAACATTCCAACTTAGGATTTTTTTTAATTTTTTTTTATTTTTTTTGTGAAACTTCCAACCTAGAAATGTTGACTATGTGGAAAACAGAGAAGAAAAATAAAAGAGAGAAAATTAACGGAACATTCCTTATTTTTGAATCAAGTCAAGCATTGACCTAATGTAAGTACCAAGAAGTTGCCATTGCGCTTTAAGGTCAAATATTCCACATATTCCTTAGTGTGGGGCTTAGGGACACAACTCTGTTAGACAAAATCTATACAATTGAGTACAAATGAGAAAAGAATTACAATGAATTGAAATATAATATACAACATAAAAATAATAAAGAGAAAACCGTAAATTCATTGTCTTGAGTTTGCTTGAATCCGTGCCGTAACCTCCTTGAATCGTCATCTTGAATTTGCTTGAATCCGAGTCGTGTGTGACACACTCTCCTTAAGACTAATTCGCCCCCTCACTACGAGTGCTCGAGGTCTTCAATGGACGTTGTCTTCCAGGATAAAACGGATGAACCGGAACAACTTTGCACTTAAAGTTTTCCGGCGATTTCCCTATGCTTGGACAAAATCACCATGGATATTTCTCTATGAGGCCAAAGGAAGAAGATAACAAATTGCAAGAGGGAGGGTGGAAAGATTGATGAAAAAACATTCTAGTTTCTTGTTGTGGGTAACTCTCATTTAGCTCCACCAAAAGTCCTAGGATTTTATATGAAGGTCCTTTCAATTTGTAACCCCAAGACTCTTGGTATGTATTCAATTAATCCCTTAATAATTTGGATTTATGGAACATCAATATCCAATTAATCCCTTAATAATTTGGATTCATGGAACATCATCAATATCCAATTAATCCCTTAATAATTTGGATTTATGGAACATCAATATTTTGATGAAGTTTCAAAAGTTACACTTTCAACCCATCAACTTTGAGCTATCATATCTTTCTTATCCAATATCAAATTGGACATCTAGATATTTCATTTTCATGTTCTCACAACATGGAACATGAACCCACAATAATCTTTGTCAAACGACAAACGATTCATGTAAGAAAAATACACAATTTCCTTCACATATAACGAATTTTTCCAACAATCCCCCACATGAAGGAAATTAATGACGAGTTTGGTGATAGAGTCTGGCAGACGAAAACTTGCATACGATAGGTGTGGGAATGCCCATTGAACCTTCGCTCGTACAAGCATATTTACTCTACTCGCAAGTCGGTAGACGCGATGTCCTTGAACCGTTATGCTTTTTGTATAGCCGATCATATACTTGACACAAGTAACGTCCTAACATAGTTCAATTCTCATAGCTATGTTCATTCATGGCCCTGAACATACGCCTGGTTCTGTGAGAGGGTCTAAGAATTGAGCCTCACACAATTCTCCTCGAAGCGACCCCACTTATCTCTCACATAGGTGATTTTTTAAAGGTAACCCGTATTACCCCGCTCAAATTTTCGACGCGTAAGAATCATTAAAAGCCATAAGCTTATCCTTGTCCTTTCGGGATGTCACTAACAGGAATGGACTTGGGTTTGGTTCCCCACGGATGACGCTGCAAGTCTTTTAACAGTTAGGTTGTCCCATTGAATCTAGTTCTTGGGATCTCCAGTCATCTAGATTGGGTTTTCCGTTGTGTTTAACTTTTAAGAGGCTTACGTCTCATTCCCCTCTTCGAACTTTCAACTAACTCTCTATTTAACCCTTTGGTTAACGGATCCGTTTTTCATTTGACTTCACATTGTCAAATTAGTTGAGAGTAGTTGTTTAATGGTATTATGTCTTAGACATAAATGTCTAGACTACCATTACACACATTGCTATATGTCATGTCAATCATAAATTGACTTTAGCAATATAACATCTTGCTAACACAAGCTTTATCCATGGGACAAGTGTTAACGCAAATTCATTCTAGTGATTTTATATTGATCCTATCAAATTTATCAAGAATATCTATCTAATGACTTGTTTAACAACGAGTCCATTAGTTTTCCTTGAATTTGAATCAAATGATCAAATTTACTAGAATTTTTCTTAGTTTAACATTACTTTTGGATTTAATTAATAAAGTGACGTAGTCACTCTTGTTTAAATCCACACAATCAAACATTTGATGTCATTATCTTTGTACTTGTCTCTAGTCATACAATGACTTTACAAATTAGCACATTTTCTTCTAGGTTTCATTTCTTGAACCGTTTCAATACTTTGATCTATTTCATTCAAAGTATCACTTATTCACTTCCATGAATTTGACATCAATACTTGGTTTCCATTGATTTTATTTTCTTTTGATTTTTATATATATTCAACCTTATTGAATCATATATAACAAACCAATATGCACAATTGTTATGAACATAACTCTTGAAACATAATCCACAATTTTCTTTACTAATTGGACTTGCTACTTTGCGAAAAACACCCCCACATTCACAAGTGTACGTAGGCCTACGTTTCCATAATTCATATGGACATCTCATTGTTTTTTTTTTTTTTTTTTTTGGGAAACCTTTCGAAAAGGTAATTATTTTCCAAAGTATACTCACCCCCACATTTTCAGGGTAGTCCTAAAATTAGCAATAATGCTAATTTTCATTATTAACACCATTTGATCATGGTGTACATTGTGGACACTTTGTTTCATTGCTCATACACAACAAACCCTACGGATTGTTCTATGTAAATTTTCTCTTCTAAATCGACATTTAGAAAGGTTATTTACATCCATTTGATGTATTTCAACTTTTTTTTTATGCAGCAATTGCAAATACAACTCTTTATTCTCGTGATGAGAGAATAAGTATAAAAGTAATCAAGGTCTTCATTTTTCTTGTAATCCTCAATTACAAGTCTAGCCTTGTACTCATTGATTGTTTTCCATCGGTCTTCATTTCCCTTTTAAAAATTCACTTATATGCTAGTGATTTACTACACGGAGATAAATCTACCAGTTTTCAAGTGTGATTTTCCAAGATGGAATCAATCTCACATATAATAGCCTCTTTTCACAAAGATCATTCAAAAGAGTTCAACACCTCTTTATAACTTTGTGATTTACATTCTAGAATGTAGGTTAGAAAATTTGGGCCATAAAATTTTCTCATCCTACCTCTTTTGCTATGTTGAGGTTCAACCTCTTCTTCGCTATTTCATCATGATGATTTTCTTCTTCTTCTATTGAATCATGTATCCGTTTAGATGAGTTTGCCTCATCTCTTGATGTACACGGAAACATATTCTCAAAGAAAGAGACGTTTCATGATTCCATTATAGTATTTTGTGCGCATACATTGAATCTTGGATTCATACACATGAATTCTATAAGAACTCTACAAATATGCCACCAGTAGTCTTTAGTCCAATTTATACACAAACTCCACTTATTTGTGTTTTATCACTATCTCTTTAGTAAGTTGTTTTACAACTTTTCCTTTTAAAGAGATAAGACTCATCATTTTGCTTCTTAACAAGCAATGATAAAGGTAATAGATTACATATTACCACCATTTGTTTGAATCATCTTCACATTATAACCATCACTATGATTATTTAATTCAAAACACATTTTACATCTTAATTGAATTTCTTTTTGAATGAGGGCATATAATCCAATTAACGAGACTTATTCTCATTATTGATTACTACCTCAACTCACCGATTAATTCAATTTCCATTTTATTCATTCACATAATGAATATTATTATTGATGACATCTACAAAAGATTGTCTCTTAATTCACAAGGTATATGTTTGACTTTTCAAACAAGTTTGACCAACTTTGTCTTTGCCTTGAGCATTTCAATATGCTCTATCACATTTTGCTTTTGCCACAAAAGTGTTAGAAAGTTCTTCTCCGAATCTCTATTCTCTTTTCCAACACAATACGAATAGCAAGCACCTTAACATTCATTTTACTCATTAATGTTTAAGGTGATTCTTGAAATCTTTCCAAGTAGGAAGCGATTTCTCAATTATTTCCGTCACTTGGAAATTTCACTCAACACCATTCATCGACATGGTTTTCAAGAAAAATATTTTCAATTCTTCCATTAACCTTTTCTGTTTCATGGAGACCATTATTTTAAAATCAAGAAAACGGCCTACAAAGAATTTCTTTGCACCAACATTCTAGATTTTATACTAATAGTCCAAAGACTCTCATCATTCCTTTGCCATTTTCTTATTACTATACACATTACATAATGAATTCGACAATTCATTAATTATATAGTTTCGGTAAAAGAGATTTGCATTTTTCAACCATACCCATGGCTAGAAAATATCCGTTTCATTTTCACCCAACTTTGTAAGATTTTTCAAAAGAAATCTCTCTAAGTTCAAGGTGGTCAAGTAGAACATATTTTGTTGCCATCACTTAAAGTCAAGGCCAACAAAATTTTCTAACTTCTCACTATGATGATCCGATATATTTGGAACAACCACATTCTATTAGAGATTTGTCTCCACACAAAGAGCCTTTAATTTTCAATAATTATCACTTTGTTGTTACAAATATAACTCTCTAACTTAATTAGAGAATTCACTTTTAAGAATAAATTGCTAATTCAATAGGAGAATTAACACAATTTATTTCTCATAACCACTCATATTTATAAACCTCTAAATTCCTTAATGGAATTGTAATTAAAGGTTAATAATTCCAAAACATTAAAGGTCTCATCTTGGAGCCTCTAGATTAGAGAAAAATCACATTCTCATTTACAAAATACACAATTTCTTTTAGAAGTTCTCATTCTAAATATTTTATGTTATTTGTCATCATCAACAACAATAAGATTTAACAACTTCCTTCAAGAAGTCTTATTGTTTTTATCTTTATGACATTAGTCACATATTTCCTCAATAGGTTTAACAACTTCTTTCAAGAAGCCCTATGATTTTAGTTCTTGTAACATTTTTCAATGTTCACAACAATAGAATTCAACAACTTCTTTCAAGAAGCTCTATTGTTTTTATCTTTGTGACTTTTGTCACTATTAACAATAATAGGATTTAACAACTTCTTTCATTTCAAGAAGCCCTATTATGTTAACCTTTGTGACCTTTGTCACCAATGCAACTAATAGATTTTAACAACTTCTCGTAAGAAGATCTATTATCTTTGTCAACTAAAAGTTAAAGACTTAATCTTTCAACGTTCTTAGTTTCAATGAACTTTCCAATCTCTTTACATGATGTATAACCACTACATGAGGCTTAGCCACAATTGGTTTATACAATCATTGTAACATAGTTGATGTCACGGAGCATCAATCTTTCCATCTTTATTAATCTCATTAAACAGAAATTAAAAAAAAATGTTTTAGTTCACAAAAACTGCTCTGATCCGAAATTTTTATCTTCACTTTCACCTTATAGATTCCAATCTCCACCGTTCAGAATCTTCTCCTATAAGTCGTGAACATGCACACCAAATTTCAGCTCGATCCAACGGTTAACAAACCGGGAAATGAAGTTTTTCCACAGATGGTCATAGAAAATCTGTGCTGGAAATTTGCTTCTTTTCCATCAATTTTCCGTCTCTTTTTGCCATCTCTTTACATCTTTTCTCTTGTGGTCATTGATCCACCGGATTTTTCAAATCTGTAATTCTTTCTCAAATAGGAGGATTAGTCTTAAGATTGTTAGACAAAATCTATACAATCGAGCACAAATGAGAAAAGAATTACAATGAATTGAAATATAATATACAACATAAAAATAATAAAGAGAAAACCGTAAATTCATTGTCTTGAGTTTGCTTGAATCCGTGCCGTAACCTCCTTGAATCGTCATCTTGAATTTGCTTGAATCCGAGTCGTGTGTGACACACTCTCCTTAAGACTAATTCGCCCCCTCACTACGAGTGCTCGAGGTCTTCAATGGACGTTAGTCTTCCAGGATAAAACGGATGAACCGGAACAACTTTGCACTTAAAGTTTTCCGGCGAATTTCCCTATGCTTGGACAAAATCACCATGGATATTTCTCTATGAGGCCAAAGGAAGAAGATAACAAATTGCAAGAGGGAGGGTGGAAAGATTGATGAAAAACATTCTAGTTTCTTGTTGTGGGTAACTCTCATTTAGCTCCACCAAAAGTCCTAGGATTTTATATGAAGGTCCTTTCAATTTGTAACCCCAAGACTCTTGGTATGTATCCAATTAATCCCTTAATAATTTGGATTTATGGAACATCAATATCCAATTAATCCCTTAATAATTTGGATTCATGGAACATCATCAATATCCAATTAATCCCTTAATAATTTGGATTTATGGAACATCAATATTTTGATGAAGTTTCAAAAGTTACACTTTCAACCCATCAACTTTGAGCTATCATATCTTTCTTATCCAATATCAAATTGGACATCTAGATATTTCATTTTCATGTTCTCACAACATGGAACATGAACCCACAATAATCTTTGTCAAACGACAAACGATTCATGTAAGGAAAATACACAATTTCCTTCACATATAACGAATTTTTCCAACAAACTCAACCCTCTACTACCTTACATGTCTCATAATAAAAATCGAATTTGATTTCTCATACTCCCTCGTCTCACTCAAAGTGTTCCAAAATCATTCATATACAAAAATTAAGGAATGAATATATATACAAAATACTATAGATTATGTGATTGAAAAAGTGTATAGTGAAATAAATGTTGTGAGTATGAAAAGTGATGTAGGAAAGAGAAAGTATGGTAGGGAATAGTTAGTGGATATTTATTGTGAGTATGACAAGTGGGTCCCACAAATAAAAAAGTAATAAAAAAATTTCCTTTTTTGGGTTGAAACATTTTGGGACACCCAAAAAGGAAAGTAGTGACACTTCGAGTAGGACGTATAGAGGGTACTAATGATGCTAGTTCAAATGTCTAAGGGTGTGGTGTGTCATTGTCTATAAGTTCAGGGTTTATAAAGATGCTATTAGTTTCAACAGCATCTGAGTCGGTATTTTACTTTCCCTTTTCAATATATAATGTAGAGCAGTGAGCTCAGTTTGAAATAATGAAGAATATGAAATCCTTCCTTCTCAATATGAATTTCTAGTTGTATTATGGTATCAAAGCCTTTTACTCCTGTTTTCGTTTCGCCATTGATTCATTGTCAAAGCTTCCTTGAAGCTTTCTTCTGCCAATTCTACTATGGCGTCTACAGATCCAGTGATTTCTCCGCAATTCACACCTTCGCCTACCTCAAATCCGTCTGATTCTCCAGCAATTAATGAATATGATATTGCTGAAACTAATTTGCAATTAAGTCCTTCGCATCCTCTCTACTTACATCCAAATGATCATCCCGGTATGCTCCTTATCACCGAATTACTTACTGATGTGAATTACTTTCAATAGAAGACAGCGATGTCGATAGCTCTCTCATCCAAAATGAAACTAGGTTTTGTTACTGGCGCACACAAAATTCCTAATGCTCAATCAAAGTATTTGATTCATTGGAATCGCTGCAACAGTATGCTTATTAGCTGGCTTTTAAATTTAGTCTCAGTTGCGATCCGTTCTAGTATTGTCTATTTTCATACTGCTCATAAGATCTGGATGGATCTGGAAGCTCGATTTACTCAGAGCAATGCTTCTCAGGTCTATCAGCTTCGTAAGGATTTGTTGGTGTTAACTCAAGGATCCCTAACTGTTTCTGCTTATTTTACTAAATTTCGTGCTCTGTGGGGTGAATTTAATAATGTCAGTAGGATTCCTAAGTGCAATTGTCCTTGTGTTTGTGGTGCGAACAAGCTTATTGATGATTATGAGGAAATGCAGAAGATAGTGCAATTTCTCATGGGTTTAAGTGATGCTTTTGCCTCTATTCGTGGTACAATCCTCACTATGAAGCCGCTTCCTACTCTGAGTCAAGTTGTTTCTCTGTTAACTCAGGATGAGAAATTAAGGCATTATGCTGCCTATTCTACTCATGTTTTTGGCTCACTAGTTGATTCTTCAACTGCTTTGTTTTCCAAGGTCACAAGTGGTTCCTCTAGTACTACAGGTGGTTCTTCTGGTGCCAATAAGTCTAACTATGCTGCTAGGAAGAATGAGAGGGCTTATCTGAAGAGTCTTATGCATTGTGATTACTGTGGAGGGACAGGCCATCGCAAGGATGGTTGTTTTTACATCAATGGTTATCCGGATTGGCATAAGTTGTATGGCACAAAACCTGATCCTAACAAAATGCCAAAGTACTGGAAATCTAGGCCTACTCCTGCTGCTCATATGGCTCAGTCCTCTTCTTCTGGTTCTGATAATGGCTCTAGTTCAAACTCTCGTCATGCTATAATAGATAATCATGAGCATATGGTAGGATCTTGCACTGCAAACTGTGCAGGTACTCATATCTCTCTCACTAGTGTTGTTCATTCCATATGCACTTCTGTCGCTGCATCTCAGCATACCATTCCTTAGATTATAGACACTAGAGCTTCAGATCATATTACCTCATGTTTTCAAAATCTGGTTGACCCTGTTTCTATTCATTCTTATATACATCTTCCAAATGGAATTACTTCTCTCATTACTCACAAATGCACTGTGCATCTTACTCCTGATCTCACTCTTATTAATGTCTTGTATGTGCCTGAGTTCAAATTTAATATCATTTCTGGGAGAAGACTTACTGCTGACAATCACTTGTGTTTGTCATTCTTTTCTACTCATTGTCTCTTACAGGACTCAAGCTTGAAGATCTTGAAGGGGACTGGTAGTCTTGTAGGAGGATTATATAGACTGGATTTGCCTTCATCTCATTCTGGTCCTTCTCATACACATACTTATAATTCATCAGTTTCTTCTGATCAACAGTTGTGGCATCACAGACTAGGTCATATCTCTTATAATTCTCTGAAATGTATCTCTTCTATTCCTTGTACTTTCACTCATATAGATAATAACATTTGTGATGCTTGTCATTTTGGTAAACAAACTAGAAATTCCTTTCCTGTTAGTGATAGTCATTGCACTTCTTTGTTTGGTCTCATTCATTGTGATATGTGGGGGCCATATAAACATGCTACTTATGATGGATTTCACTCCTTTCTTACAATTGTTGATGACTGTTCAAGAACAACTTGGACATTTCTTCTTAAATCCAAATCTCAAGTTTGTTCCTATCTGAAGTCTTTTTGTATCATGGTTCAAACTCAGTTTAAAACCAATGTTCAAAAGATTAGATCAGATAATGGATCTGAGTTTTTTAATAAAGATATTACTGATCTTCTTTCATCCTTGGGAATTGAACAACATAGTAGTTGTGTTGAAACCCCTCAGCAAAATGGGAGGGTAGAGAGAAAACATAGGCATTTGCTTGATGTTGCTAGGACTCTAAGATTTCAAGCACATCTTCCCATTAAATTATGGGGAGATTGTGTTCTCACTGCTACATATCTAATCAATAGATTTCCTACTCCAATTCTCAGAAAAAAGACACCCTATGAAGTTCTTCTGTCTTCCCCTCCTTCTTATTCTCATTTAAGGGTATTTGGGTGTTTGTGCTATGTTTCTACTCTTGTGTCTTCCAGAGACAAATTTAGTCCCAGGGCATCTAAATGTATTTTCTTGGGTTATCCATATGGGAAAAAGGCATATAAAGTCTATCATCTTGATACTGGAAAATTTCTTTTAGTAGGGATATCAAATTCTATGAATCAGTGTTTCCCTATCTTGATTCTCCTCTCACTGTCCCTGAATGTTCTATTCCCTTATTTGTTGATAATTCCTCTTCATCTGACTATGTTGAAATTGACATGTCTCCCACTCATGCTGCAAACTCTGATCTCATTGCTTTGCCTTTACATTCCCCCATTAATTCTTCTCCTCTTATTCTCCATGATACATCCAACGTCTCTTCTGAGTCTATTTCTGCTCCTAGCTTGCCAAATTCTTCTCCTCCAAATCCTATTCCTACTTCCAGCACCACGTAGAACTAGAACTCTTCCTGTCAGATTAATTGACTATGATTATACAGGTCTTCCTACTTCTCTACCACCTCCATCAAGATCTCAAGGTAGTAGTCATGCTCTTCTCTCTTACTCATCTATTTGCTCATCCTACTTTCACTATATCTGCAATATTTCTTCTCTCACTGAGCCACATACCTATCATCAAGCTGTAAAGGACCCTTTGTGGTGTGCTGCTATGGCTGCTGAGATAGCAGCTCTAGAGCAGAATAACACTTGGAAATTGGAATATTTGCCTTGTGATAAAAGGTCTGTGGGATGTAAGTGGATTTATAAATTGAAATTCAAGGCTGATGGTTCTTTAGAGAGGTACAAGGCTAGATTGGTTGCAAAGGGCTTTACTTCAGAGTTCTTTTAGCTATTGCTACTATTAGAGATTGGCATATACATCAGTTGGATGTCACTAATGCATTTCTTCATGGGGATTTAACTGAGGAGGTTTACATGAAGCTGCCTCAAGGTTATGAGTTACCTTCCTCTATGGCTAAAAGTAAATCTGGTCAACCTGTGGTATGTAGACTTCTTAAATCTCTGTATGGGTTAAAGCAGGCCCCTAGGCAATGGTTTCATAAATTTTCCACAGCCTTGCTTGCTTTTGGTTTTACTCGGTCCAAAAATGATCACTCTCTCTTCTGTTTTCATACCTCCACAGCTATGGTATTCATCTTAGTCTATGTTGATGACATTTTAATTTCTGGCTCTTGTACGAATGTCATTGATAAGGTGAAGACCTTCTTGCATGGTCAGTTCAACATAAAGGAATTAGGTCCTCTCAGATACTTCTTGGGCATTGAATTTGCTAAGAATTCCTCTGGTTTGTGTATGCATCAGAGGAAGTACACCCTTGACCTTATTGCAGACATTGGTTTATCAGATGCTAAACCTATTATTGTTCCCTTGGATCAACATCATGGTCTTGCTATGGATGTTGGGGATCCTGTCTCTGATCCTGCTCAGTATAGAAGGCTTGTGGGGAGGTTAATATACCTCACTATCACAAAACCAGATATTTCTTACTCTATTCATATCCTGAGTCAGTTTATGTCTTCACCCAAACAGCCTCATTTCGCTGCTGCTTTGAAATTGGTTAAATATTTGAAGACCACGACTGGTCAGGGTCTGTTTTCTCTAAAGATAGTCCTCTCAAGTTGTCTATCTTTGGTGATGTTGATTGGGGTGCCTGCCCCACCTCTAGAAGATCTCTCTCTGGTTATTGTGCTATGCTAGGAGATTGTTTAATCTCTTGGAAATCTAATAATCAAACTATTGTTTCAAGGAGCTCTGCAGAAGCTGAGTATCGAAGCTTGGCTAATGCATCCTTTGAATTTTCCTGGTTGGTTTCTTTGTTGAAGGATTTTTCGGTTACAAATGTCACTCCTGTTGCTATGTATTGTGATAATGGTGCTGCTCTGCATTTGGTATCTAATCCAGTGCTCCATGAGTGTACCAAACACATTGAGATAGATTGCCACTTGGTCAGAGACAAGTTTCAATCTGGTTTGATTACTCCAGTTCATATTGCTACCAAAGAGCAACCTGCTGATATGTTTACCAAGCCTTTGCCCTCTTCTCAGCTTGGTTATCTCCTTTCCAAACTGAAAGTCATCAATTTGTTTGCTACTTCCAGTTTGAGGGGGGATATAGAGGGTACTAATGATGCTAGTTCAAATGTCTAAGGGTGTGGTGTGTCATTGTCTATAAGTTCAGGGTTTATAAAGATGCTATTAGTTTCAACAGCATCTGGGTTGGTATTTTACTTTCCCTTTTCAATATATAATGCAGAGCATTGAGCTCAGTTTGAAATAATGAAGAATATGAAATCCTTCCTTCTCAATATGAATTTCTAGTTGTATTAGGACGGAGGCAGTATATTTTAATAAATATAATTTAATTATTGTGTAACATTTATCTATAATATAATACACATTGGGCTTAACCGTTTGTAACCGCTGATATAAAAAGCAGTTGAGATTAAATCGATAAAATTAATCCGACGGCATGGATTAACCGAAACCGCTCCCAATTTTATAACTCCACACCTTTTTATCCCAAACATGTCTTTTAACTTCCCCTCACATCCTCTTTTTACTACATGATTTTTTTATTAATTTATTTTTTTTATTATTTACTTATCGATCCCATGACCATCAATAGCAATAGTGTTTGAATTTTATTTTTATTATTTATTGTTCATGATTTTTTTTACTTTTTATAATAATAAATAAAAACTTAGTTTAAATTAGTTTTTTTGGGACGTGATATTTTTTTACTAGCACGACAATTTCAATTAAAGAAGGGAGAAATGAATTTAGTATAACCGCAATTAGGTAGGCGTCACTCCATGCATTTAGCATGGGGTTAGTACTAGTTTATATAATAAATATCAAATTTAATTTGTCAAATATTTCAATAAATATGATTTATTGTTTGTATAACACTTATATAATGGTATAATTGAACTACAACTATTTAACCGGAAACACGACTCCATCATATTTGAAAAGACACAAAATGGATGAGATTTGCACGAAAATTAAGAAAAATGTATAGTTAAATTAGTGTTATGAGTATTAAAATAGAGTAGGAGAGAAAAGTGGGGTAAACAATAGTAAGTGATTAGTTATTGTGATATGACAAATACATAAATAAGAAATTATTGAAACATTTCCATTTTTAGATGTGCCTTTTCAAAGGAGATATCAAAAAGAAGTTTTTTTCGCCTTTTAAAATGGAACGGAGAGAGAGAGTATTTATTAAGAGACCTGTTAAAGTCTCATTTATTCCGCCGGAGATAGATATTGATTCACTATGTAATACTCCTTTCGTTCCGTTCGAAAGGTCACATTTTTTTTTTTTTGCGTCCCATTTAAAAGGGCACAACCTCAAAAAGGAAAGTTTTAATTATTTTTATACTCTTCCTATCCCACTCTTTCTCTCTCTTACTTTACTTTTACACTCACAACATTCTCTCTCCTAACTATTCCTCCCACTCATTCTCTCTCCTATTTAATTTTTCATACTCACAACATTTAATCTTTTTCTTTTTCATACATCACTTTTCTTATTCATTTCTTAATTTCTGTGTTAGGAGGCAAAATTGCCCTTTCAAACGGGGCGGAGGGAGTATTGTATAACCTCACTCCTTAAAAATACTTTTTATGGGGAAGGAGACCTCTCTTTCTATTTCTGCTCCTGAACTTAGAGGTTACCCAAGTTTGAACTTAGAGGTTACCTATGATGGACTTGTTATCCGTATTGGGTTGGAGCCGATGGTAATGTCGGCGTGTTAACGGTCACGTGTATAACTGATGGTCATGCCGGGATAAAGAATAAGAGATAGATATACTCCCTCCGTCCCAGGTGAGTGCGGACCAAATATTTGGACACACAAATTAAGAAAAAGCAAGAGAGATAAATAGTGGAAGGATGTGTTTGTGGGTACGAAAAATTAAATAGGAAAGAGAATGAGTGGGAGGAATAGTAAGTTGATTGGTGTTGTGAGTGTAAAAGTAAAGTATGAAAGAGAATGAGTGGGTAGAATAGTAAAAATTCTTTGCCATTTTGAACAGTCCACACTCACCTGGGACGAACGAAAAAGAAAATAAGTCCACACTCACCTGAGATGAGACGGAAGGTGTATATAGAGAGAAAATGTGGGCTTAAAGAAAGAAAAAGAAAACAAGAAAATACAACTAATCATCCAAATAAGGCCCAAGTGCCATCAGTTTGGATTGACCCGATTCGAAATTTAGGGCCTTTATATGGGCCTCAATGGATATAAACAAAAAGCCTACCAGTAGCTGGGCCTCAGCCCATCCAATTCATAGAAAAGCATAAAAACCCAAAGTTCTAGCATCACTTGCCTTACAACATTATAATGTTGTTTTTGCAGTGAAGATAAGATAACTATACAAATTCATACTTAAGTTCAAGGTGCTCACAAATCTTCTTGAATTAAGAATTTTCTTAGATAAATATGCTCTTTAACTATGATAATCAAACATTAATTTCTGCTAATTCGGATTAATCAAAGGTCGGAAACCGTGTTTAAGACTCGCCTCCCATACTTTGTCAACACTGAAAACCGTGCTTCCACACTCGTGTTCTTCCCATCCTTCCAACGCATGCACTATCCCAGCCACACGTGAGGCACTCATCACTCTTCTCGGCAACCAATTCTGTAAATATTATCGGCGAATAACTCAATATTATGTTAACTTAATTCATTTTTTAAAATATAAAAAAAAAAAAAAAAACTTTGGTGTAAATATTTGAAATTACCTCACAAGAATGAACGTTTTCGAGAGATTTGGGAGTCAACATTGCTGGTGTGAACTGGTAGAAGCAGTCCTCCCGGATTTTATTTGGAGGGAATGTGGAGAAAGGAATGAAAAATGTTCCTTTGGATGCCTTTAGTTGTTCTTTGTCCGTCATACCATCTCCCACTAACCAAATCTACATTAACATCATTTTTTACGACTTTAATTTTAAAATAAATTCGTTTTCTAATTTAATTAATTTGCGGAATTTGCTATGGACCTTCTCGGCATGATTTTTTGAGAGTAGAAGGTTTTTTTCAGACCCCATGATTAACTTGAGCTTCTTGAACTCATCTTCATACAAAGTAGCCACCTGAGAATATATATATATATATAAGCAAATGTTGGAGGGTGAATTGGGAATTTTGTTAGCTTTATAGATTTGGAAGTGAAATTACCTGAATACCCCTATGACAAAGTGAAGAAGCAATGGCATAAGCAACTTTAGACATCTTGCCTCTAAGGAGGACTTGTGTTGTTCCTTTAGGCAGATTGTTTAGGACAATAGCCACTGTTAAGCTACTTCCATCAACCAACTTGAGATTCAGTGCTGGATACATCTGAATGAAAAATTCTCCATTTCTATTCAGCTCCTCCCCCTATAAACAGAAAAATGACAAACCGAGAAACGTCAAAAGTGAATTATTTACGTCCGAAAGCGACAATGCCACGTGACAATTATTGGCACGTGATAACGACGTTTTCTTGCTTTAGGGCAATAAGAAAAACTGAAATTTATCAGCTTGCCTTGTTCAAAAGACCTAAACTCATAACTTTAACACCATTTGCTTCTGCGTCAAGTATGGCCTCTTCAATCAAGCCATTCAGCCCATCCCTTTGCCATTCAAACAAGTACTGCATCAAAATCAAGTTTGACCAAAAACGTCAAAACGTGAAAGCGACTCAAATCACCGAGAATTAATAACCCTTAAAAATCTTTAAGCAAAATTTCTACTTGTACTTTGTATCTTGGAATCGCCCACGATTGTAGCTTGAAACTTTTGAATGTATTCCTTTCCACCACAAAAGTATTTCCATAGACCCAAGCCACAATCATGGTCCAACATGTAACGGGCCACATTAGCCATAGGTACCATTTGGGCTCGAATGGCCTGGATGCTAACCAACCAAAACCTAGCCGGAGATGATAGATGGACTCCGGCGTGGTTAGATGAGTTAGGTGCACCACATCGGGTGATTCCTCTGGCCTATTGAGCGACTTTTCGTGCAATGTCTCACTTGACTTGTCCATAGTTCCATATATGTAATCATATAATGGCATGAAGAGCGAGTAATTTGTCCGAAATTGAGTGTGATGGAGAGAGTGATATCTATTTAAAAAAATTGATATCAAGAATTAGTATGTTAGTATCCAAAATATATCTAAAAAGTTCATTTCTGTACAAAATGAGTGTGTCTTTTCGAAACAGAGGGGTAGTAACTTACGATGGTGTATACATGAGGTACTTGAGAGGCGGGAAGACGGAAAAGAGTTTCGCCGGAACAAGCTCAAAGTTGCAATGTCCCATACAATTCATAAGATCAACGTACGTGATGTATCCGAACAATGCAGCCATAGATGATGTTCCGGTGAAGACGGTTGTCATCATAGGAATTGCAAATAGCACAAAATATGCTATGTGCTCTGCAAATGGATGAATAACCGCTGCGAAAACACAAAATCAACCTTTGTCATCAAACATTTCTCCACAACTTAACAATGTACAATTAAGACTACCAATTTTACAAGTGTTGCATTGTGGTGTTGTATAATAGGGTGAAAATTTTGTACTTTCCTCTTTTAGAATGAAAAGCACAAAGTACAATTTTTTCAAGAATCATTGTCTCTTACGCTATGCTAGCTTTGCGTTGGACTGCTTATTTGGACCTGGGCATTTAACACGTTTTTTTTATTGATATAATAAATGCAATTTAAATTAGTGCATATTTAAAATTGCTGTAGCTAGCTGTAAATTTGCTATTTTGCTACGGCATGAAACTAAAAGCAATCATGCCTCAAATTTTGGGATCAAAGAATGAAATTTATTGAATCAATCATATATCATGTGGGACCCAATTCATGTCTAGTTTATCTCAATCATAAATCTCAAAACACAATCGCCCTTGGCTATATCAGGTTGCATAGGGAAGCGAAAGCTTCTAAGAAGCAGTCCTTCTTTGTCCCGTTCAGAGCCATTATATTATCGTATTGTACCATATGTTTAAAAAGTTGTACTTTGGTCTTTTAGAGCGAAAATGTGGGCTTACCGGTGGCGGGTTCGGTGACGATGGAGGAATGGTGGTGGGAGTGGTAGCGAGAGTAGAGGTAGTGGTGGTGGAGAGCTCTGTGAAGCCAGTAATAAAGGAACTCAACGGGGCCAATATGGATCAAAATTGTGAGGACTATACCGTCATTTCTCCATAGTGGAAGGTGTGCAGCGGTAGGTATTATTGCCGTGATGATGTAGAACAGAAGTCCACTCAACAAGATGTTGTCATCCCTGTTATTTAAGGCAAAATTAGAAATAAATTTACATTAAAATTATATGGTTCATCGGAAAATTTGTGCAAGCATTAAAATTTATTTTTATATCATATTAATTTGGAGACGTTGTTATACATGTTTATTGCACCTCCGATCTAAAATAACTGTTATTTTTAAATAAAATGGTTGATCTATAATAATTATCGTTTTTGGTTTAAAAGCATTTAAATTTCTATTTTAACCTTACATTGTAATTTGTTTCACTTTATAATTGATTTATGTTGAAATTTAATGTAGGAGAGATATACATTAATAATTAAGGATAACATTGGTAAGTTGATAATTAAAGTTAGTGTAATAATTATGTTTTTTAAAGTGTATGAAAAATACAAAAACAACCCACTCTTTTACGGTCACACGCACATTTTAGTACGTACTTTTTTTCGGTCACACGCACATTTTCACCGCAGTGGTTGTAGAGCTACATCGAGACAATAGGGGGCGACTGCCCCTTTAATTTTGAATATTGTCAATTTCTTTCCCTATAAATTGTGAATATGTGATATTCTATTCGTAAAATCATGATTTTTATCAATTTTGCCTTGTTTTCGTACCAAAAAAATTTGCATTACATAATATTTTTCTCCAATTTATATCAAATTTATAATTTATCATGTAATATTTTTCTCTCTCTCTATAGAGAGAGAGAGAGATGTTTACTAATTCGAAAATGACCACACACCTCATATTCATATTGTTAATGACGACAAGACAAAATTAATGTTTGGGACCATTGCACTTTGTACCTTTATCTCGTATTCACCCAAACAACGATAAAGTAGCAACTTTTATGTCCTTATAATTCTACATTCATTAAAACAAAAATGTCAGTCACATTTTTTATTTATTGTATTTTTATTTTCATTACTTTTATTATTTATATCATTTTTAACATTTTTTATTATTCTATTTTATTTACTCATTCTCTATCTCTTAAACTAGAGATAGTATTGCACTTTCAAGCACTATCATAATTTTTTAATATGATTTTTTTGAATCATTTTTTTAAATGTAATTAAAATTATTGTTAAGTTAAATGGTTAAAATAGCTAAAAACGTAAATAGCTAAGACTAAAATTCTTTTAAAATATAATGTGTCGAAAAGGAGATGACCAGAAAGCAACAACAACATAGGATTAACAACATGATAATTCCAAAGAGAATAAAATCAATTGATGCAAAGAGAAAAGTCTAGGGAAAGAAGGCTGACCAATTACTTTCTCGGTCAACTTGGTCAAACTCGAGACTTTTGTCGACGATTCTGTTATTTCCTTTGGCTGTACGATGTCGGGAAATAGTAAACCAAATTTGATTGTGGAGTACCCTCGACAACAGAAAAGTTAGTATCATAAATCTGCTTAGGTCACTGTGTTCTCCTCCTTTCGCGTACATATACGTGCTTTGAGCCACAAATGGTGCCAATAACAAATGCTTCAAAATTTCCCAATTTTTCGAGCATTATTAATAAAACAACAATAAATTAGTAAATAACCAATAAATTAAAATACACTCGATCAAGCATGTATTTATTCATATGTATGTACGTTCTTTGAGCCACAAATGGTGCCAATATCAAATGCTTCAAAATTTTCTTATTTTACGCGCATTATCAATAAAACAACAATAAATAGTAAATAACTAATAAAAATACACTCTCAATCGAGCATGTATTTATGTATATACATGTATATATACATCTATGTTTATATATATACATGTATGTTTGTATGTAGGTCATTAAAGTTTAATGTCAATATCCTACACAAACTGTCGAATATTATGGGGTATGAAAGGGATGCAATCGCCCCACTTGATTTTGAGATTTTTGTATCTTCTTTTTGTAGTAAAATTTCGAAAGTTTAGCTTAAAAGCGTTAAAAATTCTTTTTTCATGTGTGGTGTTATTTTAGGATATTTTGCCCCCACTCTACATGAGAAAGATAATGCTTTTACGTGGCACATATTGTTACACTACATTTTCTTATTTGGGTATATGATGAACTAATATTATGAACTCAAGTTTTTTACTTTCCGTCCTAAAATCAATGATCTCCTCCGTCCTAAAATCAATGATTGAAAAATGCTCTTTATCGATAGTATGTTTATAATTTTTTCGATCATTCATTTTCAGACAGATAGATAGAGGTAGTATGTTTTTCGAGTCAATGTGTCCTTTAAGCTAAACTTCGAATTCATTATTTTTCATCCTAATGTTTAAAATGGGATTGCGACGAATGCATGCAATATTACTACGTCCCAAAGTAAATTTTTATTAAATAAAAATAAATATTTATTTTGGGACAAAATAATAATTAATTTTGCCTTGCCTCAATTCTATCGTTAACAAGAAGATAATGAAAATGGAAAACACTAATGTGTGTGTGTGTGTGTGTGAGAGAGAGAGAGAGAGAGAGAGAGAGGAGATAAGAATTTGTTCCATTGACATCCACATGCATAACATAACAAAACCACAACTTGTAAAAATATCCTCTGTGTGTAATGGAAGAGATAATAAGAGAGAGAGAGAGAGAGAGAGAGAGAGAGAGAGAGAGAGAGAGAGAGAGAGAGAGAGATTACTTACCTTAAAGCTACCAAGCTTCTTCCATGGCCAGTCAGTGAGCAACCCTGGTCTTGAAGCCATTCTTTACTCTCCTCTCCTCCCACTACTTGTTTTTTTTCTTTTCTCATGTATATGGAACAAAATAAGCTTCCCTTCAGCCCCTTTATATAGATACCTTATGGCTTGTATCAATTCGATAGTGATATTAGAAAAAGGTTTTGTTTTATTTTATTTTCCAAATGTTTTTGGTGTAGGGCAAGGTGGTCCTTACGCCAAACCACACAAATTTAGAAAAATGACGAATCTCTAACATGCTATTTTGTTGCACATATATATATATTCCCCGACCCATAACAAATATTACTTCTCTCCTTTTTACGCTTCCGATAATAAATATTACTATTCCAAAAAGTAACCTTGATAATACTTTTTTATTTAATTTGACCTACTTGGTATCTTTTTCAATTCGTGCACATTTAAATTTTGTAACATTTATGATATATATATATATATATATATATATATATATATATATATATATATATATATATATATATATATATATATATATATATATATATATATATCTATGGAAGTTTGTGTTTCGAAAATCAAGTAATCGTCCATTCGTTAAAATCTTATCTTAAATAAAAATTATTCTCGGTCTCATATTTTTTTATTGTAAATTTGATAGATTTCTAACCAATAATTTAACTATCCTAATAGAAATTTGAAAAACTTTATTTTTACAATAGGGAAGATCTAGTCCTTGACCTTCCTAAAGAAAGATAAGGAGTATAATGCATTTCCCATGACTCCAAGGGCATAAAAGAGAAAAAAAATATATGGTTATGTTAGGCTACATTTGGCAAACCAATATCAAGTAATGCTATTGAATATGCTGACAAGCCCCTAAAACTCGATTATATACTCTTTCTGTCCTATTTAAAACTCCAGCATTTTTTTTATCACGGGAATTAAAGGAGAATTATTTTTTGTTTAAAGTATTGTGAATTATGAGAAATAATGTACGAGTATAATAAGTGATGATGAAAGTTTTGTGTAGCTAGGAAACTTTAATCACACAACAGACAACGGATGTGAGTACAGATCTGTCTCACAACTTGTAACGATGTGTTGCCTTTTTCGCGGGAAAAATTCGATTTTTGCGTTTCTTTGAAAAACCAAATAAAACCGGAAAAAAACGGAGTCGCCACGCCATTTTAATTTTGAAGGGCCAAAACTTTGAAAAAAGCCCGAGATCAGAGATTTAGGTTCGGAGGTCATGTTACGCGTCGGGAAGGACGTTAGTGTGCACCCGACGCGCCTCGCAAAGCGAGTCTTCCAAGCTGAAAATCATTTGTGTGTGTGTGTGTGTGTGTGTTTTGGCCAAAATAAGTTGAAACTGGAAAAAGTAAAAATTGGGATGTCTTTTTAAGACTTTAAACTGATCCCATGATTTTTTGGAGAATTTTTGGTTTGAGATTTGGTACTCAAAAAACCTTTTGAAATTGAGAAGTCACTTCTGCCAGAAGAAAATGGCAGCAGACACCTGATTTTGAAATGGATTCAAGGGTCCTAAAACTTCATAATCTGGATGAACTCAGAGAATGAAAGTTTCTCTAGACTCCTTGAATAAACTTTATGTGAAAGAAATTTCCATTTTGGAGAAGATTTGAGGGGTCAAAACCTTCTGGAAACCTCAGATATGAGATCTGGATTCCCAGAAGCTGATGAACTAGCCTCTGAAAGAAAAATTGAAAAGAGGAGTTTTACTCACCCAAAAAATAAGATAAAAATATGTCTGGAAAGCTCTGGATGTTGGCTACAAAAAATGTTTTGTAGTCAACACCAAATTCCAAGTTCATCTGTGTCCAAAAATTAAGACCATGGACTGAGGTCTGAGAAAATTGCTACTGGACAGCAACTTCTCAAGAAAGAAAATATAATTTTAAGGGGGGTTTTGCATCCATGCTTGTCCCCATTTCCCTAGGTTTTGGTTAGTGATCACTAGACATTTTAGTGGTGAATCAACTATACCAAACCATCCTTGGGGTACATTAGGACTAAGCATTTCATTTGCTTGGGGAGGGGGATTTTACCCTTTGAAATCAAGATTTAGTGCTTGAAAATGATTTTTTAGGGTTTTGAAAGTGCATTTTTGCAAATAAGAAAGAAAAGCTTTGAAAATACTGTTGATCTTTGTAGAAGATCATCCATGGAGATGGTCTTCCATGGTGATCTTCTTAGATCTAGAGAAAGAAGATGAAAGAACTACATTTTGTAGTTTGAAGATGCATGCATGGATGAGATTTAGGGTTAGGAAGAGGAGGGTTTACCAATCTTCCTTGTGTTCTTGAGTGTTTGGCTTGAGTGTATGAGTGTTTAGGGCTTTAATATGAGAGTGAGTGTATGAGTATGAGTTGGGAAAGATTGGAGAGAAAAAGGTGACAATTCTTGAGAATTCTCACTGTTTTCTCTCTATATTTCGCCAGAGGTTCGTTGCAATTGTGTTCTTCCTTCTTATTTTTGTGACTGGAGGGCTCAATTTATAGCCCTCCTGAAATTGCAAAGTCATCCGCGCGGACAGGAACCTCAGCGTGCACTGTTCATTAAATGCAGCTTCAGGCTTTGGACACAAGGAATAATCTTTTCAAAATTCAAATTAAACGACTTTGAGATTATGTTCCAGCCATTGCCATTTTTGGTTTTCTTCTTTTGTTTTGCTTTTTGAGATTCTTTTTAAGGTTTAACCTTAAATAACAATGCCCATTTTACCCTCACTTTGTTAGAGAAGTTAGGATTGTTAGGAATTGTTAGAAATGTTATAACTTTCGTTAATTTTCTAACGAAAATTCTAACAAGCTCAAATTGGAGCACTTACAAGAGCCCTCGCGACGGCGCTTTCGAAGGAAGCGGGGTCGTCGATAAGAGTAAGGCTCCATATTTGGCAGGATGATCGAGTGATCGGGTGGCTGAACCTAGCGATAGGCTACCTACGTATCCCGGGTGGGAATCAAGCCAGTCGTAGTTCGGGTCTTTGACCCCGGAGATGATGGCGTTTTAGGTGCCTCGAACCTGGTGAGCGAGTTCTACATTGGCTTGGAAAGAAACTCTGCTGGGGATAAGAGATGACCATTTTTGGTCTGATGGGTATCCGCTCTGCTGGGGATAGGAATGACCATTTTCGGTCTGATGGGTATCCGCTCTGCTGGGGATAGGAATGACCATTTTCGGTCTCTGCTGGGGATGATTGCGATTTATCGCTTTCTAGTGATAGCGTCTTAGGTGCCTCAAACCTTGGAGATGGCGTTTTAGGTGCCTCGAACCTTGGAGATGGCTTTTTCGGTGCCTCGAACCTTGGAGATGGCGTTTTAGGTGCCTCAAACCTTAATGATGATGGCTTTTTAGGCACCTCGGACCTTAATTTGAAATGGCCTTTCGGTGGACTTTGTCTGCTGCCGAAGGAGAGGGTGACCGTTTTGGTCGAGGGGCTGGACCTAATGATAGGCTACCTACGTATCCACTGAGTGGGAATCAAGCCCTTTCGTAGTTCGAGTACTACTCGAGATTCTGTTGGCTTTTGGGATTCCGTTAACTTTCTTTGGGGATTTCGTTAGCCTTTGCTGGGGAAAATCAGATGTATTCGTCTGGGAAATCGGTCTTACGTTTGACTGCCGTTGGGTGATTTTGAGGAAAGATACGGGATCTCGTTATCTTTCTCGGGGCACTCGGTCTTACGTTTTACTTAGGGGTAATTTTGATGAAAGATACGGGATCTCGTTATCTTTCTCGGGCACTCGGTCTTACGTTTCTTCTTGGGGGATGATTTTGATGAAAGATACGGGATCTCGTTATCTTTCTCGGAGTCACTCGGTCTTACGTTTGGCTAGCAGGGGATGATTTTGATGAAAGATACGGGATCTCGTTATCTTTCTCGGGGCACTCGGTCTTACGTTTGACTGCCGGGGGTAATTTTGATGAAAGATACGGGATCTCGTTATCTTTCTCGGGGCACTCGGTCTTACGTTTTACTGCCGGGGGTAATTTTGATGAAAGATACGGGATCTCGTTATCTTTCTCGGGGCACTCGGTCTTACGTTTTACTGCCGGGGGAGATTTTGATGAAAGATACGGGATTTCGTTATCTTTCTCGGGGCACTCGGTCTTACGTTTTACTGCCGGGGGATGATTTTCTTGACAAGGGGCTGACTTTGGTTAACTTTGGTTAACTCTGTCAAGTTGGGGACTGAATTGCAGAGTCCTGAAATTTTAAGGGGCAAAAGGGTCATTTTGACCCTGACAATCTCATCCGCGCGGGCAGGAATGGAAAGTCAGGGGTATTAATGGGGCCAACGCCCTTCTTCTTCCTCAGTCCAATTTTTTGAACACAGACGAGAGAGGGAGAGAGCAGAGCCGCCATTGTTGGCCTAGGAGCTTCAAAATTCGTCCGATTTCTTCGATTTTTTGAGCAATGGAACACGGGGAAGGCGCTTTTCAAGGCCAAGGGCGTGGTCCTATAGCGGAGAGGCGATTGGAGCTTGTCCGGATGAGGAGGCATTACAATCTTTCGCAATCGGTCGAGGAGGAGCATTACCCCGATGCTTGGCAACATTGGGCTTCGGATCCGCATCTCCGAACGGTATATTTCGAATCCTCTTGATCCTCTTGTCGATTTCTTGCTTGAAATTTTTGGGTGATTTTTGAATTTTTTTTTTTGAATATTGAATATTGATATTGATGATATGCAATGTTGCAATGAATTTGTGAGTGTCCCAAAAATGTGCATTTTGCTTGGGAAAAGAATTGGCATTTTTGCCACATTTTTTTTTTTTTTAATTCGAAAATTTCATGAGAAAATTCGAAGAATTGTGATTTTTTTTTTTGGAATTGAATATTGCATGTTCTTGATGATGATTTTTTTTTGAAATTGAATTTTGATATTGATGAATGATGATGCAATGCATGCATTTTGTTTGGAAAGAATGGGCATTTTGCCAATATGAGATGTATGTATGTTTAGGATTTTTTTTTTTTGAAAAGTGGGACGGATTTTTCCTCCCGTCGCATGTAAGATGGATGATATGCATGTATGCATTTTTTTTGAAAATGGGACGGAGTTTTTACTTCCGTAGGAATGCATCCTCTTTTTTTTTTGATGAATGCATTGGGACTTGCAAATTGTTTTCTTTCATGCGAGAAAAATGGGGCTATGCTCATTGTATGCTGTTATGCTGTCGAAATTTCTTCTTTTTTTTTTTTTTAATGCAAATGCAATCTTTTGACATTTTCTTTCTTTTTTTTTTTACAGGGCGGAAACCGTTTTGTGACGGAGCAACTGAACAAGATGAAGACTCGAGGATCGGTGGAGTCTGTGATTGACTTGTGGGACCGGCTTCCGAATGCGGGCCGAGGAGCTTTGCCGAGTCCGAGACAGATCGTTGTCGAGACGGGGCTCTGGGAGTTTGTCGAGTGCTTGAGGGGACTGGTCAAGTTCCCTAAGTGCAAGGGCTTGATGTTTGCTCTGGCGCAAGATCCGGTGGGACGCGACCCACACCTTCCACTTCTTCCGGGGCGAGGCGACCGTTACGCCTTCGACTATGCCGCGATCACGGGTCCGTCTCTTCAATGGACGCAGCATTGAGTGGAGAGATGGCTACAGTGACGCGGACCTGCAGGACCTTCTTGGATTTTCCCCTATTCCCAAAAAGGGGATGGGGATGGAGTATGCCGTGGTCTACGGCAAGATCGTGGAGACCATAGCGAGTTACGAGGCTGGGGAGGAGAGGATAGGCGCTGAGCAGATCGCTAGGTCCTTCTTGTGGTTTACTTTCTCGAGCACGCTCTTTGGTCATGCTGAGGGGACAGCGGTCTTTGCCTTGCTGAGGTCCTTGGAGGACATGGAGACGGCTGGAGATGTTTCCCGGGGGAGGCCGGGCCGGCCGAGCCGATTTCGCTCTGATAGATACACCAAGGCCGCGAGCTCCCCGTACCGCTTCGAGTTTGCTCCGGAGGTATAAGCTCTCTTTTTGCTTTCCTTCTTTCCTTTGAGCACGCACTTTTATTTGCACCGGATTGATTGGATTTTTACCTTTCGTGTGTATGGGCGTTGGAGTTTTTCCACGTCACGGTGTGGAGGCAGCTCGAGGCGTACGTCGGGCGTATCCGGCCATGCAGCCTTGGTCCAAGCCTCGCCCGGGAAAAGATAAGCTCCAGGGGGCGTACGACTCTCAGGTACGCGGATGGCCTTCCCTTGACGGAGGTCGAGACGGATGAGGGATGATATTCTTCCCCGGGATCGCTTTGAGGTAGCGCACCAAGGGCGCCGAGATCCGGACAAAGGCAATGGGAGGATTTCGAGGGGCCTCGACTTGCGACGTCTACTATCCGGGAGAGAGGGTGACGCGCCGATGGCGTGAACTCGCCTTTGAGGACACCGGTGGAGCCTCCCGCCGATATGATGCATCCGAGCGATCGGTCCGTGACCTCGGGATGATTACCGAGCAGTGTCAAAGACTTCTCGGACTTCGTGGCGATCGAGCCATATGCGACGCTCGTCTTGAGGAGGCCGAGGATGCCTCGTGTTTTAGAGAGGGAGGGGCTTGGGATCCCCCGGTACCCTCGGACGGATTTTTCCTACATCCAGGATGGGGTCCGATTGAGGGTGCGGATCCCTCAGCCCGAGCGGCTTCCACGAGCTTTCCGGCCTCGTCCGGGTATGAAGGTATGGCTTCACCTTTTCCCCTTCTTTTCTTTCTTTTGTTTCATCATCTCTAGCATCACTTCTTTTTTTTTTTTTGACGCTTTGCTTTTGTGCGCTTTTCGGAGGTGGTCGTCGAGACACTGACGAAGCAAGTGATCGGAGCCAAGAGGTTCATACGGAGGATGGTTGCTTGCGGGGCACCTCAGGCTAGGGCGAGGAGACCACGGCCGGCACCTGTCCGACGGGAGGCTTCTCCTATTCCCTCGGAGACTTCTTCCGAGACCCCTCTTTCTCCTCTCATTGATCACCGCGCGGCACTGCCTTCGGATCACGTCATTCTTGGGGATCCGCACGGCAGTGGACACGCCCGGCGGCATGGTGGGTCGTCTCCGTATGTTCGTGAGTCGGACGCCTTCACCTTCGGATTCGATTTCTTCAGGATCCGGGTTTACCCTATCGCAGTGTGCCGGTTGGTCCCGACGAGCCTCTTTCTCGGAGATGAGGACGATTCCGAGCCCGAGACTTTCGTGGTTCCTGACGAGGCGGGCCCGAGTCGCAAGAGGGGCCGGGGGGAGACATCGGGCGCTGGAGACTCCGATTGATTTTTTATTATTTTTTTTTTTAGATTTAGATTTGTACAGATCATGCACATTTTTTTTTTGATGTAATAATTTAGGGTTTTATTTATGTTTGTTTGTGTTTTGTTTTTTTTTTTATGCACACTTCCTTTTTTTTGGAATGTAATAATTTAGGATTTTATTTTATGAATGCAATGCAATATGAATGCAGTGTTGCATGAGCCTTGGTTTTTTTTTTGCAAGGGTGTTTGGTATATGGACTGGTTTGGGGAGGTTTTTGCACAAGTTTCGAGCAACCGGGACGGAATATTCCCTTTTTGGTGTAGCAGCTTGACCGTTGCATTTTTCTGATGGGGAGCAAACGTGTCCGCGCGGATGGGGACAAAGATCTCGACACCGTCCTTTGATTTTGCTTTAAATCTGGCTTTGCTTTATTTCAAATTCAAATATCTTCTTCAACCTCCAAATTTCAAATGTACCCATTTTCGGGAGGAAGAGAGAAAAACCATGGAAAGCCTTAGAAAAGCTCCCTCAAAATTGTCCCAAGAGTCCCAAATGTCATTTTTCAACAAGTTCAAGGATTGGTCCCGGGAAATTATGCATGAGAGAAGGTCTTTCTTTGAAGAACGGTACAAGGTACGATGCTTGTGGTCTCTCAAAGAATTGGTTCCGGATTATGACCTCTTAAGGGCTTCTTCTTCGTTTTGGGATACTAGAAGGCATGTCTTTTGCCTTTCCTTCAACGAGATTGTTCCGACTGTGGAAGAATTTCGGCCTTGCTTGAGGTCCTGAGGTGGAGGAGATAGCAATTCCTTTGTCCGGAGGAGCTTCTTTTGTTGACAAGTTGTGCAACCTTCTTCATCTATGATCCGCGGTCCCGACCATTTTGATATTTCCGGTCTTCCCGACAGATTTAGGGGCTTAGGCTTGGTGGATGACGCCTATTGGGATGCCTTTGCACTTTGCATGTTCGGCACTTTGTTCATGGTCTATTCCTTCGGGATTTGCCATCGATCTCGCCGGATGTTGTCGTCCATTGTCGCCCGGCGTAGATGTCGTTCCTTTGATTCTTGGGGAGACTTTTCATGCTCTCGATGCATTAGCTACCGGACGGCGGTACATGCACGGGGCAGCCCGCTTTCTCGACCCCGTGGCCGATGGAGCGCTTGGGGTTCTTCGGGAAACCTCTCGATATGATCAGGCCTCGACTTTTGCCAGAGAGGTGTCGATGTAGACTTTGATGATCGTGGCTCGTGGAGCGTTGGATGGCGGGTCGCTTGATCAAGATATCGATGGTTGGTGCCTCATTGGCGGGTGGAGACTCGCAGAGTGCTTCAGACGGGTCCCATGCTGTTATGCTTCCGGGCTTTCTCACCCAGCTTTCTACATTCCGGCTCCGGTCCTTAGGCGCTTTGGCTTGGAGCAGGTTCCTTTCGAGGGCTTTGATGATGTAGCCACCTGTGGTGGTGGCTCCCGTTTCCATGGATGATCCCTCGGTGTTTCCATTTCTTTCCCGAGTATGGAGGTACGATGCCTTTCCTCCTGTCATTCTCAGCGTCCGAGACCGGTGTTCCTCGACCACTTGGTACCCGGATTGGTACGAGGGGCATCCGGGAGAGACTCAGGTGGCTATTTTGAGACGGCGTGAGGCCATTGTAGGTGCGGAGGACCTGATCAAGCTTCGAGAGGAGGAGGGCCGAGGCGAGGGCCAATCCTCATGACAGAGCGGAGACGCCGTGGACTGATTATGAGGCTTACGTCAAGAGACAGGAGAGGAGGGCTCCTATGTTACCGCCTAGGTTACAGGAGATGAGGGATGACGCTAGGGCTACTAAGGCCCCGACAGAGGCCGGTTTGATAGACCCCGTTCCTATACCGCAGCTTGGTAGGAGAAATACCGACATTTTTCCTGGCTCGTAAGAGAAAGACTCTGAGGGGGAAGAAGAAGGGAGAGGCCGCACGAGCGGCTTGGAGTGACTCGAGGTTTCCAAGTATCCCTTTCTTGCCATGACAGACACATTAGTTTGATTATGTATCTTAGTTTTCTTTAGCAGTTGCCGCTGTAGGAATGAATCGGGCTTAGACTCATCAAAGAGCTTTTAACTTGTAATGAATATTTGAATTGCTTTAGAGTTTTTTCGAGACGCTTTCATGGTCTCGATCAATTGTATTGATGCCAAAGTATGGCTTTTATTTGTGCTTTAGACCGAACCGTTTCCGCCGCCTACGTTCCCTCATTTTGAGGAGCTCAGTCTTCGTAGTTCAAACCGGTGAACTCTTTTTTGTTTATTTTTTGTTTTTTTTTTTGGTGCAACCCTGTTTTTTACCTAGGCCGCCCTTTTCGGGTTTCTAACCTAGTTGGGTATTACTCTTTTAGCACTCTTTTTTTTTTGTTTTTGTTTTTTTTTTTGTTGTTTGTTTTTTTTTGGTGCAACCCTGTTTTTTACCTAGGCCGCCCTTTTCGGGTTTCTAACCTAGTTGGGTATTACTCTTTAGCACTCTTTTTTTGTGTTTTTTTTTTGTTTTTTTTTGTCTTCTTTTTTTTTGGTGCAACCCCGTTTTTACCTAGGCCGCCCTTTTCGGGTTTCTAACCTAGTTGGGTATTACTCTTTTAGCACTCTTTTTTTTGTGTTTTTTTTTTATGCGTAGTATCTCGCGCAGCCTTGTCACCATTCACCGGGTGTACAAAGGGATTCCCGTCGAGGTCCGCAAGTTGCATGGCTCCTCCGAGAAGATCTTCGGACGACATATGGCCCGACCCATACAGCTCCCATTTGCCGAGAGGGTTGATACGGACCGGGGCTTTTCTTTTAGAACGAGATCCCCTTCTCGGATTTCCCGATGCTTTACTTTCTTGTCGAAGGCTCTGGCCATTCTTCCTTGGTAGGCCCGGATGTGTTCCATGGCCTTCACGGCGTTCGTCTAGTAGGGCCAATTCGTCATGGCGACTCGGGAGCCATTCGACCTCGTTGATCCGCTTTCCAGCAAGATACGGAGCGAGGGTATTTCCAAATTTCTCGATTGGGAGTACGGCTTCCATTCCGTATGTGAGGGCAAAAGGTGTTTCCCGCTTGCCGTTCGACCGATGTCTCCGTAGCCCCGCAGTGCCAGTGTAACTTCTGCCAATCTCTCGCCTGGACACCATTTTCCTGATGATATTTTCCAGAGTCTTGTTTGCCGCTTCGACGGCTCCGTTGGTTTGGGGCCCGTAGGGTGATGACTTGTGACGGGTTATTCGGAATTCCGCCAGACTTTTTCACATTCCCTTCGAAGTGGGATCCATTATCTCGAAATGATTTCTACTGGCAACCCGTATCTCGCACATGATGTTTTCTTTGATGAAGAGGGCAACTTTCTTTGAATTGAGGATTTTGTAGGATTTTGCAGAGCATCCTTTCCACTTCCTTCGAAGAAATAACCAATCTACGTCTCTTTAGGCTCTTCCGCAGCTCCCAAATTCACACTCGTCAAAATCTCTTCGGCACTTGGGCTCGATTTTCCTCTTCCTGACAACCCGCTTAAAGATTTTTTTTTTTGTTGTTTGATTTTTTTTTGTTTAATGTGTCTCGTTTTTATCTAATGAATTATTATTAAAAAAATTTTTATTAATTAATTCATCATTAGTTAAAGTGGCAATCAAGGGATACTCGTAAAGGTTCGTCATTTCATTGAAAACGAAAGGGAATACAAAGGCTTGCTGCTGCACTCGTAGTCTTCAGCGTAAGGCCATCTGGACGACCCTAGAGACTCCGATCTTAACAGAGAGAGACCGGGAGGACTTTACAAAGGTTGACGCGAAAGGATCGGGGACCAATCCAAGCTTGGTGATCATTTCCTCTTTGGTCGCGGACGGGCCCGAGAGAGTTTCCCAATTCTTTAGCGGCATCGCTGCTGGTGGCTTCACAACTCGGGAAAGGCATGGTCTCGTGCTCCCTCTTCGCCGTTGCTATCATCTCTTTGTCTCGAACCGTAATCAACCGTGTTTGGCATCCGAGAACCGAGCATGGATGTAGGGATCTTCCTCAATTCTGGGACTTCCGTTTCGCCATAATCCGATCGCTCAATCCAGATGTAAGGACGCATTGCGTCTCGGTGAGCGGCTAGAAAAATCTCATGTCCCATACTCGAGCGGAAAGGCTTGGCAGTGTAGTTCAAGAAGGAGGACGTCCCACACGACGTTCATAGATTCGAGCCGAGTCCGTCGGTGTTTGCCGACTTTTATCATGAAAACCTCTCGCCCTGGCGAGGTCGAGGAATGGGTTTGCAGTAGATCCGACAAATCTCGTGATTGAGGACCGGGGACTTGTGTGCCTCGTATCACGGCGGTGTTCAGCATTTCCTTCCAAGACGCCTCCAAGTGTTGGAAATAGCAATTGAATTTGATGAATCGAACTTCTTCTGAGTCCGCTCGCTGAGTGTGTCGACATAGTCGGGCATTGCCGGATTCCAAAGGATGCCGGCGAGACTTGCCTCTTGAAGGATGTAGCCCCGGTGTTTGACCGTGGGCGTTCTTGGCTATTGTTTCAGCCTTCTGTTCCCTATGAGGAAACCGTCACCCCTTATGACTTCGAGGTCTCCCCGCCGGTTGATGAATTTGACGCATTGGTGGAGAGTGGAGGCTATGGCTTTCATGTGATGCAACCAAGGGCGCCCTAGTAGGGCCGCGAACTCCTGAGGGGATATCCATTACATGGAACTTCGCGGGCACCATTTGGGTTTCGTACTGCAGTTCCGAGTCACCGTCCCTGCATCGGGACGAGACGAACCGTCGTAGGCTTTGACAACCGGTAGATGGGATCACGCGCCTTTCATTTATGCGGAGGGCCCTCATCATGCCGAGGGGAAGGACATTTACCGATGATCCATTGTCCACTAATACCCCAGTGGAGTGACATGGTGTTGAGCCGAATAGTGATGTACAAAGCTTCATTGTGTTGGGAGACATCTCTTGGCAAATCTTCATCGCAGAAGGTGATCATACTCCCATATAGGTGAGGATCATAGATTTGGTCCTTGTCTCGGGATGGAGAGTCATCAAGCCTGGTCACTTCGTGCCTTTTTCTTGCGAGGCGTAGTCTTTGCCGAAGCCCCGGGTTATACCGATGCCTTTGTGGCGGTTGCCATCTCCAAATAACATGTTGATTGAGTGGGAGCGCTGCATCGGCGTCGGTTTTTCTTCATCGGTGGATACTCTGAGCCGGACAACCGAACTCTTGGCGACCCCGAGGGGGCTGGGCTTCGTCTCGCAGCATTTGCATCCGGAGGTCTCAATTCCGTCGTTGGCAAGGCTTTTCTCGCTCTTTTATCCCTTTTTGCTTTGGGGAAGACTGACCGGAGTAGAGTACATAATAATCAAATCCCCTGCATGGCTCCCCGAGCGTTCCCACATTGTTATCACCGCCTCGAATCTCTCCTTCAATTTTTGGCCGGGAGGAAATTTTCTTTTTCTTAGGAGGACGGTCCTCGTGTATCCAATCCCGATAGTCCCTTTCAAGGCAATCGGGACAAGCCACAAATATCCCACCAAATGTGTTCTACTACTGCGGCGGATTTGGGACCTCAGGGAGCGGTGCTAGAAGGACTTTGAGTGGAACCGGTCCGGGGATCTCTGGCCGGGCTCGTCCTGTAGCGAGTGATTGGACTCCGCCGGATAATGAGAGATATTGAGGTCCCTGGGAACGGGCATATGTTTGTCCTTCAAGGTAGCCCCGGCCGGTTGGGATGTTGTTAAGGTCCCAAAGTGGCGTGTGGCCTCTTCAATCCAGCTCGCCGTCTGTTCCGGCGTTCTTCCGTGGATTTGATGGCCGACCATATTTCTTTAATCGTTCCCGATTTTCATCACTCAGCCGATATTTGTGGGATCATCACCTCGAGAGGGGACAACCGACAAGATACCGAACTCTTTCGTCCCCGACCGCTGTTGGGGGCCAGCTGCCCCGTAAGTCGGCGGGCAGAGTCCCGCGGTGGAAACATAGGAATCTTGGGGTAGCATCTTGATGTATCCGGACTATTAAGAAGAGGAGGAGAACCTTCTTCGTCTTTGCGGTAAAGGTGCCATCGGAATTGAGATCGATAGTCAAACCATGACTTGCGACTACCCCCGCAGGTCATCAATTTGAGCCTCATGTCGAAGTCTCATTTGTTCTACCAACCGGATCCAATACCGGGTCTGTCCGAGGGGTCCTGGAGGCGGAGCAACGTTATCCCCATCATTACCGGCCGATGCGTACATTCTCAAACCCGGAGTCGGAACAAACGGCGAAGCCGGGATGACGCGCTGACTCTTCCCAACCGATCAAACGGTGACCCGGTGCCCGAAACCAAGCTTTGTGCGGAGTCAGCGGGGAAAGGACATGAAGGTTCGATGTCCGGGAATGGAAGGAGGGTAGGTGTTTGGGCTTTTGGCTCATGCAACATGCGCCATTTGTTCACGTTTACTTAAAACATGTTTTATTAACCTAATCGGTTGGAAAAGATTGCTCTTCTTTTTCGCAAACTACTCGATTCTCGGATCGGTGGGCCCCGTCACTACGTCTATAAGCCCCTCGTATTCCACCCGTATTTCGACCTCCCGGGGTGGACAGCCCGGCGAGGGTCCTATAGGGCAAGCGGGTCCCACCGACCGAAAGAAAAATGATCCTAGAAGTCGGCGGGTAATCGAGTCTTAACGAGCATTCGATGTAAATTACGGACAAAGCCGACGTCAAAAGTCAAGATCATGTCCGAGGGCTCGACAAAAAGTCGGCATGATTTGGACCGATAAGCGTCCAAGATTGATCTTGACTTGTCGTCGCTAAGCCGTAATTAGGCATGGAATAGTCATTAATCCTTGATGACTCGGTCACAATGCCGGGAGTCGTTGTATAATTTGTGCCGCCGAGCCGAAGTCAAGGCGCCGGTCAATATCTTGGTCAAAGTCTGCGGCGGAAAACCGGCGTAACTTCGACCGATTAGCGACCGATTAGGGACCCGAGAGATATTGAGTCGGTATGCCGACAAAGGCTTGAAAGGAAAGGTCTATACACGGACAGGCATGACACGCACTGTACTAAAAACCAACCGGGTCTCGGACAAAGTGTGTCACGGACAAGTGCATGGTCGCCACGAGGCTCCATGGGATGTTTGGGTAGTCCTGTTCTCATCCGAGAGGCGTAATAAGACCAAACGGACCGCGACAAGGATTTCCCTGTTAGGGACGTAGTGTGCAGTGTACGGTCACGTGCGCGTAGTGTGCAAGCAGTCTATATTCTTTTTCTGAGTAAAATAGAGATTTTTTTATGTGTCTTAAAAATATGATGCATGATTTTTTTTTTGGAAATTTTCTTTTTTTTTTTGAAAATCTTTTTTTTTTGAATTTTTTTTTTATGAGCACATAAGCACGTAAGCATGAAAATTCCGACAGTTAGGGACATTATTCCGACAGTCAAAATTTTGACTTTCTCCGAGGCGGCCAAAACAACATGAAAACTGTGCAAAAATCAACACACACACAAAAATGATTTTCAAAGCCGGGACGGAAGCTTGACCCTCAAAAGCTTTTTTTTTTGAAAACGGTGATACCGGTACGTGGGATTGTTAGACCACAATTTATCCCCGACTCGTGTTAGGAGGCGATAACGGGAAATTTAGTGGTTTCCACCAATATACCGAATACCATTTTTTATTAAAAAGCTTAGTCCCCAGCGGAGTCGCCACTGTAACGATGTGTTGCCTTTTTCGCGGGAAAAATTCGATTTTTGCGTTTCTTTGAAAAACCAAATAAAACCGGAAAAAACGGAGTCGCCACGCCATTTTAATTTTGAAGGGCCAAAACTTTGAAAAAAGCCCGAGATCATAGATTTAGGTTCGGAGGTCATGTTACGCGTCGGGAAGGACGTTAGTGTGCACCCGACGCGCCTCGCAAAGCGAGTCTTCCAAGCTGAAAATCATTTGTGTGTGTGTGTGTGTGTGTGTTTTGGCCAAAATAAGTTGAAACTGGAAAAAGTAAAAATTGGGATGTCTTTTTAAGACTTTAAACTGATCCCATGATTTTTTGGAGAATTTTTGGTTTGAGATTTGGTACTCAAAAAACCTTTTGAAATTGAGAAGTCACTTCTGCCAGAAGAAAATGGCAGCAGACACCTGATTTTGAAATGGATTCAAGGGTCCTAAAACTTCATAATCTGGATGAACTCAGAGAATGAAAGTTTCTCTAGACTCCTTGAATAAACTTTATGTGAAAGAAATTTCCATTTTGGAGAAGATTTGAGGGGTCAAAACCTTCTGGAAACCTCAGATATGAGATCTGGATTCCCAGAAGCTGATGAACTAGCCTCTGAAAGAAAAATTGAAAAGAGGAGTTTTACTCACCCAAAAAATAAGATAAAAATATTTCTGGAAAGCTCTGGATGTTGGCTACAAAAAATGTTTTGTAGTCAACACCAAATTCCAAGTTCATCTGTGTCCAAAAATTAAGACCATGGACTGAGGTCTGAGAAAATTGCTACTGGACAGCAACTTCTCAAGAAAGAAAATATGATTTTAAGGGGGGTTTTGCATCCATGCTTGTCCCCATTTCCCTAGGTTTTGGTTAGTGATCACTAGACATTTTAGTGGTGAATCAACTATACCAAACCATCCTTGGGGTACATTAGGACTAAGCATTTCATTTGCTTGGGGAGGGGGATTTTACCCTTTGAAATCAAGATTTAGTGCTTGAAAATGATTTTTTAGGGTTTTGAAAGTGCATTTTTGCAAATAAGAAAGAAAAGCTTTGAAAATAATGTTAATCTTTGTAGAAGATCATCCATGGAGATGGTCTTCCATGGTGATCTTCTTAGATCTAGAGAAAGAAGATGAAAGAACTACATTTTGTAGTTTGAAGATGCATGCATGGATGAGATTTAGGGTTAGGAAGAGGAGGGTTTACCAATCTTCCTTGTGTTCTTGAGTGTTTGGCTTGAGTGTATGAGTGTTTAGGGCTTTAATATGAGAGTGAGTGTATGAGTATGAGTTGGGAAAGATTGGAGAGAAAAAGGTGACAATTCTTGAGAATTCTCACTGTTTTCTCTCTATATTTCGCCAGAGGTTCGTTGCAATTGTGTTCTTCCTTCTTATTTTTGTGACTGGAGGGCTCAATTTATAGCCCTCCTGAAATTGCAAAGTCATCCGCGCGGACAGGAACCTCAGCGTGCACTGTTCATTAAATGCAGCTTCAGGCTTTGGACACAAGGAATAATCTTTTCAAAATTCAAATTAAACAGCCAGATTATGTTCCAGCCATTGCCATTTTTGGTTTTCTTCTTTTGTTTTGCTTTTTGAGATTCTTTTTAAGGTTTAACCTTAAATAACAATGCCCATTTTACCCTCACTTTGTTAGAGAAGTTAGGATTGTTAGGAATTGTTAGAAATGTTATAACTTTCGTTAATTTTCTAACGAAAATTCTAACAAGCTCAAATTGGAGCACTTACACAACTGTCCACACATCCACAGATAATGCAGCGGAATAAAATAATTAAAAGCAAATAACTCAAGAATTATTTACGCTTACTGATCAATGTGATCAGCAAACTAGGCTTACGCCCAAAAACTTTTCACTATAAAAACTTTTGATGCTTACAAAAACAAATAAGTGAAAAACTAAAATATGAAAATACTAAAAGAGTTCTAATCACCTTCTATGACAAGAACAACTCCCCTTTCCCAAGTAGGATCTATTCTAGTCAGAAGTAAAACGAGAAAGGTTGGTAAAAAATTATGGGTGTACCTTACTAATATATAAAGAGAAAGAGGAACCTGACCAATCGGCTATGTTAGCCACGGTTTGGGAGCATGCAATGCCAGATTCTGAAGGTGTTGTGTCAAGTGTTGTTCGGTACAAGACAACACCTGAAGCAACACTCAGCAGGAATAATATTTCCGATTTTTCTGACATTTTCTGCTTTCATGGTTCAATTAATGTTGATACAGGAAGTCTAGATGAGGATGATTTAAGCAAGGATGAAACAACTATGTGTCATGTGAATTACCGCAATGTGGAGAATTCTCTTAAACTTGATGCGGTAAGAGGCATCCCTAAACTTGATCAGAAATGAAAATTTGTTCGTGGGGATTGTCTCAAAGGTAGTCTAACTCGTGTTGCTCTTAGTGTTGTCCAACACAATTGGCAACACTCAGGCATGTCTCATTTTGTTCATTTTTTGAATATGAACTTGATAGGTAAAATTAATGTAGGCAATCTGAGAGTTATGATATACCATTTTGGTATAGTTGGTGATTTTTCTATTCTTACATGCACATCCTTTTTAAAAGAAAAATAAAAAACTATATGTATGAATTGTCAATTTTCGAATAGAGTCAACTTGAGACCTAAGTCTACAATGATCCCATATTATTGTTTAAGAATAAATAAACCAAATTTACGTTATTTCAACGTTTTTGGGTGTGGTTATTTTATTTTAATCAATTGGGATAGTTTTTTAAAGATTGACTCTAAAATTGACAAGACAATTTTTTTTGAATATTCTCAAAATTTTAATACTTATTATGTGCAATATTTGAGAGTGAGAATTATTCAAGATTCTGCAAATATTGTGTTTGATGACTTCTCTAGCTTTGTAGGAGAATTAGTTCATGACGTTTCACTAAGATTGCAGGAACAATCTGAAAAAGAAGTTGATGTCTCAATTGTTGGATCAGATGTTGCCCCTTGTATTACTACATCCAAGGCAACACTAGAAACAACACCAGAGGTGACATCAGAATGCAATCCATTTGCAGAAAATAATAATCATGATTACCTCAATGAGGGAGTTCATGATCAAGTAAAGAGAGATCCCCCTAGATTTCAAAAGTATCATCATATATTCCAAGTGATAGGGGGAGTAAATGGTGAGATACCGACAAGATCTCAAAAGAATCAAGACATTGTTTCATGTGTGTGTATGTCTACCACATATATGCTATGGTAAACAACTCTTGTTTCATATTTTATCTTGAACTTAAGAATATTCTCGGGACATTAAAATGTGATGTTTGGATACAATTAGTTGTGATTGATAAGCTTGAACTATTTGTATATATATAATGATGCTTGGATTCGCCATCACTTTTTAAGAGATTTGGTTGAAAAACAAATTATTCAAATAGAACACATAGAATATCAAGTTCTTGATAATTTTATCAAATTTATTTATTTTTGTCTCATTTATTCTGTCAAAAGATAAGATAATATAGATGTACTTTATGTTTTCTTTATTAATTTTGTTTTTTATTTTCTTTTATTTCTGAAAAAACAAGATAAACCGTCGTCTCGAAGTGTTGCCAACACAGACAAAGCAACATTGTGCAATGTATATAAAAAATTGTTATTTTTTAAAACCCAATAAGGGGCATTTATCGACCTTTTTGTTCTAGTATGTGTATATACTTAAGGTTAACATTTTTGATAAAATATTCCTTTGTGCTTAAAGTGACAAAGTCACTTTAAAATACTCCCAAAGTAACTCGGGGCACAACGTTCGCTACGACGATGCTTCCTTGCCAAAGCGGGAGTATAATGTAGTTGTTTTATACTAAATATTAGGGACATGGAGCTCGCTACTACAGTGTACCCTACTTGAAAGGGATAAAACTTACTACTTATAGCTTTACACTTTAATAAAAAACCCACTCCATCAATAATGAACCCCAAGGATATATGAAGGTTTGTTTCCCACATTATTCAACATAACACAAATTCAGCTCATATTAAAAAACATAATTATTCAAGAATTTGTTAGAGTTTAGTTAAAAAAATACCTAACGAGATAAGCATATAATTTATCGATAAATAAATTTGAAAAAAAGGCAAAAAAAAAAAAAAACTCAACTATTACCCTTTTGTGGATTTTACCACCAAACCAATTTTTTTTGTATCCAACGCATCCAATTATATTTTTTTGCATTCATTAGCACTATCACAACGACATTAGTTCTTCTCAGTTAAATTAACATGTGCCATTGTACGTGTCATTTTTTCAGGGGTATTTTCGATAGTTTGGTCTAAAAAGTAAATATTAGAATATAGAAGTTTCGTGACCGAGTAGTAGAACAATATAATATGGTACATCCCATAAATAGATAAACAATATAGTATTCATAACCTTAATAGATTGTCACATACTCCCTCCTCCCATAAAACATTACTCCTTTACTGTTGAGAACGGAAAATAAGGAATAATATTATTAAAGTAGGAGTTGTGAGTGGGAGGAGAGAGAATGAGTGGAGAGAATAGTAAATTTGAAAAGTGTTGTGAGTATGACAAGTGGGTCCCATGAATAAAGAAGTATTAAAAAATTTCCTTTTTAGGAAAGTGGGACGCCCTAAATAGTAAAATGGGTAATATTTTATGGGACGGAGGGAGTAGTTATTACCACCCACTAAATAGTATTACAGCATAGTATCCATAACCCTAGTGATAAAAAGCTTAATATTTATTGTAGTAATAGATCTTCACGGGGGCTTTTAATTAAGCCTTAATTAATTATTTATGGAGGAAATCTTCAAGAGGATGAAATCCATGTAGAAGACTGGCTTGCCAAACTGTGTCAACGTCGAACATATTATTCCCACACTCATTAATGCCCCATCCTTCCAAAGCATGCAGTATCCCGGCTATTCGCCATGCACTCATCACCCTTCGTGGCAACCAATTCTGTCACAAATGAAATCTCCGAATTAGCCATAAAATTTACATTTGATAACATTTTTCGGGAAAAGTGTATTTTTTTTACATTCAAATGTAATTTATAGAGAACAAACCTCGCAAGAATCTACGTTTTGAAGATGCTTAGGAGCCAACATTGCAGGGGTAGTTTGGTAATAGCAATCTTTACACAGTTTCTTTGGAGGAAATTGTGCGAAAGGAATGAAGAATGTTCCTTTTGATGCCTTTTGTTGATCTTCTTCGCTCAGTCCATCTCCTACCAACCATATCTGCAACAATATTTTGCCTCACAATTTGTTCAATTGATACAAAATTAATTTCCACTTTATAAAGAATATATTTTAATTAACGTAATGCATAGCGTATACACGCAAGTAAAATATCAAATATGGTCGTTTATAGGAGATTACTCATATGCATAATTTATGTGTTAAATTTGTAATGAAATCAACTCTGTGGATCGAGTACTAGAAAACATTTTAAGCAAGGTAATAGGGGTCATAATTAGTTATAATTGCTAATATATTTGCAAGCATGAACATTAATTTGCAGAGGAAAAAGAATGCCAATATATTTACCTTAATATGCCAACAATTGTGCTAATATCTTGAGAAAGGTTGGTAAAAAATTATGGGTGTACCTTACTAATATATAAAGAGAAAGAGGAACCTGACCAATCGGCTATGTTAGCCACGGTTTGGGAGCATGCAATGCCAGATTCTGAAGGTGTTGTGTCAAGTGTTGTTCGGTACAAGACAACACCTGAAGAAACACTCAGCAGGAATAATATTTCCGATTTTTCTGACATTTTCTGCTTTCATGGTTCAATTAATGTTGATACAGGAAGTCTAGATGAGGATGATTTAAGCAAGGATGAAACAACTATGTGTCATGTGAATTACCGCAATGTGGAGAATTCTCTTAAACTTGATGCGGTAAGAGGCATCCCTAAACTTGATCAGAAATGAAAATTTGTTCGTGGGGATTGTCTCAAAGGTAGTCTAACTCGTGTTGCTCTTAGTGTTGTCCAACACAATTGGCAACACTCAGGCATGTCTCATTTTGTTCATTTTTTGAATATGAACTTGATAGGTAAAATTAATGTAGGCAATCTGAGAGTTATGATATACCATTTTGGTATAGTTGGTGATTTTTATATTCTTACATGCACATCCTTTTTAAAAGAAAAATAAAAAACTATATGTATGAATTTTCAATTTTCGAATAGAGTCAACTTGAGACCTAAGTCTACAATGATCCCATATTATTGTTTAATAATAAATAAACCAAATTTACGTTATTTCAACGTTTTTGGGTGTGGTTATTTTATTTTAATCAATTGGGATAGTTTTTTAAAGATTGACTCTAAAATTGACAAGACAATTTTTTTTGAATATTCTCAAAATTTTAATACTTATTATGTGCAATATTTGAGAGTGAGAATTATTCAAGATTCTGCAAATATTGTGTTTGATGACTTCTCTAGCTTTGTAGGAGAATTAGTTCATGACGTTTCACTAAGATTGCAGGAACAATCTGAAAAAGAAGTTGATGTCTCAATTGTTGGATCAGATGTTGCCCCTTATATTACTACATCCAAGGCAACACTAGAAACAACACCAGAGGTGACATCAGAATGCAATCCATTTGCAGAAAATAATAATCATGATTACCTCAATGAGGGAGTTCATGATCAAGTAAAGAGAGATCCCCCTAGATTTCAAAAGTATCATCATATATTCCAAGTGATAGGGGGAGTAAATGGTGAGATACCGACAAGATCTCAAAAGAATCAAGACATTGTTTCATGTGTGTGTATGTCTACCACATATATGCTATGGTAAACAACTCTTGTTTCATATTTTATCTTGAACTTAAGAATATTCTCGAGACATTAAAATGTGATGTTTGGATACAATTAGTTGTGATTGATAAGCTTGAACTATTTGTATATATATAATGATGCTTGGATTCGCCATCACTTTTTAAGAGATTTGGTTGAAAAACAAATTATTCAAATAGAACACATAGAATATCAAGTTCTTGATAATTTTATCAAATTTATTTATTTTTGTCTCATTTATTCTGTCAAAAGATAAGATAATATAGATGTACTTTATGTTTTCTTTATTAATTTTGTTTTTTATTTTCTTTTATTTCTGAAAAAAAAAACAGTATAAACTGCTGTCTCGAAGTGTTGCCAACACAGACAGCAACATTGTGCAACAGATATAAAAAATTGTTATTTTTTAAAACCCAATAAGGGGCATTTACTGACCTTTTTGTTCTAGTATGTGTATATACTTAAGGTTAACATTTTTGATAAAATATCCCTTTGTGCTTAAAGTGACAAAGTCACTTTAAAATACTCCCAAAGTAACTCGGGGCACAACGTTCGCTACGACGATGCTTCCTTGCCAAAGAGGGAGTATAATGTAGTTGTTTTTATACTAAATATTAGGGACATGGAGCTCGCTACTAAGTGTACCCTACTTGAAAGGTATAAAACTTACTACTTATAGCTTTACACTTTAATAAAAAAACCCACTCCATCAATAATGAACCCCAAGGATATATGAAGGCTTGTTTCCCACATTATTCAACATAACACAAATTCAGCTCATATTAAAAAACATAATTATTCAAGAATTTGTTAGAGTTTAGTTAAAAAAAAATACCTAACAGATAAGCATATAATTTATCCATAAATAAATTTGAAAAAAATGCAAAAAAAAAAAAAAAAAAAAAAACTCAACTATTACCCTTTTGTGGATTTTACCACCAAACCAATTTTTTTTGTATCCAACGCATCCAATTATATTTTTTTGCATTCATTAGCACTATCACAACGACATTAGTTCTTCTCAGTTAAATTAACATGTGCCATTGTACGTGTCATTTTTTCAGGGGTATTTTCGATAGTTTGGTCTAAAAAGTAAATATTAGAATATAGAAGTTTCGTGACCGAGTAGTAGAACAATATAATATGGTACATCCCATAAATAGATAAACAATATAGTATTCATAACCCTAATAGATTGTCACATACTCCCTCCTCCCATAAAACATTACTCCTTTACTGTTGAGAACGGAAAATAAGGAATAATATTATTAAAGTAGGAGTTGTGAGTGGGAGGAGAGAGAATGAGTGGAGAGAATAGTAAATTTGAAAAGTGTTGTGAGTATGACAAGTGGGTCCCATGAATAAAGAAGTATTAAAAAATTTCCTTTTTAGGAAAGTGGGACGCCCTAAATAGTAAAATGGGTAATGTTTTATGGGACGGAGGGAGTAGTTATTACCACCCACTAAATAGTATTACAGCATAGTATCCATAACCCTAGTGATAAAAAGCTTAATATTTATTGTAGTAATAGATCTTCACGGGGGCTTTTAATTAAGCCTTAATTAATTATTTATGGAGGAAATCTTCAAGAGGATGAAATCCATGTAGAAGACTGGCTTGCCAAACTGTGTCAACGTCGAACATATTATTCCCACACTCATTAATGCCCCATCCTTCCAAAGCATGCAAGCATCCCGGCTATTCGCCATGCACTCATCACCCTTCGTGGCAACCAATTCTGTCACAAATGAAATCTCCGAATTAGCCATAAAATTTACATTTGATAACATTTTTCGGGAAAAGTGTATTTTTTTTACATTCAAATGTAATTTATAGAGAACAAACCTCGCAAGAATCTACGTTTTGAAGATGCTTAGGAGCCAACATTGCAGGGGTAGTGTGGTAAAAGCAATCTTTACACAGTTTCTTTGGAGGAAATTGTGCGAAAGGAATGAAGAATGTTCCTTTTGATGCCTTTTGTTGATCTTCTTCGCTCAGTCCATCTCCTACCAACCATATCTGCAACAATATTTTGCCTCACAATTTGTTCAATTGATACAAAATTAATTTCCACTTTATAAAGAATATATTTTAATTAACGTAATGCATAGCGTATACACGCAAGTAAAATATCAAATATGGTCGTTTATAGGAGAATACTCATATGCATAATTTATGTGTTAAATTTGTAATGAAATCAACTCTGTGGATCGAGTACTAGAAAACATTTTAAGCAAGGTAATAGGGGTCATAATTAGTTATAATTGCTAATATATTTGCAAGCATGAACATTAATTTGCAGAGGAAAAAGAATGTCAATATATTTACCTTAATATGCCAACAATTGTGCTAATACCTTGAGAAAGGTTGGTAAAAAATTATGGGTGTACCTTACTAATATATAAAGAGAAAGAGGAACCTGACCAATCGGCTATGTTAGCCACGGTTTGGGAGCATGCAATGCCAGATTCTGAAGGTGTTGTGTCAAGTGTTGTTCGGTACAAGACAACACCTGAAGCAACACTCAGCAGGAATAATATTTCCGATTTTTCTGACATTTTCTGCTTTCATGGTTCAATTAATGTTGATACAGGAAGTCTAGATGAGGATGATTTAAGCAAGGATGAAACAACTATGTGTCATGTGAATTACCGCAATGTGGAGAATTCTCTTAAACTTGATGCGGTAAGAGGCATCCCTAAACTTGATCAGAAATGAAAATTTGTTCGTGGGGATTGTCTCAAAGGTAGTCTAACTCGTGTTGCTCTTAGTGTTGTCCAACACAATTGGCAACACTCAGGCATGTCTCATTTTGTTCATTTTTTGAATATGAACTTGATAGGTAAAATTAATGTAGGCAATCTGAGAGTTATGATATACCATTTTGGTATAGTTGGTGATTTTTCTATTCTTACATGCACATCCTTTTTAAAAGAAAAATAAAAAACTATATGTATGAATTGTCAATTTTCGAATAGAGTCAACTTGAGACCTAAGTCTACAATGATCCCATATTATTGTTTAAGAATAAATAAACCAAATTTACGTTATTTCAACGTTTTTGGGTGTGGTTATTTTATTTTAATCAATTGGGATAGTTTTTTAAAGATTGACTCTAAAATTGACAAGACAATTTTTTTTGAATATTCTCAAAATTTTAATACTTATTATGTGCAATATTTGAGAGTGAGAATTATTCAAGATTCTGCAAATATTGTGTTTGATGACTTCTCTAGCTTTGTAGGAGAATTAGTTCATGACGTTTCACTAAGATTGCAGAACAATCCAAAAGAAGTTGATGTCTCAATTGTTGGATCAGATGTTGCCCCTTATATTACTACATCCAAGGCAACACTAGAAACAACACCAGGTGACATCGAATGCAATCCATTTGCAAAATAATAATCATGATTACCTCAATGAGGGAGTTCATGATCAAGTAAAGAGAGATCCCCCTAGATTTCAAAAGTATCATCATATATTCCAAGTGATAGGGGGAGTAAATGGTGAGATACCGACAAGATCTCAAAAGAATCAAGACATTGTTTCATGTGTGTGTATGTCTACCACATATATGCTATGGTAAACAACTCTTGTTTCATATTTTATCTTGAACTTAAGAATATTCTCGAGACATTAAAATGTGATGTTTGGATACAATTAGTTGTGATTGATAAGCTTGAACTATTTGTATATATATAATGATGCTTGGATTCGCCATCACTTTTTAAGAGATTTGGTTGAAAAACAAATTATTCAAATAGAACACATAGAATATCAAGTTCTTGATAATTTTATCAAATTTATTTATTTTTGTCTCATTTATTCTGTCAAAAGATAAGATAATATAGATGTACTTTATGTTTTCTTTATTAATTTTGTTTTTTATTTTCTTTTATTTCTGAAAAAAAAACAGTATAAACTGCTGTCTCGAAGTGTTGCCAACACGTACAAAGAACATCAGGTAAATGTATATAAAAAATTGTTATTTTTTAAAACCCAATAAGGGGCATTTACTGACCTTTTTGTTCTAGTATGTGTATATACTTAAGGTTAACATTTTTGATAAAATATCCCTTTGTGCTTAAAGTGACAAAGTCACTTTAAAATACTCCCAAAGTAACTCGGGGCACAACGTTCGCTACGACGATGCTTCCTTGCCAAAGAGGGAGTATAATGTAGTTGTTTTTATACTAAATATTAGGGACATGGAGCTCGCTACTAAGTGTACCCTACTTGAAAGGTATAAAACTTACTACTTATAGCTTTACACTTTAATAAAAAAACCCACTCCATCAATAATGAACCCCAAGGATATATGAAGGCTTGTTTCCCACATTATTCAACATAACACAAATTCAGCTCATATTAAAAAACATAATTATTCAAGAATTTGTTAGAGTTTAGTTTAAAAAAAAATACCTAACAGATAAGCATATAATTTATCCATAAATAAATTTGAAAAAAATGCAAAAAAAAAAAAAAAAAAAAAAAACTCAACTATTACCCTTTTGTGGATTTTACCACCAAACCAATTTTTTTTGTATCCAACGCATCCAATTATATTTTTTTTGCATTCATTAGCACTATAACAACGACATTAGTTCTTCTCAGTTAAATTAACATGTGCCATTGTACGTGTCATTTTTTCAGGGGTATTTTCGATAGTTTGGTCTAAAAAGTAAATATTAGAATATAGAAGTTTCGTGACCGAGTAGTAGAACAATATAATATGGTACATCCCATAAATAGATAAACAATATAGTATTCATAATCCTAATAGATTGTCACATACTCCCTCCTCCCATAAAACATTACTCCTTTACTGTTGAGAACGGAAAATAAGGAATAATATTATTAAAGTAGGAGTTGTGAGTGGGAGGAGAGAGAATGAGTGGAGAGAATAGTAAATTTGAAAAGTGTTGTGAGTATGACAAGTGGGTCCCATGAATAAAGAAGTATTAAAAAATTTCCTTTTTAGAAAAGTGGGACGCCCTAAATAGTAAAATGGGTAATGTTTTATGGGACGGAGGGAGTAGTTATTACCACCCACTAAATAGTATTACAGCATAGTATCCATAACCCTAGTGATAAAAAGCTTAATATTTATTGTAGTAATAGATCTTCACGGGGGCTTTTAATTAAGCCTTAATTAATTATTTATGGAGGAAATCTTCAAGAGGATGAAATCCATGTAGAAGACTGGCTTGCCAAACTGTGTCAACGTCGAACATATTATTCCCACACTCATTAATGCCCCATCCTTCCAAAGCATGCAGTATCCCGGCTATTCGCCATGCACTCATCACCCTTCGTGGCAACCAATTCTGTCACAAATGAAATCTCCGAATTAGCCATAAAATTTACATTTGATAACATTTTTCGGGAAAAGTATATTTTTTTTACATTCAAATGTAATTTATAGAGAACAAACCTCGCAAGAATCTACGTTTTGAAGATGCTTAGGAGCCAACATTGCAGGGGTAGTGTGGTAAAAGCAATCTTTACGCAGTTTCTTTGGAGGAAATTGTGCGAAAGGAATGAAGAATGTTCCTTTTGATGCCTTTTGTTGATCTTCTTCGCTCAGTCCATCTCCTACCAACCATATCTGCAACAATATTTTGCCTCACAATTTGTTCAATTGATACAAAATTAATTTCCACTTTATAAAGAATATATTTTAATTAACGTAATGCATAGCGTATACACGCAAGTAAAATATCAAATATGGTCGTTTATAGGAGAATACTCATATGCATAATTTATGTGTTAAATTTGTAATGAAATCAACTCTGTGGATCGAGTACTAGAAAACATTTTAAGCAAGGTAATAGGGGTCATAATTAGTTATAATTGCTAATATATTTGCAAGCATGAACATTAATTTGCAGAGGAAAAAGAATGCAAATATATTTACCTTAATATGCCAACAATTGTGCTAATACCTTGAGAAAGGTTGGTAAAAAATTATGGGTGTACCTTACTAATATATAAAGAGAAAGAGGAACCTGACCAATCGGCTATGTTAGCCACGATTTGGGAGCATGCAATGTCAGATTCTGAAGGTGTTGTGTCAAGTGTTGTTCGGTACAAGACAACACCTGAAGCAACACTCAGCAGGAATAATATTTCCGATTTTTCTGACATTTTCTGCTTTCATGGTTCAATTAATGTTGATACAGGAAGTCTAGATGATGAGGATGATTTAAGCAAGGATGAAACAACTATGTGTCATGTGAATTACCGCAATGTGGAGAATTCTCTTAAACTTGATGCGGTAAGAGGCATCCCTAAACTTGATCAGAAATGAAAATTTGTTCGTGGGGATTGTCTCAAAGGTAGTCTAACTCGTGTTGCTCTTAGTGTTGTCCAACACAATTGGCAACACTCAGGCATGTCTCATTTTGTTCATTTTTTGAATATGAACTTGATAGGTAAAATTAATGTAGGCAATCTGAGAGGAGTCCATTTTGGGGGAAACTTGTTTCTCCATAAGTTATAAAAAGTCCACTTTCTAATTTTGAGTTTCGAGCGTAAAACATTGAGTTTCGAGCTTAAAACACTGAGTTTAGACGTTAAAATACCTAGAAGTTAAAACATCGAGTTTAGGCGTTAAAACACCGAGTTAAGGTTAGTAACTAAAACATCGAGTTTATGTCTTAAAACATCGAGTTTATGTCTTAAAACACTGAGTTTTTGCCTTGGATTTTTTAAAAACAAGACTTTTTATAAGTTTGGGGGAAACAGAGTTCCCCCAAAATTTTCTGATCTGAGAGTTATGATATACCATTTTGGTATAGTTGGTGATTTTTCTATTCTTACATGCACATCCTTTTTAAAAGAAAAATAAAAAACTATATGTATGAATTGTCAATTTTCGAATAGAGTCAACTTGAGACCTAAGTCTACAATGATCCCATATTATTGTTTAAGAATAAATAAACCAAATTTACGTTATTTCAACGTTTTTGGGTGTGGTTATTTTATTTTAATCAATTGGGATAGTTTTTTAAAGATTGACTCTAAAATTGACAAGACAATTTTTTTTGAATATTCTCAAAATTTTAATACTTATTATGTGCAATATTTGAGAGTGAGAATTATTCAAGATTCTGCAAATATTGTGTTTGATGACTTCTCTAGCTTTGTAGGAGAATTAGTTCATGACGTTTCACTAAGATTGCAGGAACAATCTGAAAAAGAAGTTGATGTCTCAATTGTTGGATCAGATGTTGCCCCTTGTATTACTACATCCAAGGCAACACTAGAAACAACACCGCAGGTGACATCGTAATGCAATCCATTTGCAGAAAATAATAATCATGATTACCTCAATGAGGGAGTTCATGATCAAGTAAAGAGAGATCCCCCTAGATTTCAAAAGTATCATCATATATTCCAAGTGATAGGGGGAGTAAATGGTGAGATACCGACAAGATCTCAAAAGAATCAAGACATTGTTTCATGTGTGTGTATGTCTACCACATATATGCTATGGTAAACAACTCTTGTTTCATATTTTATCTTGAACTTAAGAATATTCTCGGGACATTAAAATGTGATGTTTGGATACAATTAGTTGTGATTGATAAGCTTGAACTATTTGTATATATATAATGATGCTTGGATTCGCCATCACTTTTTAAGAGATTTGGTTGAAAAACAAATTATTCAAATAGAACACATAGAATATCAAGTTCTTGATAATTTTATCAAATTTATTTATTTTTGTCTCATTTATTCTGTCAAAAGATAAGATAATATAGATGTACTTTATGTTTTCTTTATTAATTTTGTTTTTTATTTTCTTTTATTTCTGAAAAAAAAACAGTATAAACTGCTGTCTCGAAGTGTTGCCAACACAGACAGCAACATTGTGCAACAGATATAAAAAAAATTGTTATTTTTTAAAACCCAATAAGGGGCATTTACTGACCTTTTTGTTCTAGTATGTGTATATACTTAAGGTTAACATTTTTGATAAAATATTCCTTTGTGCTTAAAGTGACAAAGTCACTTTAAAATACTCCCAAAGTAACTCGGGGCACAACGTTCGCTACGACGATGCTTCCTTGCCAAAGCGGGAGAATAATGTAGTTGTTTTATACTAAATATTAGGGACATGGAGCTCGCTACTACAGTGTACCCTACTTGAAAGGTATAAAACTTACTACTTATAGATTTACACTTTAATAAAAAACCCACTCCATCAATAATGAACCCCAAGGATATATGAAGGCTTGTTTCCCACATTATTCAACATAACACAAATTCAGCTCATATTAAAAAACATAATTATTCAAGAATTTGTTAGAGTTTAGTTAAAAAAAAAAAATACCTAACAGATAAGCATATAATTTATCCATAAATAAATTTTGAAAAAAATGCAAAAAAAAAAAAAAACTCAACTATTACCCTTTTGTGGATTTTACCACCAAACCAATTTTTTTTTGTATCCAACGCATTCAATTATATTTTTTTGCATTCATTAGCACTATCACAACGACATTAGTTCTTCTCAGTTAAATTAACATGTGCCATTGTACGTGTCATTTTTTCAGGGATATTTTCGATAGTTTGGTCTAAAAAGTAAATATTAGAATATAGAAGTTTAGTTGTTCTTTTGAAAATTGTAGGGGGTGAATAGGAAAAAACCCTTAAATCAACTCCCCTCTCCCCTTCTTTTTCATTTTTCGTCTCCTCTTTCACGTGCCCACCCCACCTCGCCATCTCCAACACGAAGCTCTGTCTACCATCCCTCGAATTTGTCGCCTTTTCATGGTCACCTCCATCAAATGTTTTCCCTACCCTTCGCCCCTTATCTACTCCGCCCCAGTCCTAAAAGCATAATCAACCTCCTCTGTCTCTTTCAGCCCCAAATCAAGCAACGATGATGGCGATAATGATGATAACGGAGCAGTCCAATTCTGAGTATGGTCGAAGTGTAACTCGGAGTTTTTGAGATGTGGTGTAGCCGAAATCAGCTATGGCTTCGAAGAGAGAGATTGGGGCTAGAGAAATCGATCGTAGCAGTAGATAGGAGCTTTTATCGATTTTTTAATTTTTTTTAATTCTTTAGTTCGACTGAAAGTTTTCCATTCTTTGGATTTGTGATTTGTGGAGAAGTCTAATTATTAGTTTTAATTTTTGATTCCATTGTTATGGGTTTTAATTATTTAATATGAGTGTTTTGGGTGGTTGATGACGGCGGTGGAATGGTGATGATTGACGGTGGTGGTGGAGGCGGTGGTGGAGGCGGTGGCGGTGATATGGTGATGGGTGTTGATATATACTAGGGTCATTGCCACATAAGTTTCTTTTTTTTTTAAATCTATGCTCAATAGGCTCCTTTTAAATGAGTGTATCAATTTTTTGTCATTTTACACGAAAATACCCCCCAAAGAATGTTGTATTATATTTTCAGAATGTTGTATTATATTTTACAAAAAAAAAATTAAAAAAAATTAATAATAAAAAATTAATAAATTTTTTTTAATACAAAAAAAAATTAAAAAATCAGAATTTTGTATTATAATTTCAGAATGTTGTATTATATTCAGAATGTTGTATTATATTTTCAGGATGTTGTATTATATTTTAAAAAAAAAATTAAAAAAAAATTCAGAATGTTGTATTATATTTTCAAAATGTTGTACTATTATATTTTCAGAGTGTTGTATTATATTTTCAAAAAAATTTTTTTTTTTTTAAATTCAGAATGTTGTATTATATTTTCAGAATGTTGTGACGACAAAATTGGAAGTTCACTTGTAAAAAGAACTTCCTGGTCATTTTAATAAAATGAGGAACTTAGTGGAATGTGATTTGTTCCAAAAGAAACTTATGGGGCAAATTCCCTATATACTATCTTTGTCGCAACATGATTATTTCAAATATATATATATATATATATATATATATATATATATATATATATATATATATATATATATATATATATATATATATATATATATTAATATTTTTTTTAAAAGATTTATTTTTTACATAAAAATATAAAAATAGGAGTTATTTTTATTCCTTTTTTTAAACAAAAAAATATCACTTTGATTTCTTAGAAAAAATTGAATCAGCATTCAAAAAGAAAAAAAATATATAAATTAGGAAAAAAATATAAAATAAGATAAAACTTTTTTTATTTTTAATTAATATCATAGTCTAGTTCAAAAAATAATAATTAATTTAGAAAAAAGAAGAAATTTAGTGACTATATTGAGAAAAGATCAATAGCCAGGGACTATAAAGAACAAGTTAAACATCTTAATATGTGAACTATCGAAAATACCCCCTTAAAATTCGATCATGTGTGCTGTACATGATCATTAATTTAACTGAGAAATATTAGAGTGCGTCTGGGGAGAAACGCGTTTCTCCGTCGCGTATGGAGAAACGGGGCTTATTATGTCGCGCGACGTAAGTAGCCAGTTTCTGGATATCCTTTACAAAGCTTCTGGATATCGAGAAGTTTTGAAATGGATATCCAGAAGCTTTGTAAAGGATATCCAGAAACCAAGTATTTTTTCTGGATATCCTTTACAAAGCTTCTGGATATCCATAACATTGAATATGGATATCCAGAAGCTTTGTAAAGGATATCCAGAAAAAATATTTGGTTTCTGGATATCCTTTTCAAAGCTTCTGACTATCCTTTTCAAAGCCTTCCTGATATCCTTTTCAAAGCTTCCGGATATCCAAGTGTGATATCCAGTTTTTGTGGCTAGGTATGTCGCACGACATAACAAGCCCCGTTTCTCCATAAGCGACGGAGAAACACGTTTCTCCCCAGATTTTGTGGAAATATTAATGTCGTTAGTTACCTTGCTAAAGAATGCAAAAAAAAAAAAAGTTGGATGTTTTGGATACAAAAAAATTAATTTGGTGGTAAAATCCACAAAAGGGAAGTAGTTTGAGTTTTTTTTTTTTTTTAATTGCATTTTTTTCTATAAATTTTTTTCGTGATCGAGGAGTAAAACAATATAATATGGTACATCCAATAAATTGATAAACAGCATATTATTCATAACCCTAATAGATTCTCACATAATTATTACCACCCCTAAATAGTATTACAGCATAGTATCCATAATCCTAGTGATAAAAAGCTTAATATTTATTGTAGTAATAGATCTTCACGGGGGCTTTTAATTAAGCCTTAATTAATTATTTATGGAGGAAATCTTCAAGAGGATGAAATCCATGTAGAAGACTGGCTTGCCAAACTGTGTCAACGTCGAACATATTATTCCCACACTCATTAACGCCCCATCCTTCCAAAGCATGCAGTATCCCGGCTATTCGCCATGCACTCATCACCCTTCGTGGCAACCAATTCTGTCACAAATGAAATCTCCGAATTAGCCATTAAAATTTACATTTGATAACATATTTTGGGAAAAGTGTATTTTTTTACATTCAAATGTAATTTATAGAGAACAAACCTCGCAAGAATCTACGTTTAGAAGATGCTCAGGAGCCAACATTGCAGGGGTAGTGTGGTAAAAGCAATCTTTACGTAGTTTCTTTGGAGGAAATTGTGCGAAAGGAATGAAGAATGTTCCTTTTGATGCCTTTTGTTGATCTTCTTCGCTCAATCCATCTCCTACCAACCATATCTGTAACAATATTTTGCCTCACAATTTGTTCAATTGATACAAAATTAATTTCCACTTTGTAAAGAATATATTTTAACGTAATTCGTGAGCGTAAAATATCAAATATGGTCGTTTATAGGAGAATAATCATATGCATAATTTATGCCATGTTAAATTTGTGATGAAATCAACTCTGTGGATCGAGCACTAGAAAACATTTTAAGCATGGTATTAGGGGTCATAATTAGATATAATTGCTAATATTTGCAAGCATGAACATTAATTTGCAGTGGAAAAAGAATGCCAATATATTTACCTTAATGTGCTCACAACTCTTGGAGAGCACTAAATTGTTAGCAAAATCACGCTTAAAATTTGCTTTGAGCTTCTTGAAATTATCTTCGGAAGGGATATTAACCTAACAAAATTTCAACAAAACTTAGAACACACATCAAACTTACGGCAGATCATAGATAGTCACGATAAGGAACGCTTCATTATCCTTCATAATACATTTTCAATGTAATTTCTCCAACATACCGCATAATGAGCTCTCAATTATTTTTTCGGTGTATCTTATATATGACATTATGGTTAATAATATTATGTTTTTATATATATATATATATATATCAACCTCAATTAATTTCAATTAATTTTAGTATGGAATAATTGACTTGTAGATGGCCTATGGCTATAAATAGTAATACCTGCATACCCTTTTGGCAAAGAGCCAAAGCAATGGAGCAAGCAACCTTGTTAATATTGCCTCTAAGGACAACTTTCTTTGTTCCTTTGGGAAGGGTATTAAGAACAATGGCAACTGCTAAGCTACTCCCATCTACCACCTTCACTTTCAACTCAGGATGTCTTCTTACAAACATCTCACCATTCATGTTCAATTTCTCCCCCTACAAAAATAGAAATGTTTGCTTAAAATAGAAAGTTACGAGTATACTGGTATGAATAAATCACTTTATTGATTTAAAAGTTGATAATTAAGTGTTATGGTTGAAAACTGAAATAGTTATAATAGTATTAACGAAAATCGGACAACTAATTAATTACCTGATTTAGTAAACCAAGAGTTAACACCTTAATGCCTCTGCCTTCTGCTTCTAGGATAGCTTCCTCTATCATGGTATTTATGGTCTCTCGTTGTGATGGCATAGCGTACTGCAATTATAGTATAATTAGTTATACATGTATACGAAGTATAATATTCCAACATATACTTGTAATATTATTAAACTACATAAGTTTCATAATAAATATCGCAGTTGACGTGTTAATTTTTTTTTTTTTAAATGAACACTTTACTTGGTTATTGACAAAGTATGAAATATGAATTGGAATGATAAAGTTTTGTACCTGTAGTTTGTATTTTGGTATAACCCAAGTTTGTAGTTTGAGATTTTTGAAGACATTTCTCTCGACTACGAAAAAGGTTGTGCCGTAAATCCAAGTAATAACTATGGACAAAACTGTCACGGGCCAGATGAACCATAGGAGCCAATTTGAGGCTTCAGGTGTGGAGGCTTGAGAAGCAAGTCCGACCCGGAGATGATATATGGATTCTGGAGTAGTTAGATGGGTTAAATGTACCACGTCAGTATAGTCCTCGCCTCGTAGGAGTGACGTGTGATACAAGGAGTCCGTGGATTTGTCCACGGTGTCATAAATGTAGTCGTAAAATGGCATGAAAAGTGAATAATTTGTACGAAATTGAGTGTGGTGGAGGGAGTGATACCTGTGGTAAGAAAGAGAGATAAAGTTACAATATGAAAAAAAAAATGATGTGTTGTAAGGATATTTAGTTGGTCAAAGAGAAAAAGTGAAGTACTATATAACTGTCCTGTCGTGAGTATTACAAGTTGGTGTCACTTTCATTTTATAACTTTTTGATTACTTTAAAATAATTTCGTTTTGCATATTATCAAAAAATATACTCCCTCCGTTCACTTACATAGTTCATAGTTACTGTTCATGCGTGGATTAAGAAAAAAAATAATGATATAAATATTGTGAGTGTAAAAGTAAAATAAGAAAGAGAATGAGTGGAGGGAATAGTAAATTATAATGGTGTTGTGAGTATTAAAATAATGTAGGAGAGAGAATGAGTGGGGTAGGGTTAATTTTTTAATAATAAAAACTTTCTATTTTGGGTAAAGAAACAAAATGTGAAGTATGTAATTTGACGTCCAAAATAAAAAGTATGAAGTATGTAAGTGAACGGAGGGAGTATATAATTACGCTACATTTAATACTTCTTACCCAAACCCTAAACCCCCCCCCCCTCCTATTTGGTGCTATGACATAAATAATTTCCTGTTTTGTCCTTTCATATCAAGTTAAAACCTGGAAAAAAAAAAAAACATGGTTGGCCCCAAATATTTATGACAACATTAAAAATGAAAGCTGCAAAAAGGGTCATCAACCTACCTTCAAATTTTCAATGTTCTCTCCACCCATATCAGTATGGGCTTTATTAATGTTGTGTGTACGATTTGTACTATGTTTATCACTCATAGATGATGCCGTCAACCATAAATATTTCACCATTATTTATGTTTAGGTTTCATTTATATTTCTTGTGGTACACTATTTATGTTGTCCTCTTATTTACTCCAACCGTCCCACAATAAATAAAAGTTACTTTTGGTTAAACCTATTTCAATTTTGAGTAACATTTTATTTTATGCTAAACTATTTATTTTCATGAAAATTAAAATTAATTATTGATAATGATTCTATCGGTGATTTAGGCTACTTTTGTTTCGCGTAAAACTAATTCCGAAAAATGATTTCGCGTAAAATTTTTTCAGAAATTTTTAATATAATTTTTTTTTTTTTTATGAGGGAATGGGGTAGGGGTGGTTGATGGGGTATTTAACGTGGGGTTGAAGGTGTTTGTGTGTGAGGTGTTACTATTTTTCGGAAAAAAATTTAATTAGGAAAATTCGTAAGTTATTTTACTAAGAAAAGTGGAAAAAATATTTTTCGAAAAACATTTTATTCATTTTCTTGTGCTTACCAAATACCGAAAAATGAAGAAAACGTTTTCCAGAAAATATTTTCCCCCAAACAAACGGAGCCTTAGTAATCATTTTTAAATTTTTATGAAAATTAATAGTTTAGCATAAAATGTTAGTCAATGTTGTAATAAACATGATGAAAGGTACAGTAATTTTTATTGTGGGACGGAGCGAGGAGGGAGTATGAAATATCATGTTCTTGCATAAATAATTTATGTTGTTCTGAGATGAAATATGGGAAGTGAATAAAAAACATGTTCTTGCAAGTTCATGTTCTTGCAAGTTCATGAGTATCCAACCTTTTGAAACACATAAATAGTTTTCTCATGTGAAAAAACATAAATGTATTTTAAATAGATAAATCTAAAGCTTATGTACCCATTTTATTTATTATACTAATCATTTTTAATGAAGTGAATAATTTAATTTTTTAAAATGTATTTGATCAGAATCAAACCTTTGACCTTTTATATGAAAAAGAATATTGAATACCGTTTGATATACGATAGTTGTTTCGTTTATTGTACTGTATCACTAATGATTTAACGGCTTAAAAATAAATGGGAAGAAATACTTACGTGGGAGTGTAAATGAGGTACTTGAGTGGAGGGAAAATATGGAAGAATTTTTGTGGAATGAGCTCAAAATTGCAATGACCCATATTGTTCATTAGGTCAATATATGTCACATAACCAGACATGGCAACAATGGAGCTTGTCTTTGTCAACACTGTTGTCATCATTGGTATTGCAAATAGTATTGAGTACACTATGTGCTCTGCAAATGGGTGAATCACAGCTGCACATAAAAAAAAAATAAACATAAATCATAGTAAATATTATAATAACTTTATACAACATTCAAAATGAATATTTAAATTTATTTTTTATCATATCAATCAAAAACAAATTTAGACATTCATTTTTAGATGAAAAGATTATAAATATAAATAAGCACGTTTTCTTGCAATTAAAATCCAAACACTAGTACTTTTTATGGGTATGTTTCAAAATAAATGTCGCGTTTGTAAGTAAATTGGTTTACTGGATTTTAATGGATTTTAATAACAGTACAAGCATTGTACAAATAATAAAGCATATCTTGTAAAAAGTTTGACAAATTATGTGCAATAAATTGAATAAATTATGAGATGGATAGGGTATATTTGTGACATACTCTCTCCGTTTCACGTGAATGTAAACCAACTTTTTGGGTGAGGGATAGGGATGGCCAAACCGGACCGGAACCGGAAAATCGGACCGGAACCGGCCCGAAAAAACCCGGAACCGCCATGAACCGGGGAGAAAACCGGAACCGGGGTAACCGGAACCGGTTTGGAGGCGGGCCGGTTAAGGTTCACCAAAATGGTGAACCGGACCGGAAAAAGCCCGGAACCGGATGAAAATTTGTTGTTTTTCAATAGAACCGGCCCGGAACCGGACCGGAAAAGCCCGGAACCGGACCAAAACCGTGAGAAAACCGGAACCGGATAACCGGAACCGTGAGAAAAGCGGGCCGGTTAAGGTTCACCTCCTCGCCAAACCGGAACCGGCGGTTCAAGGCCCGGAACCGGAACCGGACCGGATTTGGTCATCCCTAGTGAGGGAATTAAGGAAAAGTGATGTAAGAAAGAGAAAAAGTTAAATGTTGTGAGTATGAAAAATTAAATAGGAGAGAGAATGAGTGGGAGGAATAGTGAGGAGAGAAAATGTTGTGAGTGTAAAAGTGAAATATTTATTTCCATTTTGAGAAATTTGCATTTACGTGGGACGGATCAAAATAAAAAAAAGTTTGCATTCACGTGGGACGGAGGGAGTATTTTTTTAATTACCAAAACAAGGATTTTATATTACCTTAGATTCGTGACATATACATGATTTTTTTCTCAAAATATTTCTTTTTAAAAAATTATATCTCAAAATAACAATCATTCCAAAATATTGATCAAAATGACCTATTTTTTTGAAATTCGCTACATGGTGTAGCGAGTTTATAATTTTGTTTGATTAAACTCGCTACACGGTGTAGCAAGTTTAAATTTGCTCAATTTTATTTTAATATTTATGCTACTAAAAAAAACAATAAAATTTGAACTCCCTACTTGAAGTTGAAGTAGCGAGTACCATGGATCAAAGGTTTGTTTTTCTCCGTCTCACTTTAAATTAAAAAATAATAATACAAATTTTTTTTATTAATTAAAAAAACTTAATGGAAATATTAATTTTCCATCTTAAATAAATACTTTATAAAATGTACTTCTATAAAAAAAATTATGTTCTTCATTTCAAAAATGAATATTACTTTTGACTTAAAATGAATAACCAAAAAATAATACTACATTTTTTATCCAAAAAAATGAACATTACTTCTTTCGTCCCAATGAATTTTTAAAAAATAATACTAATTTATTCGCCTCTAAAATTAAAATTAATGTTAGTTCCTTCGTCTCAAATTATAACATTAAGGCTCCGTTTGTTTCGACGTAAAATGTTTTCCGGAAAACGTTTTCTGGAAAATGTTTTCCTGTAAAATGTTTTCCTGTAAAATGTTTTACGGAGGTAGAGCGTAAAATATTTTACGGAGGAAAATATTTTACGGAGGAAGGGTGTAAAATGTTTTCGGGTGTTTGGTAAAACGACTCATATTTCACAAGGTGACCTACCCCACGCCCCCCCACCCACCCCCCAAAATTTTTTTTTTTTTTTTTTTTTTTTTGTAATCGCCCTACTCCCTGCCTACCCCCACCCCCCTCCCCCCCACCCACCCCCCCAAATTTTTTTTTTTTTTTTGTAATCGCCCCCCTACCCCCTCTACCCCCACCCCCCCACCCCCACCCACCCCCCAAAAAATTTTTTTTTTTTTTTTTTTTTTGTAATCGCCCCCTACCCCTGCCACCCCCACCCACCCCACCCCCCCCAAAAAATTTTTTTTTTTTTTTCAATCGCTCTCCCCTCGCCTCCCCACCCCCCACCCCCACCCCCTCCAAAAAAAAATTTTTTTTTTTTGTCGCCCCCCCTACCCTCCTCACCCCCCCACCCACCCCCCAAAAAAATTTTTTTTTTTTGTAATCGCCCCCACCTCGCCTACCCCCACCCCCACCCACACCCCCAAAAAAATTTTTTTTTTTTATGGTCCCCCCTGCCCACCCCACTTCATCCCCACCCCCCAAAAATATTTTTTTTTTTTTGTAATCGCTCCCCACCCTCGCCCTACCCCCACCCCCCCCAAAAAATTTTTTTGGGGCAGGTGGGGAGCGATTACAAAAAAAAAAAAAGGGGGGTGGGGTGCATGGGGTAGGGCGATTACAAAAAACCCCAAAAAATTTTTTTTTGGGGAAGGGCAGGGCGATTACAAAAAAAAATAAAAAATTGGGGGGGGGGCAAGCGGGGTAAAGCGATTACAAAAAAAAAAAAAATTTTTTTTTCGGGGGGGGTGGGTGGGGGGGGTGGCAGGGGGCAGCATTTGGGGGGTGGGTGGGGGTGGCAGGGGGCGGACATAAAAAAAAAAAAATTTTTGGGGGGGTGGCAGGGTAGCGGAGGGGGCGATTACAAAAAAAAAAAAAAAAAAATTTGGGGAGGTGGGGAGTGGGGGGTGGCAGGGGGTGGCGATTACAAAAAAAAAAAAAAAAAATTTTGGGGGGGGTGGGGGGTGTGGGGCAGTGGGTGGGGCAGTAGGGGCGATTACAAAAAAAAAAAAAAAAAAAATTTTTTTGGGGGGTGGGGGGTGGGGGGTAGGCGGGGGTAGGGGGCGATTACAAAAAAAAAAATTTTTTTGGGGGGGTAGGGTGGGGGGTGGGGGGGTAGGCAGGGGGTGGGGCGATTAAATAAAAAAAAAAAAAAAAAAAAATTTGGGGGGGGGGTGGGTGGGGGGTGTAGGCAGGGTAGGGGCGATTACAAAAAAAAAAAAAATTTTTGGGGGGGGTGGGTGGGGGTGGGTGGGGGGGGGGGTGGGGGGGGCGATTACAAAAAAATTAAAAAAAAAATTTTTTTGGGAGGTGGGGGGGTGGGATAGGCAGTGGGGTGGTTGTACCGGCGTAATATGAGTTGTATTAAAGGCCTCCATTTTAAATGTTTACTTGCAGACAAGGTCGGTAGGTCGTTTTACTTAGGAAGGGCGTAAAATGTTTCCGGAAAACGTTTACTTGCGCAGAACCAACAGCGGAAAACGAGTTATTTTCCGGAAAACATTTTCCGGGGGCTAACCAAACACCGTAAAACAGGTTATTTTCCGGAAAACATTTTCCGAAAAATGTTTTACGGTGAAACAAACGGAGCATAAGATGACCTAAATTTTTTAGACGAAAATATAGTTAGTTGGGGAGGTGGGGCTCAGACTCTTTTAACTGTCCTCTTTCTTTATTGCAAAATGAAGTACTCCATTTCCTATATAGAAAGAAATTGTCAAAAATGCTCCAAAAGTACTAGAATTGATTGGGTAGGCAAAGGGGACCATAAAATTTGTCATTCAAAGTTGCAACAAATTCTAGCTGGACGATCTAGATGAAATTAACTTTCATTTTCTTTAATTACACAAAATTCAACCACTAGTTTTGATTAAATACGTTACACCAAACATTCTTATTCTACACTTGCTTGCAAGTTGCAATAAATATAGACTAATTTTGGGTAACATATTGTATATTACGAGTGATCTAATAACAATATATATCATTAATAGCATTATTACGCGGTAAGCATTAATAACGTATCATAACCGTACCGTTAAATTGAATCGCTAATGATAAAGTTAAATAAAAGTATGCCCAAAAAACAGGAAAAGAGGGGATTATATCAAAGATAACTCACAAGTGATGGGTTCGGTAACAATGGATGAATGGTGATGAGAATGGTAACGAGAGTAGAGAAAATGGTGGTGAAGAGCTCTATGAAACCAGTAATAAAGAAACTCCACAGCTCCCATATGAAGCAAAATGACAATAATGACCCCATCAGTCCTCCATATGGGTAATTGACTTGCCCCTTCAGCTGTCTTGTTTACCAAATAGAACAATATCCCATTGAATATTATTTGATCATCCCTGCAAATCATATGAATATTCTTTAATATATTCATAACTCACTCATAAATTTAATAAAGTATTTTCTACTCCTCCCTCCCTTCGTCCCAAAATGAATAATCTTTTTTCGTCCCATAATTTAAATGACCTTTTGAAAAAAAAAAATCTTACTTAAAACTCTTTTTTGTCCCTAAATGACTTTTTTTTTTCAAAAAACAAAATTTCATAGTTCATTATATTATTGCAAAACTAAACTTTCAAACATTAATAACAAGAATATTTATACATTTTTCTACTAAAAATCAACCTTTTAGAAATGACAATAAATAAAAAATAGTCATTCATTTTTGGATAGCGGATGTAAATATATAAATAAATAGAAAGATATGTAGAGAGAGAGAAGAGAGAGTGAGAGAGAGGAGATTGACCAGTCTTTTTCGCGGTCAACTTGGTCAAACTCAATGGTCTTGTGAAGGATTCTCCGTTTGCCTTTGGCAGTTTGGTAGCGAGAGATTGAAATCCATATTTGGTTGTGAATGACTCTCCAAAAGACCAAAAAGGGTATGAGGAAATTGGTCAAGTCTCTATCTTTTTCTTCATTTCTCACATAGTTAAATAAGCTTTGTCCCACCCATGGAGCCAATATCACATACTACAATCATCATTCACCCAGTTTTAGTTCATAGCTTGATAATTAACAACTAAGACATTAAAAGTGCAATCTTTGCAGAATACCTTAAACCTTGTTTGTTTGTGTGTGTGTGTGTGTGTGAGAGAGAGAGAGTGAGAGAGAGAGAGAGAGAGAGAGAGAGAGAGAGAGAGAGAGAGAAAGAGTATGAACATAATGTACCTTAAAGCTTCCAAGAGGTTTCCATGGCCAATCAGTTAGGATGCCTGGAGTAGTGGCCATTGTTTTGCTCTAGTGTAAGCTCATTGAACTAAACTTTATATAAGGGCATTGCATTATAGAAGTATACTTTAAAGTGCAAGACAATATTTCCTCCCCTCCTTCCTCCCTCCCAGTTAAATTTACATTTTTATGTTGGCCACTTAATTTAAAAATACATATATAAATGGTCAAAGTGTTATAAATATGAAAAGTAAGATACGAAAGAGGTGGATAAAAATAATAATAAATGAATAATTATTATGAATATGCAGCTAGGTCTCGTTGAAAAAATATGAACATTCATATAATGAATTGAGGGAGTGTATTAAAATTATATATTATTTTATTTTATCATTTTTGTGAAAAGGTTGATCCTTATTTTAATTCTTGTTAATATATTTAGAGAATAGGGTCTACTTAATAAAAAGCGACCAATAGTGATTCGTTAATTTGAAGTTAATAATTAGGATGAGTAAATTGGTTTTCCCTCTCGAAAATAATATTCCATCCATCTCGTAACAATTGTAAATTGACCAATATTTTAATCAATTAAATTTTTTGTCAGTTTCATTTAATTTGATTTTTTTGTCAACATAAATTTTGACCAACATAAATTCATATTTTAATTTTTTTATTATTTTTATTATGTGTATTTTTATATATTCTAATTTTTTTAATTTTTTATATATTCTAAACAAATGAAATTTGGGAGCGTAAAATTGATATTTTAATGAATTTCTAACATAAATTCATATTTTACTTTTTTTTGTCAATTTAATTTAATTTAATTTTGACCAATATTTTAATGAATTTCTAAACATGAATATTGATACATCATTACAAATTGACAAATCTTTTATGCTTTCTATTATGTGTATTTTTATATATTCTAAACAAAGGAAATTTGGGGGCCTAAAATTAATCTATTTCTAGGGGGTCCTAGGACTACTTCCATCAGCAAACTTTGGGTTGGGTTGGGCTATAAGAGACAAAAAAAAGAAAATTAAAAAAATGAAAAATGAAAAACAAACCAACGAACCATGCCAACCCATTACTGTCAGACACCTCATGCCGGTTCTTCCCCTTTCCATTCAAAGTGAGACACATGTCACAACATGATTGGAGCAAAAATATTTTTAATTATCCTTTTTAATATATATCTAAAATAACTGTAAATGAATATATTTTTTATGAAAAAAAAAACACCAAAATTTTTTATTTTTCATCCTCTATAAATAGAGAATAGTTTGGGATTTTTTAGACACAATCTCAAATACTCTCTTTCTAACTCTAAAAAATCATTTCTTGGTCCAACTTTTATTAAGTGATTTTTTTTTGCGATTATTATAAATTTAATAGTTAGATATATTTTTATTGATTTATTACCATATTAAAAAAATAATATAAATTGAATATTGATAATATATGATAAATTAAATAAAAGATAATTTAAAGAGATATTATGAGTTAGATTGGGTTGGGTTGGGTTGCTAATGGAGGATAAAAAGAAAAAGGTTGGGTTGTAGATGTAAATTGGATAGATGAAAGAGAGAGAAATAATATTTAATTGTTTGGTTGGGTTGTAAAGGGTTGCTGATGAACATAGTCTAAGTGTCCGGCTTACTTGGCCTACCCTAGTGTCGGACCTGTTCGGAATCTATGTGGTTGTGTGATACGATTCCACTGTATAACCACTTTTATTTATTAATAACATAAAAATAAAATAAGGCCTCATGTGCATGTGGCAAAACACAAAAATATTTATTACAAAGTTGAAACATGTCACGTGGTTCCGGTTAATGTTTTCACATTCCAATTAGGTTCAACACCGTCCTCCCTTAAATACGGTTCAGTAACTCCGAGTTACTGAAAATTATTATTTCCTTCAAAATATTAAAATAATAATAGATAGATAAAAAATAATTATGAACACTTACAAAAAAATAAAAAAAAATAATTTATTTTCTTCAAAATTTCAATAAAAACGGATAGCTAAAAAACAACTATGAACACTTACAATTAAATAAATAAACAAATATGAACACTTAAAATTAAATAAGTAAAGGGAATAATTATATCAAAACAAATATTAGATTCATTGAGTAGTCATCTAAAGAAAACTAAAAGAAATAACAATAAAAACAAACAAACAAAAAGAAAAACTAAATCACAAATCATAATCAAGTAAAATGAACAATTATATCAAAACAAATATGAACACTTACAATAAAATAAATAAACTAAGTATTACTAATTTAAGAAAGGAAAACTAAAGAAAAATACATTTTTCACAAATTGATATAAAAATAGATAAAGACAAAAAAATGAATAATTGTGAAAAATCTTGTTAAGGAAATAACAAACAGAAAATAAAAATCTATTAAAAAATTAAAGCTCTTAACAATTTATAATCAAAATAAGTAAAACCAATAAATAGAATAAAAATATATATGAAAAATTTCTATTAAATACAAAAAAGTTAAATGAATGACTAAACAAAAAGTAAGAAATTATAGATCTACACAAAATTTCAATAAAAAACAAAAAAAATAAAAATAAAAATAAAATAAATTTAACTAATCTTAATAAAAATAGATAGAGCCAACAAATAGAATCAAGATAAATATAAAAATTTAATTAAAATTAAAAAAAAAATTATAAATAAAAGAAAGTATATATTGAAAATATAGTAAAATTAAAATTAAAACCAAAGAAATAAATATAATTATTCAAAATTGTAACCAAAATAAGAAAAACCAACAAATAGAATAGAAAATATATGAAAACTTACTTTTAAATATACAAAAATAAGTGAGAAAAGAAAACAGTAGTTCTTCACAAAACTGCAAAAAAATGGGCAAAAGAGCAATTATAAATTCAAAATAATTATAAAAACTTACTAAAAATGTAAACAAAATCTAAAACCAATGAAAAAAATAAAACAATTAAAAAGAAATATGAAAAAAAATCTAATAAAAAGACGAAAGAAATGTAAAGAATTTCAAATAGAGTTTCTATTTGAGTTAAAGATGTATTTTGGCTCAAAAGAAAATATATTAGGAAAATGAAAATCAATAGAAAAAGTTAAATTTCAAAGAAAATAAAATGAGTTCTTAAGTAAATCATGTTCTATATTGTTAAAATTTTGAAATAAAATGATATTTAAAGAGTAAAAAACAAATTAGTAATCTAAAAATCACATAAACAATAAGTTCAAATCAATAAAAAATAATCTTGAAAATCATAATCAAGAGATCACTCAAAACCAATTTAACATAAATCATGAGATCTAAATCACAAATAAATAAAATTAATAAAATTAATTATACATAAAAAAAAAAAACAATACAAAAGAACACCTAATATGGGTCTTTTACTAACCTTGTCATGTCTTGGTAACATAAAATTTCGGCAAATGGTGGTGGCAATGATGAAGAAAATGAGAGAAAAAAAGATATGGATATGGAGGAAAATAACTTCAAGTGATGGTTTGATGAACATGGTCATAAGTCATTTTCGTGAAAGTCATGGAATGGGCAACAAATTGCCTCACTCCTCACCTACTGATCTTTCTCCAAGATATTAAATGGGACTTGTCTTTTGGATTACTAAAATAAATTTCTCTAATTATTAACATATTTCCAAGCAAAACTATATGTATTCCAAAAATAAAATAATGCATTTTTGTATATGAAAAGTTGAATTAGAATAATCAATAAATAAAAAGGCGAAAAGTTGATAATGTATAAATTTATTAGTGTTTTTAAATAAAAACATTAAACATCTTTTTGCCTTTTGGATTACTAAAATAAATTTCTTTAATTATTATCATATTTCCAAGCAAAATCATATGTATTCCGAAAATAAAATAATGCATTTTTATATATGAAAAGTTGAATTAGGATAATCAATACATAAGAAGCCGAAAAGTTGATAATGTATCAATTTATTAGCGTTTTTAAATGCATAGCCTACCTAGTCTATACTTCTATTATATAAGAGTATATGTCTATTACTACTTATACCTATTCACATACCCTAGTTTATACTTCTATTATATACTCCTATATAAGAGTACCTAATATCTATACTTCTATTATATACTCCTACATAAGAGTACCTAATACCATACCTAATATCTATACTTCTATTATATACTCCTATATAAGAGTACCTAATGCCATACCTTATATTATTGTCTAATATACTCAACTAATAGTCAAATTTGGAAAGCCTCGGCACATCAATAGCTAGGATGATGTGGCTTCCTAGAATGCAAGATAATCCCATTTCTTGATGAGGTGTCACACCCATGTTCATTTTCGCCTACTTTAATATACTATAGTATAAATTTACACTATTTTCACATTTTGTTGCAATCCAAAGCAAAAATGGATAACATGTGCAAAAGTTAACGAAATAGATGAAAAGTTTAACGAGTGTCTTATAAATTTACATTTTTGCCGTTTAAGAATTTTATGAAAATACGTTGAAGTAACAGTTCTAATTAAAAAATATTATTATTTATTGATAACATATAAATAATTTGGAAAAATTAATACAATACGTATAAAATAGAGTAACATTATAATAGAGAAAAATATTTTTGAATGATTTTTTTTTTACAAATTTCAGAAAAATTATACTAATTTGCTATAAAAAATTACATATTGTTTAAGAAAATTTATACTGCTTTTCTAAAAAAAAGAAAAACTTAATATCCTAAATATTAAAATATAACCTTTTTTTCTCGCATAAAAAATAATACTATTTAAAAAATAATTTCCTCAGTTTCCTCAAATAATCTTACTGCCACATTGAAAAAATGAAAACACTTCTTTCTCTATAGCTTCACTTTCCCTTCCCCACAAGCCACTGTCTCCCTAATTAATTGTCCACGTAAAAAATTAGTGAATACAGATTTTAATAAGATAAAAGAAAAAAAATGGGAAATGGGGGTATATTTTTCGATTTAATTTAATTTCGATAAATATTTTATAGCTTAATAATTTTAATGAATTTCTAAACATGAATATTGATACATCATTACAAATTGACAATAACCCCGTCCATTGGGACACAAAAGCTTACTATATGTTTTCTATTACGTGTATTTTTATATATTTTAAACAAAGGAAATTTGAGAGCCGTAAAATTGATTTATTTTCCAGGGGTTCTAAGTGTCGGCTTACTTGGCCTACCCTTAGGGTTAGGGGGGTAATTGATTCAGTTGAAGCCGCGGTTTGAAATCGAAAAGAATCAAACCATGCGGTTTGATTTGATTTTCAAGTATGAATGATTCGATTTTGTCTCAAATTTTGGCAAACCACATGGTTCGGTTTGATTTGTGATCTAACCCTCACAAACCAAACTGAACCGAACCGAATATATTCTATTCATTTGTGTCATGCATAAATTATTTTTTTTTTATATAATTCATGTGACTAGCTGCAGTTTTTTGTTTATGTTATCACAAACTGACAAGATTAACAACCAAAAACCAATTAATTACTTAAATTGCAATATTCAAGATTCTATCGATAATTCACGTGAGTAGCTGCATTTTACTGTCTATGTTATGGCAGTGTTTAATTTAGTTTTTCTTCAGCAACTTCATCAGATCTGGTAATATAATAATAGTTAGGTTAAGATTTTTTTCTAATGAGCATCAACTCAGATTGATTTATTCATTTATGTTTCAGTTTGTTATATTTAAATAAACTAATTTCTTGTCTATTCTTGCAGACTACATATCGAATCAAATCTAGTACACTACGTACCATTCATATAATTTGTGCAAATGATTCATTCCAAAGCATGCAATATTCCCATGCGCTATATATCACCCTTCTAGGCAACCGATTCTACACATAAATATCGAGTTCTAAGCTAGTCAGATCAGATTAAGAAGATTGACTTATTTCAAAGCTAATTATCTTCAACGATAATGATAAAGTGGTTGACTTTTTTAATGTGCTAACCTCGGAGAGGAATCAACGTTCTCAAGGTATTTGGGAGATAATATTGCTGGTGTGCTGTAGTAATGGCAATCTTTTCACACTTTCCTTGTAGGAAATGGAGAAAAGGGTATGAATGTTGTTCCTTTTGTTGCCTTGTTCTGTTCTTCTTTGGTGCAGCCCCCGTGTGATGCTCAAACATTTTGGTTTACCACGCCGTAATCATGTTTGGACACTCGTAATCAAGTTGTATCGACATGATTTCGGTGGGGTAAACTAAATAGTACGAGCATCATAGGTGCAGCCATCTCCCACTAACAATTTCTGCATTCACATAGGTAGAGTGCATCATCAATTGAACTTATTTTGTCAATAATACAAGCAGGTAGGGTGCATCATTAATGGGTCACTAAATTTATTTTCGTGCAAATGTCCTCATTAAAAATTTCAGTTTTTCAAATGTGCTTATTTTGTCCATAATTTCGCTAAAAGAATAACAAAAGTTATTCATGTGACCTTATGTGAATAATACTTGTTATGTTTTTAACCAAATTGATGATGTGCATGATTGTTATGTGTGACAATTGGGGCTCATGTGCATGGTTAAATGCAAAACTATACCACCTAGTCTTGTCAGCATGCACGTCTTCAATCAATTGGGTTAAAAGTCAACAAAAATTAGTAATAGAACTAACATTGGTTAAGTTTTAGCAAAATTATGATCTAAATGAACATATTTGAAAAACTGAAAATTTTTGAAGAGACCACTTGCAAATAACAAAGATTAGTGATTATTTCAAAAAAAAAAAAAAAAGGCTAAATTTAGTATTTTGAATACCTTAAACCTTGTTTGTTTGTATGTGTGTGTGTGTGTGTGAGAGAGAGAGAGAGAGAGAGAGAGGGTATGAACATAATATATACCTTAAAGATTCCAAGAGGTTTCCATGGCCAATGAGTTAGGATGCCTGGACCGCAGACGTGGCCGGTTTGGTTAACCGGCGGTTCACGGTTATCGAATCGGCGGTTCCAACTTCCAAAATCCCCAACCGAACCGGTTAACCGCCTTAGCCGGTTACGGTTTTACGGTTTACCGGTTAGACCGGTTTTTCGGTTAACCGTTTTTAATTTTTTTTTCTCTTTCAAATTAGGTTTTTAAAAGAAATTTTTAAAATAATTAAAAACAGTTACGAAAATAGTTAAATTTCTAACAGTTTTTGAATAAAAAAGTTAACTTTTTAATGATTTTTTGAAAAAATAGTTAACTTTTTAATAGTTTATGTTAAGTTTTATACTGTTTTTTTAACCTTTTTTTTTTTTTTTTTGATAAAGAAGACTATTTTAGACTTTTGTTTACTACATACATTTTTTGTAAAAAGTTGTATAAAAAAAGTTATGAATTTTGAAAGAAATAAAACTTAATTTTTTTTTTCAAATTAGATTTTTAAAAGAAATTTTTAACAGAATTAAAAACAGTTACGATAAAAGTTAATTTTCTAACAGTTTTTGAATAAAAAATTAACTTTTTAACAGTTTTTTGAAAAATTAGTTAACTTTTTAATAGTTTCTGTTAAGTTTTATAGTGTTTTTTAACCTTTTTTTTCAATTTTTTTTTTTTTGATAAAGAAGACTATTTTAGATTTTTGTTTACTACATACATTTTTTGTAAAAAGTTATATAAAAAAAGTTATGAATTTTGAAAGAAATAAAACTTAACTTTTTTAAAAGAAACGAAAGTATATAAAAGAAAAAAAGGGACGGTACCCTTAAATTTTATTAATTAAAATAAAATTACAAAGAGGGGGTTAACCAATCTTACCTTTTTATAAATAAGGGGGAAATTTAGGAGCCTTTACCTCAACCTAACTATTATAATTTAATAAAAATAAACCTAATCTAAAGTCTAAACTAATCTAAAACATCATTCATTCATCACCACTTTTCGTTGTAACCGGTTCATAAGTGATTTAATAAGAGAAGTTTTATTGTCTACAGCAAATTGCTATAGATAAGTGTTAAATACTTTGCTAATTTAATTTCTAGTTTATCATTTCCGCTACTGGTCACTGTTGTGCTAGTGCTGGTGCTGGTGCGATAGCATCAGGACTCACATCGGCTATTGTTGTGTTCCTGTGACATTCCTAGCCGCTCCATTTCTTTCAATTCACTACAAGAAAATTGGCCTTTCGCGACGGCCAAAAGCCGTCGCGTAAACCCGAATAGCCGTCGCGGAAGGCTAACGCGACGGGAAAAATCGTCGCAATGGCAATCGCGTAAAGCCTTGTCGCGAAAAGATAAGGTGACTGAAAAAAACCGTCGCCTTTGTCAATTATTTTTCGCGATGGCTTTTTCCATCGCGTAAGAGTTTTTTTTTAATTTTATTTATTTAATTATTTTAATTATATTTGCAATCGCCTTATCTCAGCAAAGGAGACGGCAAATGCAATCGCGTTAGGTTTTAAAGAAGGAGACGGCAAATGCAATCGCCTTAGGTTTTGAAAAGAGAGACGGTAAATGCAATCGCCTTAGGTTTTGAAAAAGGAGACGGCAAATGCAATCACCTTAGGTTTTAAAAAGGTGACGGCAAATGCAATCGCCTTAGGTTAAAAAAAAGAGATGGCAAATGCAATCGCCTTAGGTACTTTAAATTTATATTTTTTTTTCCATTTCACTGGCCCTATTTATAATTAATAATTGAATAAAAATTAAAGAAAGATTGATTAGCACAACATGAAAATTAATAAATTAATTGCATTTAACACTGTATTATGAACCATAATCATCGTTACAAAATCCAAAAAATAATCAACAATGTATCATCCTAATCCTACTAGGTCAATATAAATACAAGGATAAGAATTGACATGTAAAAAACTAAACTCTAATGACTGTAGTCATCTAATGTTACATGACAGAAGAAAAGAAAAAAAAAAGCAACTCCCAACAATTTTTATGTCCTTCCCAGCGGGATCCACTTTCGATAGTCTGGAAGAGAAAGGAGATAATATAAGTTATCAGGAGTTGGTTTTAAGTAGAAGATTATGAACCAAGTTGAAAAAATAAAAGCCAAGAAAGGGCAGTAGAAACTCACAAGTTCATTAACCAGAGAAGGTGTGATATTTTTTCCCAGCAAACTTAGGTGATCCAATTGTTGTCACACCTGCAACCATTTCCATTTTTTAATAACAATATTTTCTGTTTTCTCAGTCAAGGATTATACAATCTTACACTTCATGATAAAAATGAAGTATATTAACCTTCATACTTGAGCAGTATTTTAAGTCTCCTCACAATTCAAATAATGAATACAAGCAAGAGATATTTTTTTCCCAGCAAAAATGAAGTATCAATTAAGTTTAAAACATCACCCAATACTAAGCATTAGACACACATTAGACAACCAAGAGAGTTGAAGAGCTCCAACATTTTGTGCACAAGATCAAATTTTAAGTCTCCTCACAATTCAAATAATGAATACAAGCAAGAGAGGGCTGTAGCTTCAATCGTCAGCAACTAATACTATATGCAATATATGTTAAACTATAGGTTCAACTTCCGAATATGTCAGGCTAGAGGTCCAAACTGCTATCTATGAATTCCAAGCCCCAACAATAGGGTGGAATTGGTCTTCTACGTGAGTCTTCCTCATTTTGCCAATTTCTAAAACTCTAAGCAATGTAACAACATAAACACTCGCGTGTATATAATATTTATGAAATGCTAGACATGAGCAGGAAACATTGGCCTATCATTATGAGTACAACATAAAGAAGACTATTTTAAAGTGTAATAACGTTGTGTATCTTCTCATTTCCAGCATCAATGACCCGCATTATGCCATTAAGTCCTCCAGCCACCAACAATGGGGTCCCATCAACGTCACACGCCCAGCTGACAGTGTAGAAGGACTCATCCTTCTGATCTACAAAAGAATATTCAACCCATTATGTATTGTGGTCGCGTTAGTTATACAACGTGAATGCATGCTGGAGTTAGAGGCTCATTTCTTACATCGTCATCAACATAAGACTGCAATACAGCAATAACGCCACCTTCAAGGCATTGGTAAACAGTCACCTAGAGATATCAAGATAGAGTGTCATATAAATGAGAAATTTGAAGAAATTAAGCATCATTATGATTGCTACAGTGTATTGTGAATCAAAGTTTACCAGATGCAACTTCTAATTACAATGATTATTCATCAACAGCATATTGGATCCAATCATTAATTGATAGACCAAGTAATCAAAATAATTACCGGAGACAAAATATAGTGCATATTGCAACAAAAAGGCTCCTCAATTTTTCTCTCTCCAAACTGGGATGTCATAGAATATACAATGTCATAAAAAAATCTTTGTGGTACTTTCAGCCCCAGCTATACTCCCTCCATTTCAAAACATCTACGCTTACTTAATTCTAAACTGAACTTCCACTACATTTTATGAAGTATCAAGATGACAGCTTTTATACGAGTAGCATGATACCTTTACAGAAATCCAAAATCACATTACCTTCTGCCCTTTCGCAGCTAAACTTAATCAATGAGACTTAACTTATGGCAACTATCTAAAATCACTCACAGGCTCTACCCCGCCTCTCTAGCTTAGCACATAAGAAACAATAACTATCAGAAAAAGAATGAAAATCACGTATTCATGCTGTTCCAATCGAAACCCTAATTTTAGGAAATTTGAATACATAATTCCTTTAGTAGGGAAACAAATTACTCCCCCCCCCTCCCAAAATGAATGACCGTTGCTCTTGATCAAAAGCAAATTTGATAAATTTTTGGACATTCATTTTGGGACAGAGGTAGTAACTATTAAATAAATGAAAATCAAGACAAAATTGAATAGAAGTAGTGAAATTACCCGGTTGCCGCCGACGGTGGCAAAGACATTGTAGTAGCGAGAGTCTATAAAGTTGAAGACTACGGCGTACATGGGTCGCTTACCTTCCTGGAGCCGATTCGTGACTCTGTACTCTCTCTTCTTCGACGGCGTGAGTGATCCGATTCTTCCTCTAGAAGTGCCCCAGCCTTCTTATAGCCAAGGGAATACAAGGCTTCTGCTATGATTCGAACAAATTCTACTTTCTTAACTCCTTTTAAACCAATAACTTTATCGTCCCCTTCGGAGTTCAAGGGCCGAGCCATCGAATCCCTGAATGAGCAACTTGTTGATTCTTTAAGAAACTGCCCGTTTGAAAGACCTAGTTCTCCAGAGGAAGCTTTCATACGTTTTGAGGGTGGTTCATCATCCACTACGCCTCCCATGAAATGTGCACTCAGCCCATATGTAATCACAACAAAGTATCAGAAGGACCTCCTACGAATCACAAACGACTTCCTGAATCAAGCATGAAAAGAAGTTGATAAAGATTAAAAACAGAAGAAGAATAGATCTCTAACAGAGACAGCAGGTTCATAATAACACGCATAGCAAGTGCATTTAATTTAATATTTTCCTTAAGTATAAATCACAAATAAAAAAAATGATTTGAGTAAAATATGTTAGCTTACAACAAATTTGTATAGAAAAGAGAGGAAGAGTGGGGTGAGTAGGTGGAGACTCCAAACAAGGAAATGGCGGGTATGAGGTTCTTTTTGGTTCTTTTTTTTCTTTTCTCTCCCCCCCCCCCTTTTTTTGTTGAGTGAGGGGTCATAATAACTGTCATAAGAACTAACATTTGGTGTGATAATCCCTGCCTTTGAGGAATGTTTGGAAGTCTTAATTGTGTTATTTTGAGGAATGTTTGGAGGTCTCAATAAAGATGATTTTCAGAATGTTCAGAGTTCACGTCTGTAGCCTCTAACGTATAGTTATCAGATTGGGACAAATATCATGTATCATAATTCCATTTTCATTGTATGTACCACATATGCTTTGCATATCATTGAGTACATTTTGCATATCGATTTACACAAAAAATGCATAACATTTAAGATTATGAAATATTATATGTAAGTAATAAGAAGCAATGGTGGGTAGATGTAAATGTAGGACAAGAAAGTAGTGTTTTCATGACTTTCACCAGAATTATTACATAAAATTAGTACTCTAAAAAGTTTAAAGAAAACAAGTAGTTAAAAAAGCTCCAACAATCTAATATGTTGAGGTCCTGAGCTGAGAAAAAATGATTCTTAAAACAAAAACATAATCCTTTTAGGCGCAGTTCCATCTTATAAGATAACTGTAACTCATCATTGCATTGCTACATACTCTACCAAACCATAAGATGCAGATAATGTACTTTAAAAGATGTGCCACACAGCCAAGATATATACCAACTATAATGTTTTACGGGACTGATAACGATATGTCACAGGACACTGGCAGTTGGCAAAGAAGCAGGCAATGTCTCGAGGTCTTATTACGAGATCTCTAGTCCAGTTTGAATCATTTCAAAGCTCAAATAACTTGCACATTGGGGATGGATTCTTAGCACGCAACTGTACAATGATCCAGGGAACATATACTTGAAAAACTCAAAACCATCAATAAACACATACTTTTAGAGGTTAAAAAAATAAAAATAAAAATTGTTTTCAAATCATACACCAAGGTAAGACTCACTAAACAAAACAGAAACAAGTAGGCTGTCAAGCTAAAATAATCCCGGTGACAGTTAACAAACATTATCGGTCAATTAGAATCATCAGAAATGCAATCCAGTTAGATCAACAACCAATTAATAAGTAATACCAAGACAGCTGAAAACCAAGAAAGCAAAGCCCTTGAAACGGTGTTAATACACCACTTGCAACTGGTCTCAACTTTGTGCGGTCCACCTGCATCAAAATTCAATTTTGAGACCAAACAAAACAAACATAATACTAACTTCAACAATCTAACTCTGATTAAAGAATCAATTGGGTTGAAAATCCGAAATTTCAAATCAAAATCAAAATAAAATTCTAACCCTAATTGAGAAATCAACATAACAAATGAAAAAATCGACAAAGATGGAGTTAGTGTAATAATAAAAAAAAAATTTGAAAATCCAAGCAGGTGCAAGCGGCCCTGCTTGCACCGTAGTATGTCCGCCACTGCCTCTGCCCTGGATCCGCCCCTGAGAGAGAGAGAGAGAGAGAGAGAGAGAGCGAGAGAGAGAGAAAGAGAGAGAGAGAGAGAGAGAGAGAGAGAGAGAGAGAGAGAGTCACCTGATGCCGGAGGAAGAACGCCGGAGCCGGAGGAATAATCGCCCTAGAGAGGAATCGCCGTTGCGTGAGAGGGAAGAGGCAGAGGAAACGAGAGTGAAAGAGAAAAGAAAACAAAACAAAGGGTTTTCTAAAAATCAGTCCTGGATTCGTGAGTGAATAAGTTTTTAAAAAAAAAGTTTTTTAATTGTGTAATTGAATTTTTTAATTTATTTTTTATATAACGCGATTGCAAAAGCAGTCGCCTTTAAAAAAAATTAAAATCTAATTTTAAAATTATTTAATTTAATATTTTTATAAAACGCGATTGCTAAAGCCATCGCCTTTGATAAAAATTAGAATTTTTCATTCCCGCCCGGACTACGTTGTTGGCGCTAGAGGGAAAAACATATAATGTGATGGCATCCGTGACTGCTTAGCCATCACGCTAGCCTACTGTGACTGCACTAAATGCAGTCACAAAGGCCGTCTCCTTATATACTTAAACGTGACTGCTTTTTTTTGCCATCGCCAAAAGCAATCGCGAAAGACCAGTTTTCTTGTAGTGGTATCAGAGCCACACTCAACTTCACTGAGTGAGATCCAAGAAAGAGTGGCACTACTAGAAACAGGGGCATTACCGACGGACTTTTACCGACGGACGAAGTCCGTCGGTATTACCGACGGAAAATCTTCATTTACCGACGGAAATTTATTTTAATTTACCGGGAATTTATTTTTTTAAAATTTCGTTTTGTCCGTCGGTAATTGATTAAATTCCGTCGGTATTTCCGTCGGTAAAGCCGACGGACATAGTCCGACGGTAAAACCGATGGACTATGTCCGTCGGTAACAAATCCATATATATATACGCGTACCTTCCCCATTTTTAATTACGTTTCATTTTTATTACGACTCCTCCGTTCCTTCCTCAGTGTTCGCGAACCCTAACGTCGCCAACGCCAAGCCGTCGCCGCCGAGCCTTGCCGTCGCCGGTAAGTCTTCTTTCTCTCTCTCAATCGCTTTCTCTCTCTCACTCGATTTCTCTCTCTAACTTTCTCTCTCTCTCTCTCTCAGTAATTCGCCAAGAAGAACACGACGTCGCCGTCGCCGCCGTTTCTTTCCATCGCCGTTGCCGTCGCCGGTACGTTATCTCTCTCTCTCGCTTTCTCTCTCTCAATCGTTCTTTCTCTCACTCGATTTCTCTCTCTCTCTCATCGGACGGTGTGAAATTGAGTTTTTGGTTTTTTATTTGTGCTATTTATTTTAAAAAGTCCAATTTTTATTCTGGGACTTGTTTGCAATTTTGGTTGAATTATTTGTGCTATTTATTTTGTTATAAAAATTTTGCAATTTTGGTTGAATGAAACACGCAGAGTGTTTTTTTTAACACACTTTGTTATAATTTAATTTTTCTGTTCAACATGGTTATTTAGAGGGGTGGAAATCAAATATGATAGTGCTGGCCTTGGTTCACTGTCTGCAAAATCATGCTCAATTTGTGCACTGTTCAAACTTATTTTTTGATATGTATTTGTGCCCTCAACATACTTCTATTGAATTTTGTTTGGTGTTCTTTATTTTTTGATTGGTATTTGTAAGAACCCTAATTTGTTTTTGATTCTAATGTTCATGATTATTTTTTAAAATCTGGCCAGATTACTGATGGATATTTTCGTCGGTAAATTAATAAAATAAATAAATAATTCTACTTTTCGGCGGAAATATCCGTCGGAAAATAATAAAAAATTAAAATAATAAAACTCATTACCGACGGATATGTCCGTCGGTTTAGGGTTTAGATTTCCGACGGACATATCCGACGGTAAATATTATGGTTTCCGACGGTTATAACCGTCGGTAATGGGTTTTATTTATTTATTTTTTTAATATTTACCGACGGATATTTCCATCGGTAACCTCCGGCAATTCCTCCGTTTAATCGGCCGGCGTAACTCATTTCCGACGGACGTTTTCCGACGGAATTTTAAATTTTTCGGCGGGCAATCCGCCGGAAATACCGACGGAATTTGTCCGTCGGTATTAGCAACCAATTATTTTCGATGGAACCCGACGGACTATTTCCGTCGGTAATATCCATTTACCGACGGATAAGTGGATTTACCGACGGATATTTCCGTCGGTAAAGGGCCTGTTTCTAGTAGTGTGGTCATTATGGAAGGTCACTTACACTTGAATCAATATCGTTCCCCGATTTTAGATGGATCTAACTATGCCATCTGGAAAGCTAAGATGCGTCTCTTCATCAAAGCAATTGATGAACGAGCATTGCTTAGTATTATTATTCCATGGTCCCCTCTAAAGGTTGAAAGTAAGAGTAAGGTAGAGGGTGAAACCTCCAAAAAAAGTTTACAAACTTAAGCCTGAGAAAGATTGGACCACTGATGAAGTCACCCTTGCTAATTACAATTTCAAGGCCCTTGGTGCTATTTCAAGTCATGTGGATGAACACATGTTTAGACTTGTAATAAATCAAAATATAGCAAAGACTGCGTGGGATATTTTGCAAGCTCACTGTGAGGGTGATGATACTGTTAAAGCCACTAGGTTGAGAATTCTCATGACCAAGTTTGAAAATTTGAGAATGAATGAGACAGAGGACATAAAAAGCTATTCTGCTAAAATGAGAGAAATCTCAAATGAATGCCTCTCCCTAGGTGAGCCTATATCAAATGCTAGATTAGTATGCAAAATATTAAGAACTGTCACTGATAATTTAATATTAAAATTGCTGCTATTGAAGAGGCAAATGGCACTGGAACCATGGCTTTGGATACTCTTGTGGGTAAGCTAACCATGTTTGAAATGAACACTTCCATTCAGCAACAACATAAAGCTGAATGTGTTGCTCTTGCTTCTGCTCTCTCTAAAGTATCCACAGTGCCAAAAGAGATTGAAGAAATTTCAAATGAAATTGATACTTCAAATTTGGAAACTGAAGATGTTCCCCGTTTAACTAAAAAATTTACATCTTTTCTTAAAAACAAAAGGGACAACAAATTTCCTTCTAAAAAAACCAACTACTTTTGATAAATCAAAAGAGGATACTGAGAGTGGTTTCAAGAAACCTACTAGTTTTTCTAAAAACAGATCTGAAACTGTTCAATGTAGAAAAAGGGGATGAGCTTATGTGCGACCCTTAGTGATAGTGAGGATGAAAATGAATCGCTAAACTTAGCAATCATGGAAATCTCGCCTCCAAGTCATGAACATCAATCTGATGTAGCTTCAGATGCTGTCACATCTACCATCACATCTTCTGAATCTATTATAAACTGTTATAACTCCTCGCTGAACAAGAAAACAGAGAATGAAGAAGAGGATGATGGAAGCTATCAAGAACTTCTTGATGCTTATGCTGAGCTATATGCCGATTGGGAAAAACGTGTAGAAAAAATTACCGTCTTTGAAAAGGTAACTGAAAAACTCTCTACTGAACTGTCAATAGTGAAAGGTGAACTTAAAGATGTCACCACTGAAAATGACAACCAAAAAGATTCAATAGCTAAACTTGAGGTCATGCTCACTAAACGTGACATTGAACTTGAAAAGACCAAAACCGAACTCACTTAGGCCAAGAAAACTTTTGAAAAAATGAATACTGGAAAGGCAACTCTTGATGAAGTTCTTAATGTGGGTCATTTTTCGAAAACTGGTCTTGGCTTTGAATCAAATTTTTCAAAAGAAGGAGAGAGTTCCTCAAAACCTAAGACTTTTCACTACTCGAAATCTACACCCAAGAAGAAAAGATTTGTGTGCCATTATTGCTTCTTACCAGGACACATAAGACCTTTTTGTTATAAAAGGATTCATGATCTGGGAAAAGATGCTCCTCAGATGAGTGGTCGGATGCACTCACATCACCACTCACATCGCTAGAAATCAGGTCAGCTCGTATGGATAGAAAAGAAGAATGAGGAATGCAAGGTAGTTTTTACCTCTCTCAAGAGCAGCATTGCCAGCTCTTGGTACTTTGATAGCGGGTGCTCAAGGCACATGACAGGTAATGCAGAGTTCTTAACAGATTACACCACTGTCAAAGGTGGAAATATGAATTATGGGGGAGGAGCACAAGGTAAGATTGTAGGAAAAGGTACCTTATGTGTGAACAATATGCCTAAACTAAAAAATGTCTATCATGTAGAAGGTTTGAAAGCTAATTTTATTACACTACTAGAAACAGTGTGTTTACCGACGGACATTTACCGACGGACCTTGTCCGTCGGTAATACCGACGGAAAAAAACCAGTTACCGACGGAAATTAATTTCATTTTACCGGGAATTATTTTTTTAAAAAATTTCGTGTAGTCCGTCGGTAATTTAAAAAGTCCGTCGGTAATTCATTGGTATTGCCGACGGACACGACTGCCGTATTACCGACGGACATATCCGTCGATAAACACGCCCTATATATAATGTAACAGATCCCATTTCTTCATTTTACGTCGCCCTCTCCTGTCTCTCTCCAGTTCGCGAACGGAAACCTATCGCCTCCGCCGTTGCCGTCGCCGTCTACGGTAAGTTTCTTCTCAATCGCTTAATTCCTCTCTCACTCGATTTCTCCCTCTCACTCTCTCTCTCTCATCAGTAATTCGCGAACAAACGCCGTCTCCGCCGTGGAAGCCGTTCGCCGTTGCCGTCTCCGTCGCCGGCCGGTAAGCTCTCTTTCTCTCTCTCAATCCCTTTCTCTCTCTCACTCGATTTCTCTCTCTCACTCGCTTTCTCTCTCTCTCTCTCTCTCTCTCTCTCTCGCAGTCGCCCTAGCTCTGCGTTGCCGCCAGCCCGCCTTCGCCGTCGTTGTCTCCTACGCCGGTAAGCTCTCTTTCTCTCTCTCAAGTATTGATTACGAAAGTATGCCTTTTTTGACTGTTGATTTTTCATTTGATTTTCTGTTTTCATAGCTCATGTGTTGTGATTTTGGATTTAGGTCTCTTTGAGTTTTGTTCATGGCTGAGTTCTTGTGATTTTGGTATTGGTATATTTTGTGAATTTTAGGCTGCCTTGCGTTTTGTTCGATTAGGGTTTCTGATGCTCTTTTTTTTTAAAAAAAAATAAAAAAATTCAAATAATATTCTCTTATATAATGTAGAGTTGATTAGCAAATCACATTCTTTTTTATAGAAACATATGGCATATTGTTATTATGTTGTCTGGGTCGGACGCATCCCGGGCATCTACACAAGCTGGGATGCATGTAAAGCACAAGTAAATGGTTTCTCCAATTCTGTGTACAAGGGATTTCATTCTCTTGATGCAGCCAGCGGCCATTAAAAAAAGGCCTCTATTTGCACCTCCAGTTTCACAAGCTTTTGCACTTTCTGAAGATGTCAATTTCGAAGAAGGATCGTCTTCTTCCGATAGGGATGAAGTAAAAGTTACAATTGAAAGCAGAGATTGGAAACTTACATTAGAGGGAAATGTGGAAGATGTTTCTTCTTTGATGAAAAATCTGAATGTTAAGTTCTAGTTTTTCTAATGTAACTGCTATATTTAAATCTGTAAGCATACTGAATCGTATCTTTTTGTTGGTCATGACATTTGAAGTACTATCATAATGTGTGACCTCTGTGCTTGGATTTTGTTATGTTTGCAAGGTTTTCTTTGATCTCTTATAGAATGGAGTTCTTGTTGTGCGGTGTGTGTTTTGGTGTGTGTAGAAGGTGTTCCCGATGTGTCTTGTGTGTGTGAGTATGTTGTGCGTGTGTGTGTGTTGCTGTTGTGCCGTGTGTGTTGTGTGTGTGGGTGTTCTGCAGGGTGTGTTTGGTGTGTGCTGTGAGTGTGTGTGTTCTGCGTGTGAGTGTGAGTGTGTGCAGCCGTGTGTAGATTGTTGGTTTATGTAAGAGTTTGGTAGGCTTGGATTGAATAATTAACTGTCTATGTGGGTTTAATTATGTAGTCTTTTTCTATGTGCTAGTTGTTTCATTTGCATTTTTAGGTGTCAAAAGGTTTAAATATGATCTAGATTGTTGGTTTATGTAAGAGTTTGGTAGGCTTGGATATTCATATTGGGACGGTGAGGGGGTGAATGTCTAAAAAATGAAATAAAAAATAAATAAAATAAATAAAAAAAAATAAATAAAAAAAAAAGAAAATAAATAATAATAATAATAATAATAATAATAATAATAATAATAATAATAATAATAATAATAATAATAATAATAATAATAAATATAATAATAAAAATAATAAATATAATAATAATAATAAAAAATAAAAATAAAAAATAAAAAAAACAAAATAAATAAAAAAATAAAATAAATAATATAATAATAATAATAATAAATAAATAATAATAATAATAAATAAAATAAATATAAAAAAAATAAATAAATAAATAAAAAAGAAAATAAATAATAATAAAATAATAATAATAATAAATAATAATAATAATAATAATAATAATAATAATAATAATAATAATAATAATAATAATAAATATCAAACTAATAATAATAAATATCAAACTAATAATAATAATAATAATAATCATAATAATAATAATAATAATAATAATAATAATAATAATAATAATAAAAAATAAAAATAAAAAATAAAAAAAAACAAAATAAATAAATAAATAAAATAAATAATATAATAATAATAATAATAATAATAATAATAATAATAATAAATAATAATAATAATAATAATAATAATAATAATAATAATAATAAATAATAATAATAATAATAATAATAAATATAATAATAAAAAATAAAAAATAAAATAAAAAATAAAAAATAAAAAATAAAAAAAACAAAATAAATAAAAAAATAAAATAAATTATAATAAAATAATAATAATAATAATAATAATAAATAATAATAATAATAATAATAATAATAATAATAAATATACATATATGTATATATATAAATAAGATGAGAGCCTTTCTCACACACATCTATCAAAATCCGTCCATCTTTGATCAAGAAAGATGGAGCAAATAAGTTCTTGTCAGTTTGAGCAAAGGATTTTCTGTTTAATAAGAGTTTTTCCGGTTTGGTATCCTCTTCTCTCTAAGAATACGAAACATCACGGCCGTGTTCTTGTACGTATGCATTTTTCTCTTGCGGTGGTATACGGTCACAAGTAAAAACAAGGTACTTGATATTAACACCAGTGAAGAGAAAACAGAACTTTCCTCCAATTTTTTCAATCTCTACCTTCCATTTACCCAAGATCCTGATTGAGAAATCTTCCTCATGAGGTTGAAAGCTGGCGGTGTTGCTCTCAAAGAATTGAGGGCAACACCGCCAGCTTTCAACCTCATGAGGAAGATTTCGTAATCAGGATCTTGGGTAAATGGAAGGTGGAGATTGAAAAAATTGGAGGGAAGCTCTGTTTTCTCTTCACTGGTGTTAATACTGTTACCTTGTTTTTACTTGTGACCGTATACCACCAGTGAAGAGTAAAACAGGCACTGACAAGAACATGACTGTGATGTTTGAGATCCTTAGAGAGGAGGACAGTGAAACTGAAAAAACCTATATTAAACAGAAAATCCTTTGCTCAAACTGACAAGAACTTATTTGCTCTGTCTTTCTTGGTCTAAGCTGAGATAGGGTTTTGATTGTTGTGGATGATAACGACTCTCATCTTGTTTATTGATCAAAATTATGCATGTTATGGTAATGAATAAAAATAAAAATTATGCACGATTATATGATTTGTAAATATCATTATTGTCTATTAAAATTGCTTGATTTTCGATTATAAAGCAAGTAGACAAAGTGATATTTGCAATTCATACGTGTATTTCAAATTTGGGATAGAAGCCGACCCCAATTCTAAACCTAATGGACATGAATTGTCCTTTCACCCTAGAGAATGATATACTTAACAACAAAGAATTAAATATTAATATTTAAAATTATTCACATCCTAAATGAAGTGTCTTTTTATTTGTATATATATTGATATATTGTTTTTATTTGTATATATAATATACTAGTTTAGATATGTCGGGTCGAGGTGGCAATCGTTCAAAGAGAGGCAAGGTTGCGGGTTTTGTCCATCGTCTTGTTTCTCCAAGGGCTGGAGGGAGGGGCTCTACGTCTGGTTCAGGACGTAGTGATGAGGATTTGAGCAGTCAAGGTAATGTAAGCTCTTGCAATCCAGTGAGTGAACCATCCGGACGGGTTAACTTGGACGCAATTATTAATGAGGATGGAAAAATGGAAATATCTATCTCTCCCAAAGTGGCCGCAAGTATTATTTAATTGTAATGTTTACATTTTATTATTGTCTTTTTATTTGTATATATATTGATATATTGTTTTTCAATTAATATCTTATAGGTTTATACATGGTGGTTGTCGAGATCCCGCTAGATGGTTTGGGGATTTATTCAGGTATAATTTTGAGGGATTTTATCCCACCCCCAAGTCGATATCAAAAGAGGTGTACGCTATCTGGTATAGCAAGGTTCGGGTAAAATTACTTAATTCTCTTTCCTTTGTAAAGTTTGTAGACTATTCCCTTGTTTATTTAACTACTTTTACTATTTTTGTAGCACGTATATTCATGCCCTGGGTTTACCGACTTGCAAATCGAGACGGCTTTTAAGAAATTGGTTGCTAAGCGGTACGCCGGAAAAGTGTACGACATGAGAGCAAAGTGGCTAATTGATGGTTTGCCTCCGGCTAATTTCTCCGCTACATGCGTGGGAGCAAATGGGAAGCCTATTTGGAGCAGTGAGAAATTTCAAAAAAGTTCGAAATTGCAAAGAAGAATAGGAACACACAAGAGGGGCGGGGGAGTGTGCACACCGGAGGATCAATTAACTTCACGAGACTTGGTCCGTAATGGTAAACATACTTCATTTATTATCCGTTTGTAAATTAAGCAATACTTTATTTGATTCATATATTGTTATTACTTTATTTGATTCATATATTGTTATTATTTGATAAGCAATATCTTAAAGTTTTAATTTTTTTATATGTTAAGATTAAGAAACACGGAAATGATGAGGCTGATGCTGCTGCTGTATTTCTGGCTACACATACTACGGAGGTGCCGATGACTCAGGCCACAATGGGTCAATCCTTATTACCAGACCCTTTTTGTAAGTGTTAATAGTATTTTCTATTAGTAAATTATATATTTTCTATTAGTAAATAATAAATTATTTAGTTAAAGAAATATTATTTTCTACCATAGTGTATAATGTATTTTTTTTTTTTTTCAGGAAGAGTATGATAGGCGGGCTCGTGAGGAGGCTATTGAAGAAGGAAGTTTGGCTCCTGAGAGCACCGAGCGGCCCGCCTTTCGTGAAAAGCTTTGGGCGGCCATTGTCCTCGACGGCAAGCAACCGAAGGGAGATCGCTTGCCTGGATTCGGAGGACATGGTGCGGGGTATTTTAACATGCCATTCCGCAGCCCTACTACTTCATACTTTTCATCTTCTTCCTCCGCATGGGTCATCATGTGGATCAAGAAGCGTTTGATGAACGGGTGAACAGAGAGGTTGAGAAGCGAGTGGAGCAGATCCAGAGCCAGGTGGAGGCCCGGGTGGAGGCCCGAGTGCAGACCCAGATGCAGACCCAGGTGGAGGCCCAGGTGGCTAGTATATTGGCTCAACAGCTTGACCAGCGCGTGCAACAATACTTGGCTACCATGAATTTGCAGCCACAGCCACAGCCACAGCCACGTAATAGCGGTAACGCTTCTGATGAGTCACCGATCAATACCTTAGGGGAAGTGGCGGTGGTAGTGGCGATGGTAGCGGTAGCGGCAGCGCTCGTGGTCGGGGTCGGGGTCGTGGTTGATTGACATTCATTTTATTTGGCTGGCATGTAATGTAAACAAATATATTTTGTTTCCCTTTCCATTTCCCTTCCCTTTTCCCCAAGCGAAACAATTTCCCTTTCCCCTTTCCCTTTCCCTTTCCCTTTTCCCTTTTCCCCTTTCCCTTTCCTCTTTTCCCCCTTCCCCTTTCCCCTTTTCCCCTTTCGCTTTAGGTTGCTTGATACAGTTTGAGTTTATTTGATGTTTGTATGTTTGATGTTTGTATGTTGTTTGCGTTTATTTTATTTTGGGATTTGTTTAAACAGGTTTGACAGGTTTACAGGTGGATTAATAATAAAATAGAATTTTTTTTTTTAAAATCTGGCCAGATTACCGACGGATATTTCCGTCGGTAGCATAATTAAAAAAAATAAATAATTCTAATTTCCGACGGAAATATCCGTCGGAAAATAATAAAAAAATTAAATAATAAATCCCATTACCGACGGATATATCCGTCGGATTCGATTTAGATTTCCGACGGACATATCCGACGGTAAATTTTATTTTTACCGACGGTTATAACCGTCGGTAATGGGTTTTATTTATTTATTTTTTTTGATATTTACCGACGGATATTTCCATCGGTAAACTCCGGCAATCTCTCCGGTTAACCGGCCGGCATCACTCATTTCCGACGGACAATTTCCGGCGGAATTTTATATTTTCCGGCGGAAAATCCGTCGGAAATACCGGCGAATTTGGTCCGTCGGTATTACCAACCAATTATTTCCGACGGAAACCGACGGACTCATTCCGTCGGTAATAACCATTTACCGACGGATAAGTGGATTTACCGACGGAAATTTCCGTCGGTAAAAGGCCTGTTTCTAGTAGTGTTAGTATAAGCCAACTGTGTGATGACAATTTACATGTCAATTTTGACAAACATGAATGCAAAGTGTTTGATAACACTAATCAATGCCTGTTCACTGGAGTAAGGTCTCAAGATAATTGTTACAAATTTGGTGACAATTTGTCCTGCCTTAGCTCCAAAACAAATGAACATGAAATTTGGCATCAAAAGTTAGGACATGCTAGTTATAGAAAAGTGAAAGAATTAGTTAGATTTAATGCTGTTAAACACTTGCCCAAACTTGACTTTAAACAAACAAGTGTATGTGGTCCTTGTCAAGAGGGAAAACAAACCAAAGCCTCTCATCCAAAGGTTGACAAAAGTTTCCACTTTTGAAATTTTGGAATTAATCCATACTGACCTTATGGGATCTATTGAGGTTGAGAGCTTAGGTAAAAAGAAGTACTCTTTTGTTAGTCTTGTTGTCTTTTTTCCGCTCTAACCCAATTGCCAAGTAAGAGTTGATGTTCCAAGTTTTCACTAGTTAGTTGGGAACGTCTTTCATCCAAAACATTTCCTCCAACGCTAAATGTCGATTCAACCGCCACCGTTGAAGCGGGAGAGGCTAAGACTTCTTTCGCAACTATTGAAAGAATATGATAAATTTCTTTCCTTCTTGACTACCATTGTAAAACATCAAATTCATTTGAATTTGGGTCTTGATTTAATTCAAAGTTGGTAGTGAAGTATGTTTCTAAGTCCACGGGAATGTTTGATGATGATGAAGATGAACCTCGAGAAGAACCACGTTTTTTACTATACAAATTTGCAAAAAAACTATATAGATCCCCACTAGTAAAACTTTGTTGAGAAGTAGAGGAAGCATCTTCATATTGTTGGCTTTGAGAAGTGTTTCCATATAAGCCATTATACTCATTAAAAAGGTTAATAAAATCATTTTTTGTATCTTGAATAATAATTGACGGAAGTTTATTACCACCGTCACCATCGGGATATAACTTCATATAATAATAATATACAATGCACTCTAAATCATCTAATTTAACTTGGGATCTAATAGTTTTGCAACCAAGAAGAGAGACGGAATAGTGTCAAAATATTTAAGCCACTTTTGTCTCATGGAAACAATGCATTCTTTTAAAATAGGGCATTGTCTTAAATTGTTAAAACAAGTAACAATTGCAACACAATGCTCAAGCACCAAAATGGAAGTTGAATAATATACTCCCGAAAAAGCCAAAGTAACGGTATTGAAAATCTTTAATAATTCACATAAATTAGTGCATGCATTCCATTGATAAGCAAGTAGACGTTCATTATAGCCAATTGACATAAAAATTGCATTAGGAGATCTTTATAAGCAAAACCATCGGTTAACATTTTGTAGGTGGAATTCCACCTAGTTGGAACATCGTAAGTAAAACATTTTTCCGCCATACCTTTACTTCTTAAAAATCTTATCCATTTTTTGTATTATAATTTTTTTTTAGAAATGAATTGAATACATTGTCGAATTGGCTTAACATAAACCTCTAAGGGCAAGTCCAATGGTGGTCCTAAAACTTAATTTTGATATCCATTTGAAAGACTTTCCATCTCCAATGGTAAAAGCATTAAGTCCTAAAATTAAGTTTAGTCCTTAACAAAGTCCTAAAATTGAGACTTTGCTAAGGACCAAAGCTTGTTCATCACTCGCACAAGTGAGCCACAATGGAAGGAAATGTGAGGGAACATCTTTCTCTGTTGCTTGTCCCCCCTTCCCATCAACCTCTTGTCACCACAAAATTCCCCAATCCAATGAATTCCTCCGTCCAATTATTTTGATTTATAATTTATTTGATTTTTTAAAAATTATTGATGAGATATTAAATTTTTTTGTTGGAGGTAGTGATTTAGTTTTTGATTTAAAATTTATTCAATTTTAAATAATTATTTAACAATTTTGATTTTTATTGAAAAATAATTAGTTTAAATAATTATTATATTTCGAAATTATTTATAAAATTTTAATTTTTGATAAAAAATAATTAATTAAAATAATTATTATATTTCAAAATTATTTATCAGATTAAAAATATTATAAAAGTTATTAACTTTAAAAAAACTAATTTGGTACCTAATTTTTGATACCCATTGTTGGAGATGATTTTTTAGGACCATGCAAAAAGTCCCCATGGGTATCAAAATTTGGTTTTAGGACCCTTAGGACTAGGACCACCATTGGACTTGCCCTAATGAATCCAAATCATCTCTAACACATAAGTTAATAATATGACATAAACATCTAATAAGAATAAACTTACCCCCAAGTGAGGGTTGACAAACGGTAATTAAGTCGGGTAAACTAGTCGTATTAGCACTTGTATTGTCAAATAAAATAGTAAATATTTTATTTAAAATACCATACTCAACAAAAATCTCAAGTAATTTTGCACAAATATTTCCGCAAAATGCGGTGGCTCAAAATCTTTGTAAGCAATTAATCTTTTTTGGATAGTCCATGAATTATCTATCCAATGGCAAGTAACACCCAAATAAGTATTTCTTTGCCAATGATCACTCCAACCATCGGCACAAATTAAAACTTTATTTTCTAAATTTGATAAAACACCAATTAAATCATTTTTATATTTTTTCACTACTCTAGTAATATCACGTACGAGATTCGTACGTGGTACTCTCGTGGCGGCGGGATTTAAAGAAAGTCGAACAAAATTTCCATAAAAATCTTCATCCGCAAAATTAAAAGGAAGGCCTTTAACGCAAACTAATTTGGCTAGTTCATCCCTATAAATCCACTTATCAAATTTAAAAAGGACGGAAGACGAACCTTGTGCACCCGAACCCGAACTATGTTGATATTGTAATTGAGTTTGGGTAGTGGAAATGCCAAGTTTCTCGGGATGTTTTGACGTCGTATGCCCGCTGAGTGTCCCATGCCCTCCGCCTCTTTTGAATGAGTAAACTTTGTCACAATAGTTGCAATGTGCTTTAAGATTATAATCATCATCGGGAGTAATTTTTCTTTTCGTGAAATGGATGGCGAAAGTATCAGATGTAGGCTCTCTTTCTCTAGGAGGTTGTTCCCGACCCCGACCACCTCCCCTAGTAGCTCGGCCCCTACCCCTTCTACTACCACCACTTTCAATTTCAAAAGCTTCTTCTTCCTCACTTTGTTGGGTATTTGGATTTTGATAATCAAAATCATCGTTGGGGGAGGAAGAACCAACATGTGACTTGCCTAAATTTCTTCTTCTTTGATTTCCAGCCATTTGTGTAAGATAAAATGAAGTTTGGAAACAAAATGGAGCTTAAAATGGATGAAAGTGAAGAAAAACACTAATTTCGTTAGAAAATTGACTGAAAATTAGGTAAAATTTAACTGGAAATTGGATAAGAGTAAGAGAATATGTGAATATTTGAGAGTAGAAGAGAAAGAGTAGAGAGAAATAATGTGGAAATAAATTGGGAGGAGGGAGGTGATATTTATAGTTAGTTTTAATTAGTTAAAATGTTTTTTTTGGTTAAATGACCGTTACTAATGTTACTAACCGGAAAGGGGGGGGGGACAGGCGCCAGGCAAACTAGAAGGGGACAGGCCGGCGCCAAACCCAGTGGCCGGCCAACGGTCATCTGCTGCACGCCAAGACCCAGGCCGCCCAGCCAGCCCAACGGCTCCCAATCCCAAGTCCAACGGTCATATGATCGTTTGAAGTTTAAATTCAAATTGCCGGTTTAACCGTCATTTTTAACCGGCGGTTGGCCGGTTCCCTTATTTCCCAATCGAAACCGAACCTCCAAAAACCCAATTTCGGTTTAATCAGTCCCGGTTCAATCGTGTTGACCGGTTTTCAGGGTTTTAACCGATTATAAACCGGCCGGTTAGCCGATTCGGTTCGATTTTTGGTCACGTCTAGCCTGGAGAAGTGGCCATTGTTGTGCTGTAGTAATGGCAATCTTTTCACACTTTCCTTGTAGGAAATGGAGAAAAGGGTATGAATGTTGTTCCATTTGTTGCCTTGTTCTGTTCTTCTTTGGTGCAGCCCCGTGTGATGCTCAAACATTTTGGTTTATCCCGCTGTACTCGTACCCATGGGAATCAGATTTTTGGGCAGATCCCTGAAAGAATGTTCAATTTCTGTATCTAGAGGTACAAGCAAATCGTTAGTAGAATGGGTGTGAACCATGCACGGTTCCACACCACGAGATAGCAGGATAATAACACTTAGCAGATAACAAAAATAATAAAATAAAATAAATAAAAATAAATAGATTAAGAAAAAGAATACGAACGTAAATGATTATACCATTTCCCGGCAATGGTGCCAAAATTTGGTAAGCTTAAGTCGCACACCTACTAAATTAAATTGGGACTCGGCCACAAGAATGTAGCAGAGGTAAGTCTAGGGTCGAACCACTGAATAACGACATTGAATACGAACTAATCACACACAAATGGGGTAAGACGGGGATTAAAATCTAAGTTGTAAACAATAATGTAAAAAGCACTTTGGATAAATAAAACTATCCCCGTCTATCAATCAAAATCACAGGTAGAATTCTTTCTTTCTTGCCCCTAATTACTTGATCACAAGATTGGAAAATCTCTATCTCTTTTTTGCTATTGATTACTAGCGGCGACACGCTCAACTAATAATCCTTATCAATAATTAAACCTAGTCGACACGGTCAAGATTAAAAAAATATTAATTGATGAAAACTTTAAGCGATGAAGATCAAGAAATTATTCTATTACTATTTTAAATATAAATAAAGTCAATTTTATCCTAATCACAAATCAAGATAACACATACGAGATTTTTGAAGGTGCTACAATGAAAACCCTAATCCGACACGGTAGAAGAGAATTCTAGCAAAAGCCCAATAAAAGGAATTAAGAAATTGATCAAGTATCAAAACCCTAGAATTAGATGAGTGCGTCTGCTGAGAAACGCGTTTCTCCATAACTATGGAGAAACGTGTTTTTCATAGCCAGAAGCTTTACATTTGATAACCAGAAAAAAAAAATCCAAGGCCAAGACCAAAAGCTGGATATCCAAGCTTTGCATTTGATAGCCGAAGCTTTGCGCTTGATATCCGTAAGCTTTGTATTTGATAGCCGAGAAGGATGTGAAATGTATATCCGTAAGCTGTTAGGTGCATATCCGTAAAACCTGTTAGGTGCATATCCGTAAATGTGTTAGGGCATATCCGTAAATTGCTATTGAAGGTTTACGGATATCAGAAACCTTCAAATGTATATCCAAACATTTTGAAGGTTTCTGGATATTCATTTGAAGGTTTCTGGATATCACTTTCATAGGTTTCTGGCTATCTAGCTCATTGTCGCGCGACATGTCGGGACCCGTTTCTCCATAACTTATGGAGAAACGCGTTTCTCCCTAGATTTTGTGGAATTAGATTTAGAATAAGGCACAAGTAAAATTGCAATTAGGGAAAGAAAAATAAGAAATAATCAAACCTCAATTGATATCAAAACGGATCAAGAATTACAATCCAAAGCTATGAAAGTTTTAAGCTTTCATGAAAGTAATATTCTTCTAAAGTTTCTAGAGAGAAAAACCTAAATATAAAATAATATCCAACCCTAATAAAATTTTCATAAGAAGTATTTATACTCCTCCAATCAATAATCATAATATCATAAGGAAAAAGAAAAAGGAAATTCAAAATAAAAAATAACTCCTAAAAGTTAAATAAAAAGAGAGACACCACGTGAAACTGGCCTGGGATCCGTTCCTCTACACACGCTTGGGTTCCAAATTTCCACTAAAGTTCCTGATGTTTCAGATTCTTGCAGTTTGGTCCTTGGAACTTCTGATAATTGCAGATTTATCCTCTGTTGACCTTGACTTGAACGCAGACTTTGACTTGACTTTTGAGCATTTATAAATTTCGCAGGAACATCATAAAATCACTAAAAACATGTCTCAAAATACAATGATTTCCCACAAACTTACCAATCCATAATCTACTCAAAATTACATCAAAACTAATCTAAATTACATCAAAATCAAACATATGAATCCGGAAACATGGAGATAAAATGATATAAAAACCAACCCATCAAATTCCCCCACGCTTAGACCATTACTCGTCCCTGAGTAATATCCTAACCCCACTCTCAATCGCCGGTCTAAACAGATAGCATGAAAAGAAAATGACCCATAATCTCCTATACTCCACCAATCCAAGTACGTAAACAATAATACGGAATATACATACTTTCGTCTCCTTATTACTCCACAAACAAACGAATACACGGCCTTAGCTCGATACCAACTCCAACATGTAAATGGTCATTGGAACTAAGGCCCACACATAAAAGCAAATGGGGGAACTAAAATGTCCTAATTTTCCCCCACGCTTATCTCACACTACTACCGCCCTCGTATAAAAGATTTGTTAAGGATTGTTACTCTCCCATAAAACTACCTCGTGAAAGCACCAACTCCCCTTTTAACACCAATAGTGAACGAGGGTTTCTATCCGATGCACCACTATCCGGACCTCATACTCCAAATAATGATCCTACCCGACACTCCAAAACCTCTCTTACGTCTCCACTCTAGTGATACAAATGATTTCAATAATTTCACATCCTCACCTTTTGCCTAAGCGTCCTTTCGGGTTTTCACTTAGCCTCTCATTTTTATTTTATTTTTTTATTTTTTTACAGAAAACAAGTATACAAACAATATGTAGGTACCCACCCCGAACTAAAGAATGCATAGTCCCATATGCAATAATTCAAAACAAATAAAAAAGGAATAGGGATACCTTTCGGGACTACTGAGGCGGTGGGAACCAATCTGGCCCCCATGATGGTCCTTAGCTAGAGCTGGTCCCAGGTTGTTGTTGATTATGGGTAAATAATGACTCGTTTTCTAGTGATTTGAAAGCACAAGGAGTAAAAGGAAATTACGCAAAAAATGGGGGAGTTAAGCTTAGTTTGAAAGTTTAGAGACCAAATTGTAAAATTGGGGGAAGAAGGGATCAAATTGCAACTAGGTGAAAACAAGGAGAAAAATTGGTTTTAGAAAGTTCAGGGGCTAAAGTGAAAATCTGGGAAAAAGAGGGAGTAAACTGGAATTACAAAGTTTAGAGGCTAAATTGCAACACTGTAAAAGTGGGAGGGTTGCAGCTGGAAACTAAGTCTGGCCGGCCAAGGTAAAGGCCATAGCCGAGGAGGAGTGGGTGGCCGAGAAAGCAAGGCTTGGTTGGGCGAGAGTGGGAAGGAGTGGCCGGCCAAGGCATGGCCGAGTAGGAGTGGCCGAGGTAGGGGTGGCCGAGGAAACAAGGCCAGAAAAGGAAGGAAACGAGGCGGCCGCATGGGAAGGGCTGGGGCTGGCACCTGGAGGCCAATAGCTTGGCCGAGTTTTGATGCATGTGGGGCGGCCGCCTGGGCTGGGGTGGGGCTGGCGCCTCACCTGCAGTTTCAATTTTTTTTATTTTTTTTAACAGGCCCCAATTTTATTTTATTTTGAAAAAAGGCCAAGGTTTTTTTTTTTTTTGTGTGTGTGTTGTGCTCCTTTCCCATATCTCGCAATTTCCTACACAAAACACAACAACCAAAAACCATAGTAGCACCGATTCGAGCCATAAAATAAAACATATAAAACAAAAAATTTAAAATATAAACTAAACAAATAAATAAAACAAATAAAACATACCTACTTGGGTTGCCTCCCAATAAGCGCATTTGGTTAAGGTCGTTAGCCCGACCGGATTCCCACTTCAATGAGGATTAGAGGTGGCTACCTTGTTTTTGGCCTTAACTTTTCTTTCCTTGTCCCACCTTGCACATTCACAAGCACAAATACCCGCAACTTTCCACACATATGTACTATCGGGTGGAGCCCAAGGAATTTTTGTGGCCTTTTTCTTGGCCTTGATTTTTTTTTCTTTTTCTTAGGGACCTCTCCCCCAAACTCATTCGATGCCTTGGTCTTACCAGCATCAAGCACCTCAGAAAGACTCAACACTACCTCCTTCATTTCATCATCTCCCCCACACACATCGAACACCTCTTGAGCTATGGGCTCAACTACGTCAATGAAATTCACCGAACGAACATCCTTAGAATATTTCATAGCATAAAAAACATTAAACTCCATTCGTTGCCCATCAAACTCCATAGTCAATGACCCATTAGAAACATCCAATTTGGTACGAGCCTCTTGACTTGACTTTTGAGCATTTATAAATTTCGCCGAACGAACCTCTTGACTTGACTTTTGAGCATTTATAAATTTCGCAGAAACATCATAAAATTACTAAAAACATGTCTCAAAATACAATGGTTTCCCACAAACTTACCAATCCATAATCTACTCAAAATTGCATCAAAACTAATCTAAATTAAATTAAAATCAAACATATGAATTCGGAAACATGGATCTAAAATGATATAAAAACCAACCCATCAATTTTGCTTGTTAGTATGTATGGTTTATCAGTTATTTGTCATGTATTTTTGGTTGTTTGTGCATAACTGTGATGTGAATTTAATAGTTATTGTGCATAACTGTATGATAGATTTCACAGTTATTTTATGTCATTCCTTTAGGACAACTGTAGAACAAGTTTCACGGTTGTTGGGTTTGATGTAAATAACTGTGTAATGATTTTCACAGTTATTGTGCATAACTGTGAATTCTATTTCATAGTTATTTTTATGTCATTTCTTTAGGACAACTGTAGAACAAGTTTCACGGTTGTTGGGTTTGATGTAAATAACTGTGTAATGATTTTCACAGTTATTGTGCATAACTGTGAATTCTATTTCATAGTTATTTTTATGCCATTCCTTTAAGACAGCTGTAGAACAAATTTCACGGTTGTTGGATTTGATGTAAATAATTGTGTAATAATTTTCACAGTTATTGTGCATAACTGTGAATTCTATTTCACAGTTATTTTTATTTCATTCCTTTTGGACAACTGTAGAACAAATTTCACAGTTGTTGGGTTTGATGTAAATAACTGTGTAATAATTTTCACAATTATTGTGCATAACTGTGACTTCTATTTCACAGTTATTTTTATGTCATTCCTTAAAGACAACTGTAGAACAAGTTTCACGGTTGTTGGGTTTGATGTAAATAACTGTGAAATGATTTTCACAGTTATTGTGCATAACTGTGAATTCTATTTCACAGTTATTTTTGTGTTTAATGTTTGCTCAGTATTTGCATTGAGTTATTGACTAGTAATTGAGAATTCTATTTCATAGTTATTTTTGTATAAATGTGTAGTGTTTGTAACTCTCACTCCATGTTTTAAACATTCAGTTGTTTTTTTGTTTGATTATAGATGACTAAGAAAAGAATGGCAGTAAAGGGTTCCACAAGTAAAGATCATGGAAAATAACTAGAGAGGGCCAAAACCTTCTCATTCCGTTCAAACATAGAAGCAACTCTGAAACTGCTGATCAAGCTGCAGTTAAAAGAATATCATCTTGAAAAATTGAAACATTCTCCATTTTTTCACATGTTTAATGCTCTGAACAACAACACAAACATCACAATTAGGAATTCTGATATGACAACCCTAGATATTATTAAGTGTTATGACCATCAAACATATAACTTCAAACTTGGGCGTACTCATGTTGAGCTGACTGCCAATGATGTTACTGTGATATTTGGGGTCAAATACGGGGAAAAAAGAATGAATATAAAGATGAAAGGATGTGCAGCGGAAACCTTTGACTTGTTTCAATGATGGTCCAAGGATGCTAATAACGTCCTAGTCAACACAGAAGGATGTATTGGTGGAAGTATGTATAAGCGATAAAGAAGAGGACATTGATAATGTTGTGAGGTTGTTAACAATGTTTACAATGGCAACATTGTTCTTTGCTAGTAGGGGTACTTATATTTTTGCGCCATTTCTTTACTATGTGGACAAGATAGAAAATATGAAGGACTTTAACTGGGCTCAGGAAATCCTTAACAAATTGATGAATTCAATTTGAAAACACCACCATCAGCCACATCAAGTTTCCGGTTGTGTTTCTTTGCTATCGATAAGTCAATACATCTTGTTCTTCTCTTTCTCAGTTATTTATCTATTCTTATAAAATTGCAACATAATCATTTTTATGATTGATGCAGTATTAGTTCAGTGAACACAAAAATACATTGGAACCAAAAAGACAACTTATTCCTAGATTCATGAAGTGGGATTTGCCAAAGAAGGTTGAAATGTTCAAGGAGCTACGGATCGACATATTGAAAAAGAAGAATGTGAGTTATACAATTTTCGTTATTAAATTACTTAAGCCAATTTCCCTGTATATTTAATAATTTCTCAGTTTTTTGGTTTTGACATATGTAATATGTTTGGGAATTGTGATGTTAATTTCACAGTTATTCACATTTCTTTATAGGTTAAAGCTGAAGCTTTAGTTTTGACCATCGAGGAAGAAATAATGTTTGGTGTAAGAAGAAACATTGATGATCTCCGAGATGATGTGGAACTTTTGGGGAATGGAGAAGAAGAAGAAAATGAAAACAATGCAAAAGAAGTGGAAATGAAGGAGATGGGTTCTGTAGATAGTGAAAGAACCTTATCTATTAATTTGGCTCAACATCAAAATAGCCCAGCTAATAGGTCTGTGCTAGATACTCCAGTTCACAGTTCTATACCAAAAACTCCAATATTGATAATGGAAGAAGAATTTGATGATATGGGTACGTCTGCGTTGGAAATCATGAATAGATCAATATGAATTGAAGGATTGAAATTCAAAAAAGAAGAGTTGCAAAGGGATAAGGAAAAGTTAAAAAGTCAAAGAGAGGAATTTGCGAAGGAGAAGAACATATTGGAAGAAGAAAAAGAAGAGATTTTAAAAGAAAAGGAGAGGCTGGAAAATGAAAATGAACAACTTGTAAAAGAAAACAGGGAGCACAATAAACTTATTGATGAGCTAAGAGGGAAAAGCAACCAGTTGGCTCAACAATTTGAAGAGTTACACAACTCAACGTTGGAATGTCAACAAAAGACATCAAGTTCATTGAATGAGAAAGTGGAAGAATTGGGAAAACAGCTCAATGTTGCTACTGCAAGGATCAAAGAGTTGGAAGAAGAAAAGAATAACAGAGAGATAGCTCACCAAAAAGAGCTTAAGGAATTACACGTCATGCATACAACCCAAGTAGCAAAATTGGAAGAAGAAGCTGCTAATTACATTCTAGATAGTGAAGACCAAATGGGAAAATTGAATGAAAAGGATGAAATGACCAAAGAACTTTTGGAAAGAATTGGCATGTTGCAAGCTGAACTTAATGAAGCACATTTTGAAAAGGAGACCGAGGAGGCTAAGGATGGGGCTGAAAAGAAAAAGACTTTGGGAGTAACTGGATCAATGGTTAGGAGGCTTAAGGGAAAAACAAGGAAGCCAATGGTCGATGATGACTTTGTTTCTTTTCCAAAAAGGCAGAAAAAAGAATGATAAGAACAATAAAGATCAAGCCACAAACATTGAGATTGAAGATGATTTGCTGGGAGAAAAGATAAAAGCCAAACGTGTCCCGCAGCTCAAGTTCAAGAAAAATTTCAGTAAAACAACAAAAATGGTGGCACAGAAAGAAATTGATGAGTATCACAAGTTATTAAAAGTTTAAACAAAGGAATAAGTACCAAAAACAAATTTTAATATTTTTGCATGATTATTTATCACAACAGTTAAGTTATATTTATGTTCTTGCAGTGGGGATGCATGGGTATATGGAAATATACATATAAGTGTTGAAAAATTGTGGAAGGTTGCCCATGACACGTGTACTGATGTGACAGTATATTTACTCTTAAATTGATTTAACAATTGATAAATGCATTATTTGTAAATAATTGTGATTTCTATTTCATAGTTATTTAAATAACTGAGAATTCAATTTCATAGTTATTTAAATAACTGTGAAATAGAATTGGTTTATGTTATAAATATGTTGGTTTATTTTATAAAATGAGAAATAGAATTCACATTAATGTTATAAATGTGTTGTAGATTTCTCAGTTTTTATGTCATTCTTTTATAACAATTGTAGGACAAATTTCACAGTTGTTGGTGTTTTTATTAACTAGGAAATCAGTTTCATATTTGTTGACCTCATTGACTGTTATGTTCTTCATTAACTGATTTAATACTACATAGTTATTTAACAACATATAAACAATTTTATCTATTGTTTGAATATCTTATAATTTAACTTCCAAAATGTCTATTTTGAAAGGTAATGAATGGTTACCTAGAAATATTGAAAAAGCAATACAAAGACATAAAACCTTCAAGCTCACATATTAAGACTGTTGGAGTGATCAATGCTAGTGCCATGGTAAATACATTTATATTTATTTATGTAAAATGTTCTTGTTGATGTGTTATAGAGATTGACTAAATGTTTACATGCAGAAATTTCTAGAAATGAATTATACAAGATGCATTAAAGAATAGGTTGATGATGACTTGTTGGAATTGATAAAAGATGATAAAAGATTCATCCTCTTTCCAATACACACCCCATCAAAACCAAGGTTGGATGAACATTGGACCCTTCTAGTTCTTGATGTTGAAACAGGGGAGTTTATGTTTTATAACTCAATGCATCCAAGGAAAAAAGAATCAAAAGACCAGTATTGTCACGACCCCGATATTAGGCACTATTTAATCACTCGTTGAGCACGTGGGGTTCGGGTAGTAGCATTTCATTTTGTGCATTTTATGATATTATTTGGCTTTACATGATTATTCATATGCTTGGTTGGATTATGTAAGTTAGATAGGGCATTAACTAACTTATGTGAAGATGGGATGAAAATGAATGAAAAAGAATGTTTTAGGGTCTAAAGGGAATAAAAAGGAAAGGTTCTAATGAATTAATAATAAAGAGAATTTTATTAAAATGATTTTATTGGGTTAAGGTGCTTTGTTGTTAAAATAGATAGTTAGGGTGTTATTATTTATTAGTTGTTCAAGTTGGAGGAGCTTTAGTATAACCTCTCATACATATCCATGGAATTAGTTAAAGAAACCTCATTCTATCACTCAATATTTTCTTTCTTTTTTTTCTCAAAGTATTTACATGGAGAAAAATACCAAACCCTAGTTCTTCCTTAGAAAAATTCCCCACCCTTCAATACTTCTTTGTTTTCGGAACGGATTGCGGATTCGGGTTCCTGACGGCGAGGGGATCGTTTAGAGTCAGTCAATAAATTATTCTATTTTCACTATTCAAGTAAGTTATTATGACTTCTTTCAATTAATTGCTCATATGATGATGTTATTGAACAATTGTTGTAAGAAAATGATTTTTTTATGGTTAAATCATGGTTTGATGTCTTTCCGGTGCATGCTGCTGGAGATGTTACACGCCGGGGGAAGCTCCTGGTGGGGCTCCATTGCGACGTGATGTACCTGGGCGAGAGGGTATCTTGCCAACATGCTCCGGGGTCTCTTCCCTTGGTTCCGATGGATCCGCCTCCTCATATGCAATATCCTACGATGATACCGATGGCAGATTTGCAGCGGTACAGGCTAGGTGTGTCCTATGCCAAATTAATCATAGAGGATGCCGACTATGATGTCTTCCGGAGGATGAGGCTGAGGAGCCAACATGTGCTACATAGAGAGGGTGAGGGCCCTGCACGTCCCCGAGACTACCCGCTCCCTCGCACTCGCTTGTCATTCGAGGGCACTAGTGGTTCTCGCAGGCAGCTATTGATTCCCATCTCGGAGCAGCCGAGGTCTCAATACAGAGTGGACCCTAATGCTTCGGTGAGTGTTTTGCTTTGCTTTCCTGTACTTGCTAGTAGCATCTTGCAAATGTTGCGTTTGTGCTGTCTGTTTGTCCTTTGACGGCTTTTCTGGTTTGCAGGTGTCTGTCCGTACATACAATTAGGTCGTGAGGCACTTGGATGGATTAGCCAACTACGCTAGGAGGCTCATGGGGTTCCTGCGATGTAGTTCCCGGAGGAGTGCGGCTGCGCATGAGCCGATGCCTTCTCGACAGACTGCTGCTAGAGACTCGTCTGCCTCCACGGCGGATGGGGCAAATTTTACGCAGGGGTTTAGTCAGTTCTCCGGTGGGACTACTTGATTCGGAGCTCGCCATTCCTCGTATTCAGGACACGAGCGAGGAGAGTCCTCGGGGGCACAGGAGCGGGGCCATACCTTTTCGTACTCCGGTCTCGAGGAGTTTGCGGATTATTGGTCCACCGTGGATCCGACTGCAGCGGGGCAGTATTACGAGTGCTCGGATGACGAGCAGGACTCAAAGTAGTCCTTGGGCGATTGCTACTTTGTTCACATTCACATCCCTGGGTGTGTGCCATCACAGTGTACTGGACCTGGTGAGGCAGTGTCGGAGCGGAGGGGACATCGTGCCTTTGATCTTGGGCGAGACTTTCCTTGGCATAGGTCGGATGGCGATCGGTAGCCGATATATGTGGGGAGGGAGTCCCACTATGCTTACTCTGTGGTTGAGGGAGCGATTGCAAATGATTCCCGAGGTACCAGTATCATGTGATCCCTGGTCTTTTTCTCGACGTCCCTTGGTGATAGGGGGCGATCAGGTTGAACTGGAGCTTTGGATGGCCAAACTCCGCACGCATCATCTGCGATGGTGGGTTCCTCATTGGAAGTTACAGACCTATCGGACCGTTTAGGAGGGTCTTTTAATTGTCAAAGTTTCGGGGGTGTCCCAGACTTCTTTCTACATTCCAACCTTGGTGCTGCCACAGTTCAGGCTGGAGCAAGTGCCGTTGACGGGCTTGAGTAATACTGTTACCTTCGAGGTGGGATCGCTTCTTATGGAAGATCCTTCGAAGCCATTGCTTCTCACGCGGTTGTGGCAATATACGTCCTTTCCTGCCAAGGTTCTCTTTCACCAGAGAGGGGGCACTGTTCTGTCCACTAGGTATTTGAACTGGTATGAGGAGTGTGTAGGGGAGACACAAATTGCTATTTTATGGAGACGGAGCGAGCTGTTAGGCCTTGACTACCGTGACAGCTCGACTTTGAGGAGGGCCGAAGCGGCAGCTAACCTTCAGGATTGTACTGGGGATGACATGGTTGACTATGAGGCCAATGCTAGTCGGGCGGCCGATCAGAGCATGGATATGACAACTCAAAGAGAGGCAGCTCGTGATAGAGCTAGGGAAAGGGCTGCATTGGCAGCCGCAGGTTTGACAGAGGCGTCGGGAAGGGTCCCAGAGCCAGGTAGAAGGACTACGGGGATATTCCCTGTGAAGGCGAAGAATACCCGTCGTGGAAAAGGGAAGGGGAAGAAAGATAAAGGACCGAGTACGGGGGACTAGGTTGACCTTGCTGTCCGGAATATCCACCCACTGTCATTGCAGCTACATTAAATTAATTAAGTGTTTTATTGTTGTTTTGCTAGCGTGTAGCGAGTCAAGAGTTGACCGTGCTTGAACTCATCAAAGACTGTTTTAACCGTCATTAATCTGTAGGTTAATTTAAAGAGTTTTTCGAAACACAAGCGATTGGTGTTGTATTTGAAATTTATTTGTTTTTGAGACCGAACCAATGATGGCTGCCTACGTTCCCCTTTTACAATTGGACTAAGGGGCTCAGGTCACCGTAGTTCGACACTTTAGGTGAAATTTGAGAAAACTACAAAAGAAGTGCGACCCTGTTTTTTACCTGGATCATTTTCGGGAATGTATCCAGTAGGGTATTACTCTTTTAGCACTTTAATTTTACTAAGGGGTGGTGTGTGGGGAAGGAGAGTTGACTCATGTTCTCCCTCAAACAGAGTATCTGCAGAGCTTGCTTCCGTTCATGGGGTTAACGAAAGGGTTACCTTCCAAATCTGCTAACTTCATGGCTCCTCCGGAGAAGAGTCTTTGTACCACGAACGGGCCTATCCAGGTAGGCTCCCACTTTCCGAGGGGATTGGTCTGTGTAGGAGGCTTTTCCTTAAGCACCAAGTCGCCTTCTCTGATGTCTCGAATCTTGAATTTCTTATCAAATGCTCGGGCCATTCTGCTTTGGTGGGCACGAGTATGCTCCATGGCTTTCAATCTGCGCTCGTCGAGTAGAGCTAGTTCGTCGTGACGGCTCTGGAACCATTCGACTTCATTGATTCCGTTTTCCAAGAGGACTCGAAGGGATGGAATTTCCAATTCAACTGGTAACATCGCTTCCAATTCGCATGTGAGTGCGAAAGGAGTCTCCCCTATGGTGGTTCTGACTGATGTTATGTATCCCCAGAGGGCTAGATGTAGCTTTTCGGGCCAATCCCGACCTCTGACGGCCATTTTTCTGATTATCATTGCGAGAGTCTTGTTTGCTGCCTCTACTGCACCATTAGTCTATGGTCTGTAGGGGGAAGACTTGTGGCGTGTAACTCTGAACTCGGTCAACAGTTGGACACAATCTCCTTCAAAGTGGGTCCCATTGTCGGATATGATTTCGTTGGGCACCCCGTATCTGCACATGATGTTCTCTTTGATGAACTCGATCACCTTTTTAGAATTCAGTACTTTGTATGATCTGGCTTCTACCCATTTGGTGAAGTAACCCATACGGAGGATGATCTGTGTCAATGCTCTGGCATTCATGTGCGGACCGCAGGTTCCATTGTGAACTTCGTTCATCAGCTCGCTGGCTTTTTCTTTATTTACACACCGGAGGAGTGGTCCTTGGTGGCGCTTCTTGTATTACATACCCCCCAAAAGGATGAAATGGGATGCCAGGCGTTTTAGGGCCATCATGTTTTTGGCTTTGATCCCTTCTTTGTATTTTCCATCTTCATTTGTGAAGGAAGCTTCTCCATTTTGGAGGTACTGGTAGATTTGATTGTACCAGGGTTCGTCGATCGGTTCATGTTCAACTTCGATCTCACAGCAATAAGTGGGGGTTTCCCGTCGGCCTATTCTGAGGGGTTTTACTGATTTCCCTTCGGGTATTTCGACAAGGGATGCTAGAGTAGCCAGGGCATCTGCTAAGCGGTTCCTGTCTCTTGGCAAGTAGTGGAAAGAGATGTCCTTGAACTGAGCGATGAGCTCTTCCATGTACGTGTGGTACTTCTGGAGGCCAGAATCTATTGTCTTCCATTTGTTGGACACTTGATTGATGATCAATGCTGAGTCTCCGTATACTTCCAGTTCTGAAATGTTGCGTTCACGAGGGGCCTCTAGGCCGGTGGCGCAAGCTTCATACTCTGCTGCATTGTTGGTTGCTTCAAAATTCAGTTTGATGACTATGGGAGTGTGCTCGTCTTTGGGATCGACCAGGAGCATTCCAATACCATTTCCCTTCTTGTTGGCTGCCCCATCGAAGAAGAGTTGCCAGCGGTTTGCGCTGTTGAGTGAGAAGATTCGGTCATCTGGAAACTGCGGATCAGGACCCTTGAGTTCACTGCTTGGGAAGTCTGCCAGCTGATTTGCCATTACTCTGCCCTTTGTTGATTTTCTGACCATGTACTTGATGTCGAACTCAGCCAGGAAGAATGACCACTTGGCTTATCTCATTGATAGAGATGGCTTGTCGAAGATATATCAGACGGGGTCCATCTTGGAGACCAGGAGCACTGAATGTGACTGCATGTAGTGTTTCAGTTTCCCGACTACCCATACCAAGGCGGTACAAGTTTTCTCTAATGCTGAGTAGCTGAGTTCACTTCCCTGAAGCTTTCGGCTTACGAAGTAGATTGCATGCTCAACTCTGGAATCTTTCTGTTCTTGCGCTAGCATAGCCCCAATTGACGTGTCTGTCACTGTCAGGTATAGGAGGAGTGGCTTATCTTCATGTGGCTTCTGCTATCCCAATCATGGTGATCATGCTGTCCTTGGAGCCCAGGTCAATCAGGTTTGGCACCTCCATGACTTCTTCAAAAAGACTTTGTAGAGCGGGTCCACTGAGAGCATCTTCTATGAATTCTGGTTCCTTCTGCTTTGGAGTTACTATCTCAAATACGTCCTCGGCGGCTGACCCGAACAGTCTGTTTCCCATAAAGAGTGTCTCGAGCTGCTCTTCTATGTCTAGGATCCCTTTGAATGCGTACTCATGCTGAACTGTGGTGTCAATTGGTCCAGGTAGAGCAGTGATGTCAAGGAATGCTCCCCTTATTGGATTAGCTTTGAGTCCTCTGAAATGCTTGAGGTCCCGTGCTAGCTTTCCCATCCTTTCTGTAGTCTCTGTGCTGACTTTTCCTGCTTCTTTCTCATCTTCATCTGTTCCACTTTCGGTCCCCTCGCCCGTCGGTTTGCCGCTTGGTTCCCTCAGCCTCCGCCGGTTCCCCCGCCCGCCGCTTGTCGGTTCCGCTGTCTGTTCCCCCAGTTCTGCTGTCGGTTCCTTTGATGAAGTAATGAGCGAGGTCGAAACTGTAAGGTCGGAGGTTGGGTGTGCCGTTGGAGGTTCCCCTTTTGCGGGCTGCTGCCTTGGTGCTGGCGAGCCTTTTGTTCTCTCTGATATCAGCTGGTGTCGGCACATAACCGAGCCCCTGGACTGTAGTGTGGTCCTTGACTTCGATGACTTGGTGTTGGCCTTGTAACCTTTTGCCGAGCCCCAGTCCTGGGATGAAGTTCATGAGTTTCATCATCTTCATGGCAGGAGGGATTTTGTCTCAGTATAGTGGAAGGTCCACGCTGCATATTTGGATCTTGGAGGTCTCCAAGGTGAATCCAGTTAATGCCATATCGTCATCATGCTTGATCTCCAACACTGGAATGCCGTTGGTACTGGTCCCCTCGGTGGTGACGCTGTCGCCGTAGACTGTTGTTAGCTCGTTGCCTTGCATGAACTTGATACATTGATGAAGGGTGGATGCCACACCATTCATTTGATGCAGCCAGGGTCATCCCAGGATGGCTGTGAAAGTGATAGGAATGTCCAACACATGAAATTCAGTGGGGATCATTCGCTTGCCGAACCAGATGTTTAGAGTAGCAACCCCAAGAACTGTGCGGGAAGTAGAATCGTAGGCCTTGACAGTGTGGACTGAAGGCTTCAGGCCTGTGGGCTTGATGTCAAGCAGGTCCATCATCTTGGCGGGCAAGACATTCATTCCGGAAACTCCGTCTACCAGTACACGGGGAAGGCGACGCTCGTCCAGCTGAACTGTGATGTAGAGCGCCTCATTGTGATCAGCCCCAAATTTTGACAGGTCCAAATCTGTGAAGGTGATGATGTTTCCATAGTGGATGTTGCCGATCATCTGAATTACTTCTTCTGGCATTGGGTCCACGAGGACCATGGTACGGGCAGTATTACGAGTGCTCGGATGACGAGCAGGACTCAAAGTAGTCCTTTTATTTAGACCACTATGTGTATTGTCCAAACATTTGATTTGTATTTGAAAGGGCCTTTGAGGCGAATCCTTGTATTTTGAAATATTTATTATTGATTACCATCCTTTATTTTTGGCAAATAAGCAAGTAGGTTGATCAAAAATAAATAAAAATGGGACATGCATAAAATTCGAGTTGGTCAAAATTTATATCTACATGCACTGTTATTTAATTAATTGCACTGTTGCACAAGCCCGGGGCGGATGTGGTGTCAGCAGTGAATGATTAAACTACGAATGAATGAAATTTAATCAAGGCTGAACAGGAGGCTGTTTGGAATTGTTTCTGAGATTTGAGGCAGCTGGCTGCAGAGTTGACCAAGTCAACCTGCAAAACAGACCGGCCGGACTGGGATTCAGTTCTAGTTTGTTTAAAATTGCAGTCCAGTTTTTGCAAACTAGAAAACACTACGCTTGTTTTTGATCAAAGCTTATTTCTCTTTCAAATTCCTTGAGGTTTCCTTTGTTTCTCATGGCTTTATTTCCAAGGTTGTCGTCTCAGGTGCAAGAGCGATATTTGGAGTGTTTCCAGACGTGGGTACGGCACCACACGTGGCAAAGCAAGGGGTTTTTCGAAGGTTGTTATAGGATGAAGGCGGTTTGGGCTTTGAAGGAGCTCATGCCGAATTGGGATCGTTTGAGAGTTGCGGCTCGTTTCTGGGACGAAAGGAGGCACGTGTACAGCTTCTCGTACAATGAGATTACGCCCACACTCGAAGATTTTCGGGCTATCCTTGGAGGACCTGAGGCAGAGCAACTTGTTCTTCCTTTGACGAGCGGCCTGACCACCGTTGAGAAGTTAATGTCCTTGCTTGGCATCTCAGCTAAAGAAGCATACGGGATGCTAATACCGAATACGGATCATGTTGACATTTCGGGGCTGCCCGATAGATTTGCCAGTGCTGAGGGGAGCGTTTCTGCGTGGGACGCTTTTGCTCTGTGTGCGATTGCTACTTTGTTCACATTCACATCCCTGGGTGAGTGCCATCACAGTGTACTGGACCTGGTGAGGCAGTGCCGGAGCGGAGGGGACATCGTGCCTTTGATCTTGGGCGAGACTTTCCTTGGCATAGGTCGGATGGCGATCGGTAGCCGATATATGTGGGGAGGGAGTCCCACTATGCTTACTCTGTGGTTAAGGGAGCGATTGCAAATGATTCCCGAGGTACCAGTATCATGTGATCCCTGGTCTTTTTCTCGACGTCCCTTGGTGATAGGGGGCGATCAGGTTGAACTGGAGCTTTGGATGGCCAAACTCCGCACGCATCATCTGCGATGGTGGGTTCCTCATTGGAAGTTACAGACCTATCGGACCGTTTAGGAGGGTCTTTTAATTGTCAAAGTTTCGGGGGTGTCCCAGACTTCTTTCTACATTCCATCCTTGGTGCTGCCACAGTTCAGGCTGGAGCAAGTGCCGTTGACGGGCTTGAGTAATACTGTTACCTTCGAGGTGGGATTGCTTCTTATGGAAGATCCTTCGAAGTCATTGCTTCTCACGCGGTTGTGGCAATATACGTCCTTTCCTGCCAGGGTTCTCTTTCACCGGAGAGGGGGCACTGTTCTGTCCACTAGGTATTTGAACTGGTATGAGGAGTGTGTAGGGGAGACACAAATTGCTATTTTATGGAGATGAAGCGAGCTGTTGGGCCTTGACTTCCGTGACAGTTCGACTTTGAGGAGGGCCGAAGCGGCAGCTAACCCTCAGGATTGTACTGGGGATGACATGGATGACTACGAGGCCAATGCTAGTCGGGCGGCCGATCAGAGCATGGATATGACAACTCAAAGAGAGGCAACTCGTGTTAGAGCTAGGGAAAGGGCTGCATTGGCAGCCGCAGGTTTGACAGAGGCGTCGGGAAGGGTCCCAGAGCCAGGTAGAAGGACTACGGGGATATTCCCTGTGAAGGCGAAGAATACCCGTCGTGGAAAAGGGAAGGGGAAGAAAGACGAAGGACCGAGTACGGGGGACTAGGTTGACCTTGCTGTCCGGAATATCCACCCACTGTCATTGCAGCCACATTAAATTGATTAAGTGTTTTATTGTTGTTTTGCTAGCGTGTAGCGAGTCAAGAGTTTACCGTGCTTGAACTCATCAAAGACTGTTTTAACCGTCATTAATCTGTAGGTTAATTTAAAGAGTTTTTCGAAACACAAGCGATTGGTGTTGTATTTGAAATTTATTTGTTTTTGAGACCGAACCAATGATGGCTGCCTACGTTCCCCTTTTACAATTGGACTAAGGGGCTCAGGTCACCGTAGTTCGACACTTTAGGTGAAATTTGAGAAAAATACAAAAGAAGTACGACCCTGTTTTTTACCTGGATCATTTTCGGGAATGTATCCAGTTGGGTATTACTCTTTTAGCACTTTAATTTTACTGAGGGGTGGTGTGTGGGGAAGGAGAGTTGACTCATGTTCTTCCTCAAACAGAGTATCTGCAGAGCTTGCTTCCGTTCACGGGGTTAACGAAATGGTTACCTTCCAAATCTGCTAACTTCATGGCTCCACCGGAGAAGATTCTTTGTACCACGAACGGGCCTATCCAGGTAGGCTCCCACTTTCCGAGGGGATTGGTCTGTGTAGGAGGCTTTTCCTTAAGCACCAAGTCGCCTTCTCTGATGTCTCGAATCTTGAATTTCTTATCAAATGCTCGGGCCATTCTGCTTTAGTGGGCACGAGTATGCTCCATGGCTTTCAATCTGCGCTCGTCGAGTAGAGCTAGTTCGTCGTGATGGCTCTGGAGCCATTCGACTTCATTGATTCCGTTTTCTAAGAGGACTCGAAGGGATGGAATTTCCAATTCAACTGGTAACATCGCTTCCATTTCGCATGTGAGTGCGAAAGGAGTCTCCCCTATGGTGGTTCTGACTGATGTTCTGTATCCCCAGAGGGCTAGATGTAGCTTTTCGGGCCAATCCCGACCTCTGACGGCCATTTTTTTTTATTATCATTGCGAGAGTCTAGTTTGCTGCCTCTACTGCACCATTAGTCTGTGGTCTGTAGGGGGAAGACTTGTGGCGTGTAACTCTGAACTCGGTCAACAGTTGGTCACAATCTCCTTCAAAGTGGGTCCCATTGTCGGATATGATTTCGTTGGGCACCCCGTATCTGCACATGATGTTCTCTTTGATGAACTCGATCACCTTTTTAGAATTCAGTACTTTGTATGATCTGGCTTCTACCCATTTGGTGAAGTAACCCATACGGAGGATGATCTGTGTCAATGCTCTGGCATTCATGTGCGGACCGCAGGTTCCATTGTGAACTTCGTTCATCAGCTCGCTGGCTTTTTCTTTATTTACACACCGGAGGAGTGGTCCTTGGTGGCGCTTCTTGTATTACATACCCCCCAAAAGGATGAAATGGGATGCCAGGCATTTTAGGGCCATCATGTTTTTGGCTTTAATCCCTTCTTTGTATTTTCCATCTTCATTTGTGAAGGAAGCTTCTCCATTTTGGAGGTACTAGTAGATTTGATTGTACCAGGGTTCGTCGATCGGTTCATGGTCAACTTCGATCTCACAGCAATAAGTGGGGGTTTCCCGTCGGCCTATTCTGAGGGGTTTTACTGATTTCCCTTCGGGTATTTTGACAAGGGATGCTAGAGTAGCCAGGGCATCTGCTAAGCGGTTCCTGTCTCTTGGCATGTAGTGGAAAGAGATGTCCTTGAACTGAGCGATGAGATCTTCCATGTACGTGTGGTACTTCTGGAGGCCAGAATCTATTGTCTTCCATTTGTTGGACACTTGATTGATGATCAATGCTGAGTCTCCGTATACTTCCAGTTCTGAAATGTTGCGTTCACGAGGGGCCTCTAGGCCGGTGGCGCAAGCTTCATACTCTGCTGCATTGTTGGTTGCTTCAAAATTCAGTTTGATGACTATGGGAGTGTGCTCGTCTTTGGGATCGACCAGGAGCATTCCAATACCATTTCCCTTCTTGTTGGCTGCCCCATCGAAGAAGAGTTGCCAGCGGTTTGCGCTGTTGAGTGAGAAGATTCGGTCATCTGGAAACTGCGGATCAGGACCCTTGAGTTCACTGCTTGGGAAGTCTGCCAGCTGATCTGCCATTACTCTGCCCTTTGTTGATTTTCTGACCATGTACTTGATGTCGAACTCGGTGGGAAGAATGACCACTTGGCTAATCTCATTGATAGAGATGGCTTGTCGAAGAGATATCTGACGGGGTCCATCTTGGAGACCAGGAGCACTGAATGTGACTGCATGTAGTGTTTCAGTTTCCCGACTACCCATACCAAGGCGGTACAAGTTTTCTCTAATGCTGAGTAGCTGAGTTCACTTCCCTGAAGCTTTCGGCTTACGAAGTAGATTAAATGCTCAACTCTGGAATCTTTCTGTTCTTGCGCTAGCATAGCCCCAATTGACGTGTCTGTCACTATCAGGTATAGGAGGAGTGGCTTATCTTCATGTGGCTTCTGTTGTCCCAATCATGGTGATCATGCTGTCCTTGGAGCCCAGGTCAATCAGGTTTGGCACCTCCATGACTTCTTCAAAAAGACTTTGTAGAGCGGGTCCACTGAGAGAATCTTCTATGAATTCTGGTTCCTTCTGCTTTGGAGTTACTATCTCAAATACGTCCTCAGCGGCTGACCCGAACAGTCTGTTCCCATGAAGAGTGTCTCGAGCTGCTCTTCTATGTCTAGGATCCCTTTGAATGCGTACTCATGTTGAACTGTGGTGTCAATTGGTCCAGGTAGAGCAGTGATGTCAAGGAATGCTCCCCTTATTGGATTAGCTTTGAGTCCTCTGAAATGCTTGAGGTCCCGTGCTAGTTTTCCCATCCTTTCTGTAGTCTCTGTGCTGACTTTTCCTGCTTCTTTCTCATCTTCATCTGTTCCACTTTCGGTCCCCTCAGTTCTGCTGTCGGTTTCGCTGTTGGTTCCCTCAGTTCCGCTGTCGGTTCCCCCAGTTCTGCTGTCGGTTCCGCTGTCTGTTCCCCCAGTTCTGCTGTCGGTTCCTTTGATGAAGTAATGAGCGAGGTCGAAACTGTAAGGTCGGAGGTTGGGTGTGCCGTTGGAGGTTCCCCTTTTGCGGGCTGCTGCTTTGGTGCTTGCGAGCCTTTTGTTTTCCCTGGCGTTGGCACATAACCGAGCCCCTAGTGTGGTCCTTAACTTCGATGACTTGGTGTTGGCCTTGTAACCTTTTGCCGAGCCCCAGTCCTGGGATGAAGTTCATGAGTTTCATCATCTTCATGGCAGGAGGGATTTTGTCTCAGTATAGTGGAAGGTCCACGTTGCATATTTGGATCTTGGAGGTCTCCAAGGTGAATCCAGTTAATTCCATATCGTCATCATGCTTGATCTCCAACACTGGAATGCCGTTGGTACTGGTCCCCTCGGTGGTGACGCTATCGCCGTAGACTGTTGTTAGCTCGTTGCCTTGCATGAACTTGATACATTGATGAAGGGTGGATGCCACACCGTTCATTTGATGCAGCCAGGGTCATCCCAGGATGGATGTGAAAGTGATAGGAATGTCCAATACTTGAAATTCAGTGGGGATCATTCGCTTGCCGAACCAGATGTTTAGAGTAGCAACCCCAAGAACTGTGCGGGAAGTAGAATCGTAGGCCTTGACAGTGTGGACTGAAGGCTTCAGGCCTGTGGGCTTGATGTCAAGCAGGTCCATCATCTTGGCGGGCAAGACATTCATTCCGAAAACTCCGTCTACCAGTACACGGGGAAGGCGACGCTCGTCCAGCTGAACTGTGATGTAGAGCGCCTCATTGTGATCAGCCCCAAATTTTGACAGGTCCAAATCTGTGAAGGAGATGATGTTTCCATAGTGGATGTTGCCGATCATCTGAATTACTTCTTCTAGCATTGGGTCCACGAGGACCATGGTACGGGCCAAACTTTCCTCTAGCTTGAGCTTGTGAGGGTACGAAGATGTGAGCAGGGACCACAGGGAAATGTTTGCCTGGGTCTGTTTGAGCTGAGTGAGGATTGGGTCCTCCTTCGCGGAACTTGTTTCTTTAGGCAGACCGGGTTGCGGTTCTGGCTCTGTTGGCTTTTTGGTGGCCTTGGGTGGTAACACATGAATTTGACCTGATCGGATCAGAACGTTGACGTCAGGCTTGGTCCCCTTTGAACAGGTCGCTTTGAGTTGAGCCATAGTCAGAGGAGGATTTCTCGAAGCATAGGGCCATATGTCCTCTCTTAATTCGTTGACTGTGGATGTCTTCTCGGGGGCTTCGGCAGCTTTCCGGATTCTGTCCCAAGATACTGGTTTAGGTGCCTCTGCGGGGAGGGAGTCTACAGTTCGCCGCAGTTAATCGAACGTCAGTGCGAATCAGTGGTTGCCAGAACTGAACTGTGCATTGCTGACCCTCCAGGGGATGTTAGAGAGTTCTTGGTTCAAGCGAACGGTCTCTTTGATCTCTTCACGGTATACTGCACTTCTTTCCTTCTTGCTGAGCATGCTCATGGCATTCTGGAGTTGGGTTAGGCGATAGTCATGGTTTGCCAATTTTCCTCCACTTTTAGCCTAGATCAGCTCTCTTGCAGTAGAGCCTACGTCGAGAGTTAGCGCCTGCGTTTCTTCGCACGTAAGAATAGCCAGTGCTTCCTTGAACTGTATGCGGCAGTCTAGATAAACTTCCATCGGGGAGAGCTTTCTCTTCTGCTTTAACTGTGTGGCGGGTACGTCGGAAGGTGAGTACACGGCTTCCCGAACGTCTGCCCATGTGACTGGTTGCTGTCCCAGTTGATCATTTCTGTAAACGAACGCCGTAGTCTGTGGAATCTCCCTGAGCAGTTGTTGGATATGTATTTCCATCTTTCTTTTCTTTTTGAATAGACCTTCCTCTTTAGGTTAGCCTTTTAACTTGAGAGCGAAAATGATACGATCCCATCCTCCTAGGACCCTTGGGATTCCAGTTTTGTTGACTTCGTGATGGGCTTGGAAGAGAATAGTTTCCTCGTCTTCGTCGTCGCTTTCACAGAGGACTTGCTTCTCTCGGGGAGATAAGCGCTTGTATTCCTCATGCTGTTTGGCTAGGTACTCCTTGTGCTGTGCCATTCCATCTCCAAGGTCGTCAGGACCGTTGACTGCCCTCCCTTGCCAGAGGGGGTTTGATGAGAAGTGATGGTAGTCCAGGAAGTTATCGTGAACAAAACCTTTGAGGTCAAATTGGTCTAGAGCGGCCTCCATCTCTCTGTCTGAAGCTGCTTGTGACGCTTTAAGGGTTTGGTCCCTGTGAGTTTTCTGAGCTTGGTTCTCGTCCCAGAGGCGGTTCTCTTGAGAAGCTAGTTCCATGAGGGCTTTCCTTGCGAGAGCTAAACAGTCTCTGTAGGTTCGCACCGTCTGACTGGTGTCTAGAACTATAATCACATCCAAGTCTCCGAATGGCAGGAACACATGGATGATATTGACGAAGGAAGTCGTGCTTGGGCACTCCATGCGGCCTTCTTTGATCTCGGTTACCAAGAAGTTTGCCCATATCTGTTTGATTAAACCCGCAGGGGGTATTGAATTCTTCGATGTTGATGGTCTCGTGATCTCGCTGGAGAGCCAAGTCTATCAGAGCTAGCAGTTTGCTGGCGGGATGCCTGAATCCGTGGCCGTGAAGGCTGGGAGCAGGGTCGAACTTGAGCATGTTGATGCTGAGATGATCGTTCCCTTCTTCGGAAGTTTGATCTTTCTTGCGGGGAAGACTCTCACAGATGTTCTCAGGGTGGCTGCTGGAAGCATTCCCGAGGCTGATCTGACTTGTAGCGAGGTATAGCTCTGTCTCCTTCGTTGGTGCCTTCGGCCTGGGCGCTTTTGGCAATGAGCTTGACTAACGGCACGGGCCGGTTGCCACTGGGGCTGACAATTGGAAGTGACAATGAGCCTTGAGCTCTCTTGGCCAGGGCCTCGTTTACCATGGTCAGGCAATCGTCGAGGGTAACTTTGGCATTGCAGAATCTGATAATAAGGACCGGATCCTTGGTATCATCGGGATATCTGGAGAAAATGATATTGACGAAGTCGTCGTCAGTCACATGGTCAGAAGGGTTCTTTGTCGTGTGAACCAGTTGTTTCCACTCGCCGGATAACTTCCTGTACTGGACGTTGAGTTTGACGATTTCCATGGTATTGGAGCCCTTATCGTAGGTGACCTCTTCGGAGCTGGTGCCATCCTTGAAACTGAGCATGTGTATGTAGGGGTCCTCTTACAGATCTGCCACGTCTTCCACTCCCGAGAGGTCTGATTCGTCGCCGTCTGATGGCTCAACCCAGATGTAAGGACGTCTCGCGCCCTGTCGCGAAGCTGGTGCTGCTAAGAAGACCTCATGCCCTTCGTTTGAGAAAAGGGGTTTGGCGGCCAATTCCTCGTGTAAGACATCCCAGACGACTGCCATACATTCATCACGAGTGTGACGGTTCTTGTTGACCTTTATCATGAAGATTTCTTCGCCTGGCGGGGCCAGAGAGTTGGCTCGAAGGATGCTGACAAATCTCCGATTGGAGACAGGGGGTTTGTATGCCCGCATCATTGCGATGCTCAGGGTTTCTTTCCATTCTGCATCCAAGTTTTGGAAACCGCAGTTGAACTTGATGAATTGGACTGCTTCAGGATCTGCCTGCTCGAGGACGTTGACATAGTTAGCACCTTCGGACTCTGAGGGATTCTGATGAGATTTGCCCCGGTTGTCCTTTGGTCGGCTTGCATGAGGTAGCCCCGGTGCCTGGCTGCGGGCACGCTTGATTGGCATTTCGGCTTCATTCCCTATGAGGAAACTGTCCCCTCTGATGACCTCGAGATCTCCTTGCCGGTTAATGAACTTGACACACTGACGGAGAGTGGAGGCTATGGCTTTCATGTGGTGTAGCCATGGGCGTCCCAACAGAGCTGTAAATTCGGACGGGATGACCATCACGTGGAACTTTGCTAGCACCATTTTTGTTTTGAACCAGAGTTCTAGAGTCACAGTTCCCAAGATGGGACGAGACGTGCTGTCGTAGGCTTTGATAGTTCGGGCAGATGGGATCATATGGCCTTCATCGATGCGTAAGGCCCGCATCATGCTGAGGGGAAGGACGTTGACTGCTGATCCATTGTCTACCAATACCCCGGGGAGGGAGATAGTGTTGAGCCGGATAGTGATGTATAAAGCCTTGTTGTGCCTCGAGGCCCCTTTTAGTAGGTCTTCATCACAGAAGGTGAGCATACTGTCGTACAGTCTGGAATTGTAGATCTGATCTCTTTCCGGAGAGGGAGAGTCATCAAGCCATCCATTTCCTGTCTTCCTCTTGAGAGGCAAAGCATTTGGTGGTGCCTCGGGATTGTGTCGAGGTTGATTGTGGCGGTGGCTGCCCTTGGTCAGTACGTTGATTGAGTGTGAGTGCCAAGTTGACTTTGACTTTCCTTTGCCGGCCCGTGCTCTGAAGTTGGGCAAATTGAACCTTGGTTGATCCTGCGGGGAATTAGGCTTCCGGCTGGCGGTAAGGTTGCCAAGATTTGAGGTATTTCGGTGTCCTGAGGCCTGAACTTTGGTGTCAGCCGGATTTTTCAGCTTTCCCACCCCTGTCTGTTCTGAAGCTGCGTGGCTTGAAGGAAGGGAGGACTGGCTGGAGTAGAGCACATCGTAATCGAACTTCCCGGATGGCTCTCCGAGTGTACCCACGCTGGCGTCTCCAGCTTCATATCTTTCTTTCAGTTTCTGCTGAGAAGACTGTTTCTTCTGCTTTCTAGGAGAATCACCCCTGATCATGTCTTGGAACTCATACTCAAGGTATTCGGTGCAGTCACAAACATCGTAACAGATGTGGACGTTTAATGAAGACCTGGCTGGAAGAGGCGGAGAGACTGGCTCTGCGGCAACCTTCTTTGGCACCCACTCGATGGAGTTCACACTGTTGTTGTTCGGAAAAGGGTTTCCGACTGTATTAGGTCCATGGGGACGTTCCAATTTTCCTTCCTCTATCAGGTTCTAGATCTCATACCGTAACCCCAGGCAGCTGTCAGTTGTGTGCCCGTGGTATTGGTGGAAGGCGCATTATTTGCTTTTGTCGGCATTGATTGCGGGATTCTTGGGTTTGTAGTTTGCAACGGGCTTGAGGAGGCCTTCTTTGATCAACCCCTCCAGCATCTTACTCAGAGGCATATCCAACTTGTCGAAGTGTACGAAAGGCTGCCTCGTGGAGGAGTTGTTGCTTTGCGGGGCTGGGTTTCTGTTGCCCGACTGTTGTCCCTGATGGATGTAGTTGACAGAAGTATCTTTCCCTTTACCGGGGACTGGTGCGGGATTGAAGGTAGCTGCTGATCTTTATCTGTACGGCTGCACTGTAGCCAGTTTTTCTTTGAGATACTTTTCAAACTATGAGCCGGCATTGACCATGGCTCGGAGATCTGGGAAGAAGTGATGGCTGATGAGCGTTCTGATGGACGGCCTCAAGCAGGACTTGAAGATCCGCATATGTTCGTCTTTGGAGAGTTGCTCCATAATCTCGGAGAGTTTCCAACTCCACCTCTTGTAGAATTCTCCGACGCTTACATCTGCTTTCTGCTCGGTGGTGATTAAGTCCTCACGACTTGTTTCCCACTCCTGGTTGGATCCGTACCGTTCTAGGAAGATATTGTTGATCTGGTCCCAGGTATGGCGATCTGCAGGTTTGACCAATAGGAACCATCGTAACGCTGAGTTCTTGAGCGTATGTTGGAAATGATCGGCCATTTGCTGGAGGGTTGCTCCTTTTGCTCTCATGCCGAGAACGTAGGTGTGAACATGCGTCTGTGGACATTCGGTCCCGTCGAATCGGTCCATTTTCGGCATTCTGAACTTGGTAAGGAGAGGTGTGACCATTCCCGGATCTGTGGATCTGAGTGTTTCTTGCTTTGAGCTGCCTATGCCGGCTTTCAGGTTTTTCATCTGTTCGACCATCCAGGCCAGAGCTGGGTCCAATGGTGGACTTTGAGGCTCGATGCCGAGTGCTGCCATATGAGCGGCAGTAATTGGAGGTGGGAGGCTTGATATATGAGGATATATGGAGGCCTTTTATGGACTGTATCGGGGTTTGTCCCCGGTGTTTTGTGGTTCATGTATAGGCAACGGGTTGAACCCGGTAGGATATTGGAGGATATTGACATCTGTTTGAGATGGTCCAGCTGTGCGCTAGTTATACTGAGTGATGGGAGTAGTACTGGCTTGGCCGTATATAATGGGGGTGCCTTGAGAAGTGGCAATATGACGCCTCGGTCGGCTGTTTCCTTGGTTCGAAGGAATCCCATAACTTGGTGGGGGAGGAACCTGGTTGATGGTTTGAGGAGTTAATCGGGGAGGATCGTTGTCCTCAACTAGGACGAAAGTACCGTCTGGCTGGGGGATAGCTGCTATATCTTGCTCATTCAGAAGCTATACCACGAAATTCTGCTGATCTTCTTTCTGCCTCTTGTGAACCTCACAGGCCTGGATGGCTTCTTCCAATATCATATCTGTTACCGGTGGTGGGGTTCCGTTCCTGTCACGATTTCTCGGTGAGCTTGACATGTCGGAGAGTCTGGCTGAAGGAACCGAGGGAACCGAAGAACTGTCTGATGCGGCCGTAATTGTGACTCTGGCGAGGCGCTGACCCGGAATTCTGAACCACTTTCTGCTCGCTGCAAGGAACGAAAGGCAGGGTTTAGGTTTCGGAAAGGGTATTTGGCTCAGGATTTCGGGCTCGTGCAATGTGCAGTTACCGATTAATGTTTACTTAAAATGTATTTTCTCAGAGTCCTAATCGGTTGGAAAAGATCGTGTCTTCTTTTTCGCAACAAACCTAAGGCTCGAATCAGTGGATCTTGTCACTACGTTTATAAGCCCCTCGTTTTTCACCTGTAAATCGTCTTCCCGGGACGGACAATCCCGAGCGAGGGTCCTATAAGGCAAGCGAGTTCCACCGACAAAGAAAAAAGTGAACTTAAGGCTAGCAGGTCACGCAAACTTCCAACGTATGTGACATGCGGGCCACGGTCGAAGTCAACGTCCTTAAGTTAAGGCAGAAATCGTGCCGAAATTTCGGCATGACCTCTCCTGACTCGCTTGCGCGAGGGGCCTTAGCTTTTGGCGTTGGCCAAGTTGTAGCTGGCACGGTGCATACGTTGAGGGCTTGGTGACACGGTTTCACATTGAACCTTCGGGTATGTTTTTTGGCATGGCTCCGCGTCAAAGTCAAGGCTGAAAATCTAAGACTTCGGGTCGAGAACGACCTTCGGTCTCAACTTTTAAGTTTGACTTGTGAGGGAGACCGGTGTAAAAAACATACACTTGGGCTTTATGACACGTACTAAGCCAAAAACCAATCGGGGTCTTGGACGAAGTGTGACACAAAGAGTGCAGGGCTTACACGGGCTAGGATGGGCTGTTTGGGACGACCCCGTGCATGCTCGAAAGGTGTCTGGCAGACCAATCGAGCTGCAACTGAACGGTCATCCCGGGTTACGGGTCGTAGTGTGCAGTGTACCGAGGCAGCAAGTACGCGTAGCGTGCGATGTACCGAGGATGCAGTGCAAGTAGTGTGCGGTTACTAAATTCTTTTTTTCTGAGTAAAACAGAGATTTTCAAAATGTGTTTTAAAGAATTTATGCGTAGTTCAAAATGTAGCATGAAAATCAAGTATGAATGGAAATGCACGAACAATGCTATGATTTTGGATGAAAATGCAACACATTTTTCTTTACATTTCGAAAACCGTTCGATGTTTTGAACAACACAAGCACACAAAAACGAGGAAGGGTAAACGAAAGTTTGACCCACGAAATGCTTTTTCGAAAACGACGGCAGTTTTGAAAAAGTATTCACTTCCCCAGCGGAGTCGCCAACTGAAATTACCCGAATTCGCACGCGGGGAACGCGGCTAGCGGCATTTCGCGGACCTTGGGACCTCGCTTCCGGAGAGGAAGAGGAGTCGCCCCACGGTTTTGTATTATGATCCCAAACATTGAGAATGGCTGAGTTTGAAAAAGGTTAATTGGTAGCCAAAACTTGGAAAAGGCTTTGAAAATGAGACGTTTTGTATTATGAACCCAAAATTTGAAAATGGCTTTGAAAATGTGACGTTTTGTATTATGAGCCCAAACTTTGAAAATGGCTTTTTTAGTAAGAGAGATTGTTAGGTTCGGAGGACACGTTATATTTCGGAAAGAGTGTACGGAGGTCACCCGAAACGCCTCGTATGACGAGTCTTTCTACCTTTCTTGAAATTGTGTGCGTGTGTGTGTGTGAATTGCATTTTTAAAAGGGGGGCTTGAATGAAAAGCTTAATCTTGGTTTGAATTTCAAACGTTGATTTTATGATGAAAAAATGAGCGTTTGAATGACAAACGTCGATTTTGAGTTATTTTGAAAACGGCGTTCGAGGACGAGCTTAAATCTTTAGTTTGAATGTTAAACGTTGATTTTAATGAAAGGAGCCTTTGAATGTCAAACGTCAATTTTTTGAGTTAAAATGAGCGTTTGGATGCCAAACGTCACTTTTGCGCATTTTGAAAAGGAGTTCGAATGACGAACTCCGGTTTTGAACCAGGCATTACATTGTTACCAATTTTATGAAAAAAGGCGTTAAATGACATGCGATCAACAAATCGTTTTGCGAATCGGACTTTGATAAGTAAATACTATCACAAGCCAAACGGCTCGAACTTGTAAATAACAGTATTTAAAGTACGGTATCAACGGATCAAACGATCCGGACTTGTAAAGATGCGATCGACGAGCCAAACGACTCGGATTTGTAAAGGTGCATAATTTAAATGACGTTATCGATGGATCAAACGATCCGGATCTTGTAAATGACTATCAAGAAAAAAACGGTTTGGACTGTAAAGGTGCGAATCGACGGATCAAACGATCCCGACTGTAAATAACATAAACGTAAAAAACGGGGCTGGAACGCCGTTTTAACCCAAAATTACTTCTCTTACGGGAGAGAAGATGATTTTGGGGTAAAACGTATCGAACCCCGTAGACGGCGTTACATCTACATTTCGAGAACTTTGACCGGGACGATTATGGCGTTTGACGCGTAAATCGAGGTAAAACGAGCGTTTAGAGAGAGAGAGTTTTACCTATGGCCAGGGGTTGACTCTTTGACTCGATTGACATATACGGGATACGGTTTGGTGTTTGAAAGGGTGTTTTGAGTTTGTTTAGTTCGTGTTTGGTCGAAAAATGAGGTTTTCACGCAAATCGAGACAAAATGGGGCCCGGGAGGGGGTAGAATGGGTTAATGCCGTGGGGTTTGTGGAGAGTGTTTATATTTTTTTCTCTCTTTAAATGTTTTGACAGCCCTTGTATTTATAGGGTGAAAATGCAGAACAGTCCGGACGGACTCTTCTTCATTTTGGGGAGGTTTTTTGATATTTTGGAAAATTGGAGGACTTGTTGGCAATTCTGGTTTTTCAAGCAAAACAGTCCGCCCAGACTTTCACTCAATTTCAGGGGCATTTTGGTCTTTTCACCTTGAAATTTGATTGTTGTTGATTTGTGGGGCTTGGCATGCGTGCCACGTGCCCCTGTGACTCACCTAGGCTAAGGTTTTTGTCCCGTTATTCCCGATTTTGTCCGTTTTTTAAATAATTGTCCGGAAAATATCCGAAATGCCCCCGGAAGGTCCCGAAAAGTGCATTTTTCGGGGAAAGCTGTACTTTTACGTGTGATAACGTGTGTTGAGTACGCTTTGACGTCGGGATGCACGGGGCAGTCCCGGGACGTCTTGTTGGCTTGAGAACATGGAGCTTAACGGGTTCCGGTTAACCTGGAAAGGGCCAGTTAACGGATTCCGGTTAACTCTTAACGGATTTTGACGATCCGGATTTGGGTACTTACACATACAACAATGTCCGAGCCAACGAAAACAACAATTTCAGAGTCGGAGACTACGAAGATGATCATCATAGAAAGCTCCGACAAACAAATCATCTCCGTTGAAGAATCCGTAGCACTCCAATTCCAAACCCTACAAAACATGATCGAAGACGACTGCATCAACCCACCAATTCCGATCCCCAACATTAACGGAAAAACCATAACCAAAATTGTGGATTACTGCAAAATACAAGCCGTCAACGATGGCGATGGCAAGATGATTTGTCGTGGAGCTCGTCTTCTTCACCCAGGAACCAACCTTCACTGTCTGGCCGGCAAGACCAAATCCGCCGTGGGGGGCTAAGGATTGACCGTATCAGGAGATGGTGAATGCGAATTGCGATTAGAGAGAGAAATGAGCACGCAAATTGCGATTAGAGAGAGAAAGGAGAGAAGAGAATGAAGGGCATTTTTGCCATTTAAATTGATATGAAATATTTTAAAAGGAGCTAGGGGTTTATTGGTAAAATGAATTTTAACTTATGGACCCCAAGGTAGAATATTAAGTGTGGTGTTTTTTTTTTTTTTGATAAATTCCACCTTCTTATAGGGACTTATTGATAAAAATCCACCGAGTTTCAATGTTTAGAGTCTTCTAGCAGAATATGGCAACTAGGGGACCAGCTCCGAATCAACCCGAGGGACGTCAAGGCCATGGTTTAGAAAAGTTTGTGAAGATGAATCCACCGAGTTTCAATGGAGATCCGAATCCGTTAAAGGCAGAAAGATGGCTAGAGGCAATGAACAAGATCTTTGCAGCTATGGAAAGTCCAGATGAGGAAAAGGTTAGATGTGCCGTTTTTAAGCTTCAAGGCCCAGCGGAGCATTGGTGGCAGATTCTGAAGGAAAGTTGGGAGCGGGATCATATGCCCCAGACTTGGGATAATTTCACATGGAAGTTCAAAGAATATTTTATTCCAAAGGTTAAGGAAGTGGAGTTTTTGCGTCTAGAGCAAGGAACTATGACGGTCGCTCAGTATTCAGCTAAGTTCACTGAATTGGCGAGGTAATACACTCACTTGATACTGGATGAAGAAAGGAGAGTTTACCGTTTTATGAAATGTTTGAGGCTCGAGTTCAGGAAGCAATTGTTGACTCAAGAATTCACAGATTATCAAGCAGCGGTGAATAGGGCGTACAGGATCGAGAATGACATTGAGGAGCACCGTGGAAAGTTTGAAAGTGGTGGTGGAAGCAAGAAAAAGTATCAAGGGCAAGGCTCCGGACAAGATAGAGGACAACCAAGGTTTCCAACTCCAGGGAGTGTACAAGGGGAACATGTTGCAGTTCCAGTGGCACATCCAGTATCAAATCAGTATGGGATTGTTTGCAACTTTTGCAAGAAGGTTGGGCACATAGAAGATAGGTGTTGGAGTAAGCAAGGTAAATATTGTATTGAATGTGGAGCATTAGGACATTTTAGGAGGAATTGTCCAAGGTTGCAGCGGGGACAAGCTTCGGGTAGTGGACAGCAAGGTGGCCAACCGAGGGGTGGTACAAAGAGAGATAATGAAGGAAAGCCAAAATAGTAAGTTCAAGGTCGAGTCTTTGTTTTGGGTAGTGGGGAGGTAGATTCCACCGCAGTCATTCGAGGTATATTACCTGTATCAGGAGTTAAAACTCGTATTCTTATAGATCTCGGTTCATTCCATTCATTTGTGGCATCGCATTTTGCTTTTACTTTGCATAAATTGCCTAAGATTTTGCCTTATGTGTTGGAGGTTTCTACTCCTATGGGAGAGTGCCTTGAATTTTCTTTGGTTTACCATAGTTGTGACGTGGTTATTTGTGGGCATGTATTGCCAGTTGATTTGGTAGAGTTACCAACTCGTGATTTTGTGGTTATAATTGGCATGGATTGGTTAAGTAGTTGTTATGCATTGGTAGACTGTCGTAAGAAGCGAGTCTCCTTTTCTATGCCTGATTTGATTATGGTTATGTTTGATGCAGATAAGTTTTATTTGGTATTCATGTCATATCTACATTAAAGGCCCAAAAACTATTGTCTAAAGGGTGTGAAGGTTAATTGGCTTATGTGTTAGACTCCAGTAAGAAGTCACCCGAAATGTCTCATGTACCGATTGTGAGTGAGTTGTAGATGTGTTTTCAATGGAGTATTCCATGCCTCCAGACCGAGAAGTGGAATTATGTATTGATTTAATGCCATGTACAACACCTATATCAAAAGCACCTTATAGATTGACACCGGCTGTGTTTATGGATATGATGAATAGAGTTTTTAAAACCTTACCTTGATAGCTTTGTGGTAGTTTTCAGTAATGACATTCTGGGTTATTCAAAGTCCCGGGAAGATCATAAAAATCATTTACGAATTGTGTTATCTGTTTTTTGTGAGTAGCAATTGTTTGTGAAGTTTAGCAAGTGGGAAATTTTGGCTCGAGAAGATTTCATTTTTGGGTAATAGTGGATGGATTAACCAAGTTGGCTCACTTTATACCTGTGTCTATGTTGAGGAAATATCTCTATGATCCTTCGTATGTATTGAGTTCTCCTCCCGAGGATACTCAGGTTGATATGACTTATGTGGAGGAGCCGTTGAGGATATTAGAATCACAAGTCCGGGAGCTTAGAACTAGGAGTATTCTTGTTGTGAAAATATTATGGGAGAATTATACCATTAAGGAAGCCACTTGGGAGTTGGAGTCGGAGATGAGTGAGAAGTATCCATTGTTGTTTGAGTGTTCAAGTAAGTAAATTTAAAATTCGGGACGAATTTTTTTTAAGAGGGAGTGAGTGTTATGACCCTAATCCTAGGCACTATTTTAAGGATATGTTGAGCACGTGGGGGTGGGGTGCGTGGCATTTCATTTTATACATTTCATGATATTTGTTAGTTTTATATGTTCGTTATGATATCTTGATAACTTATGTGATTTTTAGGATATTAATAAATTAATTTTAATTATTTAATGTCTAAATGAAATAAATAGGAATTTTGTAGTTGAAATATGAATTGTTGAAATTTAATAAATAAATGTATAAAGTTCATTGAGGTGCTAATGTGTCATAGTGGAAACCTAAGGTAGTTAGTTGTAGTGATTCAAGCATTGGAGGAGCTAAAGTGAAAATATCTAAATGTTTATCCTTGGTTTTGTTGGAGAAGCTTCATTTCATTTCTTCCTCAGCTCATTTCTCTTCTCTAATGCCATGGAAAAGCTTCAACCTAGGTTAATCTTCCTAAATTCCCCATAAATTCATTTCCTTTCCGTTTCTTGATCCGTCTTCATATTAATGTTCGTGAAGCCGAGGGGATCACATCTATCCGGAGAAAGTTTTTCTTATTTTTGAATTATTTTGGTAAGTTATTATGATTTTCCTTCAATAATTGCTCATTTAATGTTCAAGATTGATATTGTTGTTGTATAAATGTTGTTTGTCATTTTGGAAGCAATTTTCCTTGAGTTGGAAAGATAGTGGAATGAATTGAGCTGAAGTTGGTTAGGATGTTGTTGCTAAGTTGAAAGGATAGTAGTATAATTGAAGTTTAAATGTTAATGGTTTAAATGGAAGGTTGCATGTGGTTCTTGTCTGTTTTACTTGGGTTGAAATGAATTATGGATGAGTATAGGGTGCTATTGGCTTAGTATGAAAGGCTTGAGGTATAAAATTTCTACATGTTAGTTTGGACCATTTTATTTGGTTTTAGAAAGGATTGGAATAGGTTTTGGGAAGAGTATAATGAAGTGAGGATATATTGGTTTGGTTGAGGTTGAAATGGGTGAATTATAATTGTTGTAAGTTATTATGTCCCTTCCTTCAATCTTTGTTCATTGGAAGTTTTAAGTTGAGATTGTTGTTATATAAATGTTGCATGGCAATTTGGCACCTTTTTCTTGGGTTAAATTAGTTTGGGATGTAGTATAGTGAAGTTTTTGAGTATGGTGTTGTTGTTGAAGTGAATTGATTGAAGTATAAATGTGGAATGGCAATAGGAAACACTTTGCTTGGAGTTAGAAGGTATGGAATTGGTTTGATTTGAGTGGTAATGAAGTAGGGAACTGGTATTGTTGCTTAGGGATCAGAGGGAATGAGTTATGAATAAATAATGGTTTTGATGTTGCTGGTTTTTCTGAAGTTTTCAGCTCTGTTCTGAGTTTCTGCTGAAGGGCACGAGTCGTCCCCTCAAATTGGAAGATTCGTGCCCTGAGGGACGACTGTATCAGGCTGGGTGTTAAGGTGGCACGAGTCTTGCCATAGGGCACGAGTCGTGCCCTGCCCTGTTGCCTCTGAACTAGTTTTTAAGCAATGAAAACCTAATCTACCTAGTATATATTTAACCCCTTTTTGACTCTAATCCTAGAACAACATATGGTCTATACAATGATGTCTTAACTTGTCCAAAATGATATAGGGAAGGTTCTTATATATGATTTTGAAATTGGTTGAAAGGCATTATGGAAACTTAGCAAAAGTTGATAAAACTTGGTAAATTAATCTTTAACCTTTATAGAGGGTACTCAATGTAGTGTAATGAATATGTAGGGCTTGCTTGTGATACATTGTGCCCATACATAGTTACATATTCATGGTTGTGTTCAAATAGTGTATGAAATATATGTTGCACTATTTCACTGGCTTGAACATGAGTGCTAATACCATGTTGTTGGATTGATATTATTCAATAGTGTTTGAAATGCAAGCTGCACTATTGTGATGGTTTTAACATGAGTAATATTACCATGTTATGTATTGATAACCCGATTGTGGATTTATATTCAAGTAACAGCTTATGTTCTTGAACGTTTATATCAGCTGATGTTTAGGGGTATAATGGGATACGATCAATTATGGAAAATGTTCAATAAGGTGATCGAATTACATTATACCAGTGACTGTCCCCTTCTGTGGCCACAGTTTGGGGTGATAGCTTTTGTATTGAGCCAAAAGCCTTACAAATAGCTAGTATCTTATATGGTTCTCTGAAAAATGAGACCTATAAGCGGTGAATATGCTTAAGCAGTTCACATAAGAGAGGAGTTTTTACTCCCACGTTGTACGAATTATTGTTCAAACGGGAAAGGTAAACTGAGGTAACATAATGTGTTTACCGCTTTACCAATGTGTTGTGAGCAACCTTGTTATGTGTTGCATTTTACTTGGCATCTTGTTGCATCATAATAGCTTATTGAGATTTATTCTCACCCCTTCTCCCTTTACTGTTTTAGATCGCGCTGAGATAGGTGGACCAACCCAGTGAGGACGGAAAGGAGTTTGGACTTTGTTCTTTTGGGATTGTCAAGGTATGTATATGTTTAGAGTTGGTTGGTTGGGAGTAGCTTTTGGGACATTACTCTTTTGGATCTTGTATATTGAACAACTTTTGTAAACCTTTACATTCGTGGTTGTTTTGTAACTAAAACAGGTTGTTTTATTTCAAAGTTTGTTTTATATCACTTTCCTCCAGGTGGAGATGGTTTGAGTTGGGTTTCAATTGAAATATAAAAGTTTGTTTTATCTTTCAAAGTCAAACAAAAGTTTTAAAGTTTAGGTGGTTTATTTTAGTAAGGGGACCCTCCCGCTCGGGGCACGAGCTAAGGTTCCGGGTTGGGGTCCCCACATTAGGACCATATGTAATGAAGCTTAGACTTCAATTTTCTAGAACAAGTTCATTTTATAGAATAGGTTAAATTGGGCTTGAAGACTGGCACGAGACTCATTGGACAAGAGCTTTCAGTTCAGAAGTTTCAAACCGCACCTAGTAAAACCGCACTTGCCAACCGCAGTGTGAAAATCTTATTTGAAACTGCTCCTTGAACAACCGCAGTGGTGAATCTTCTTTGAGTGAATCGCACTAGCAAACTGCAGTGCAGTTCCAATATCTAGACCGCACTAAGGAACCTCATCTGGTGAAACCTCACTTACTCAACCGCTTCACACTAGACCGCATCCAATGATTGAAGACTTGAAGTTGAACCACATATGACTGTTGGAATCCACGTCAGCAATATCTAAAGTCAACCACCAAATCTTATCACGTGACTAAGTGTCAGACAAGATCTTCAAGGATCTTGAAAAAGGTGACAGATATCCTTCATACCTTAATTGCAGCTGAGGTCTGATCAGCTTTATCTGCAACTGCTGTACCAAAGGACAAAAGTGGATTTGTGAACCAATCAGATTGCACCAGTACAGTTCTTCAACAGCTGTATCATAACGACTAGTTTCTTGGTGCTTGGTTATAAATACGCCTAATCTTCAACACTTGAAGATTTCTTGAGAAATTGAAATTTCAGTGAGTTCATAAGAAGATTGAAGCTCTGCCTAGAAAATATTCAGTCCTTTGATTCTTCATCTTCTTCCTTCAAGAAATATTTCCCAGCCCAGAAATCAAGCCTTAACATATCAAGAATCATTGTGCTCTACATCATATAGATTCAAAGAGTCTTGATCTTGTTTATCTCACACACACCTCACTTGATTAGTCACTTATATTATTCATTTGAGATACACCGGTTATAGTCTAGGATTTGATCTTCATAGAATAGATTTTAGATCTGAGTTTGAATACTTTGTATCATTGTAATCTCTCTCTCATACTCAATATAAAATATAACTCTTTGAAAATCCAAGACTAACCATCTTGGTAATGGATGTAGATCATTTACGATTGAACCACTCCAAATATTGTGTTCTTCATTTCTGCATATTTACTTACTATGCTTTGCTAATTATTTTGTCTTTATCTGTTTGATCTTATTTTCAGTTATCCATTATTGTGAATTGTGTTTAAAGTTAACTTTGTCAAAACCTCACTTCTAAGTTTTGTAAACCGCACTGAAAACCGCCTACAAAACTGCACCTCATAAACCGCTCCATTTTACTCTGTAATTTCGTTGTGCATTTTGCAATACCACTTGCGGTTTATAACACACTGCAAGCGGTTTGTAAGCAAGAGGTTTGATTTTTCAAAAGAGGGCAAAAATTTTGTAACAGCTATTCACTCTCCCCCTCTAGCTGTTTTTCACCCTTGTTGCCACCTTTGAGACCAACAAAATGAAAAATACATGTAGTAATTGTAACATATGTAGTGCAATGGCATTGAGAACAATGGAGAAATCAATGAGCTTCTATTCTAAGTTAAAATTTTTGTTCTTAGACATGTATATGAGCTTAATAACTGTGTATGTTTTATCAGTTATTTATCATGTATTTTTGGTTGTTTGTGCGTAACTGTGATGTGAATTTCACAGTTATTGTGCATAACTGTGTGATAGATTTCTCAATTTTTATGTCATTCCTTTACAACTACCGTAGAATAAGTTTCACAATTGTTGGGTTTGATGTAAATAACTGTGTAATGATTTTCACAGTTATTGTTCATAACTGTGTAATGATTTGCACATTTCTAAGCTGAGAATTATGTTGTTGATAACTGTGAAATAATGTTTGGTTTAAGAAGAATGTTTAACTGTTGCTGGAAACATAAACAATAACCAACAATTGAGAAGTATATTTATTTGTTACTGGAACAACAAAGCATTAATATGTTAAGGAAACAAAAACAATCACCAAAAATTGAGAAATTGAATTCACCATTTTTAACAAACATATTCCCTTTTATATATTGTCTTAAAAAAAATCTGGACTAAAGATAGTACCAAAAAATCATACAGCTTTAGAATCATCATCAAATAGGTTCCCTGCAAGACTTCCTATTGTGAGTTCCTAATTTTCCACAACGATCACATTTCATTTTCCTTTTCATAACCTCGCCCCTATAAGGAATATGATTCTTGCTTGGCCTTCCAGGAGGACGCCTCGTTACTGGTGGAAGTATCACAGGTGATTCGGTAGTGGGAGCTTGACCAAATGAAGCATAAGCCTGGATAGGTGAAGCATAACACTCTCTATAGTAACTGCAATGGAAAAATGGCTCAATGTATGAGAATGGATCTGGTTTGGTATTGAACAGAACCGCAATAGCATGCACGCAAGGGAAACCTTCATGCTGCCACTTTCCACATGAACATGTGCATTATTCGACGTTGTCAACCATTGGTGGAAAGGAATGCACTTCAAACACATTGTTTGAAGAAGAGTATACCACCCATGACCTATAAATTTTTTATCTTCTTCATACTTCTTATGCATAAGAGGACACAATGTTGTATTCCACTTTGATGAGTCTTCTCTCCGTTTTGACATCTGGCACATCAACTTCAATCTAATAGAATCAATTAACTCCATAATAGGCAATGAACGAGCAACTTTAAACTGAGCATTAAATGATTCTGCCATATTGGATGACATCTCCCCATATCGACTACCATTAAAGAATGCATTAGCATAATTTTCAATTGGTAGGTTATCCAAAAACTCTTTAACAACTGTCCCTCCTTCAACTTTCATTTCATTGAGAAAATTATTATAAAGTTCTTAAGTCGGGCTTCTGCGCACTGACTGAGTTTATAGGTCATCCTATTCTTAAAGCTTATATGACAGCCTCTCATCTTATCCTTCAAATTATGTTTCAAATGAACAATTCAAAATGAATGAAAACATTCAGGCAACACGTCTTTCACTACTTGAATAATGCCTTGATGGCGATCAGACACAAATGTCACTTGCCTATAATCTATGAGAGGTTTAAGTTGCTCCAAAAACCATATCCAATTTGCAGTATCTTCACCACCAACAATAACAAAAGCAATGTTAAAAAGCCCTGAACAAAAAAACTACAGTTAGAACAATTTAAGAAACAACTGATAAATACAATACACTATACTATTTATTTAAAGAATAATACGTACCAGAGTTGCCATCTTTGGCCGTTGCAGCAAGTAAAGTCCCTTTGTATTTTCCATGTAAAAATGTACCATCAACAAACAGCAATGGAGGACAAAATCGGAAACCTCTCATACATGCCCCAAATGAAACAAAACACCTTTTAAAGTGACCTACTTTATCAGATTCAAGCACAAACTGATTAGTCGCATCCAACTCCTTCATCTTCTTAAAGTAACCTCTCAAATTATCTAAGATAATGATTCTTCACCGTAAACTACTGCCCTAGCTTTCTCAATAGCTCTCCACCCAACTTTGTAAGTTACATCAAGTCCATAACTAGTCTTAAGAACCCTAAGAATTTCAGCTGTACCAATTGAAGGCGTAGAACGAACAACATCAACTATGGATTCAGCAAGAACACCAGAAGTAACCCTACTACCCTTTTCACTCCTATGCACATCTCCACATGTATGACTTGAAGTATATGTTTTTATGTAAACAAATCAATTTGACTTCTCAACAGAAGCATGGATCCTCCAAGGACAGCCTACAATACTTTTATACTTCCACTGTGCAGTAACACGTTGTTTGTCATTTTTGATATACTCAAAACTAAATACAACCTCACAGGCATACTTACATAATCTGATACGAAACGCAGTAACTCCTCCTTCAAAAACTTGTCTGATACCTACTATTTCCTTAGCCCACTTTGCAATTAACAATTCTTTATCTCCATGATGGAAAAAGTTCACAGGCATTTCAAGAGCAAGCCTACTAGAACTACTATGCTCAAGTTCATTAGATATAGCACCACAACGCACAGTAGATGTAGATGATTCATAGGCACAAATAGCTTGACTCTCTTTAACATGAACAACAACAAGTTTTGCACCACTATAACCTAACATGATGCCCATATCCAAGAAATCCTCTTCATTCTCCAGTAAGCAAATTGAATTATCAGGTAAAACATATAACAATGATATAGAATCCTTATTCAATGACGGCCACCTTGAACAAACAAACTCAATGACCGAGAAATAAGAAGAAAACTGATCAAATCTTGCTATTGCAGTCAATTCACCATACTTAAATGAAAGCATCACTAGAGTATCCATATCTATGAGATATAATACAGCTGCATGAAAGAAACATAAAAATATTAAAACTGAGAAATTCATTACACAATATTGAATTATCATAGAACAAGATCATTAAAACAATTACAAAAGCATTAACACACAATGTATTACAAAGAAAATCGAAGCAACAACGGATTTCGTTCTAAAAAATAAGCAAATTAACAATATCAAATCCGAATATGACATACCTTTGCAGAGATAAAATTTCCACCAATTGAAATCTGAGATGTGCAAATCTAAATCAATCAATTGAAGCCTCAACTAAGAAATCGAATTTGATTCTACTTCGAATTGATTCAAATTGAGGAAAAGACAGAAATCTTCTCTCGAATTGAAATCGAGAGAAGAAAAGGAAAATGGCGTTGGCATTGGCGCGGCTCATAGAGAGAGGGATTCCGTTTCCTTTTCCTAATCGTAAAAACCCACTCAAATTCACGGCGTATTTATATAGGGGTATTTTCGGAATTATGAAATATTTTAAAAGGTGCAGGGGTTTATTGGTAAAATGGATTTTAACTTATGGACCCTAAGGTAGAACATGAAAGGAAAAATTCCTCTTTACCCACATATCTCAAATCATAACCCATTAAAACCCAGCCCAAATTTAAAAAGACAACCCCCTTTTATATTCCAAATCAAAATCCCTTTAAACCCCAATATGATATATACCGGCTAAAATTATTGACGCCTCCGTTAACTATACCGTCTCTCGTCTCTCTGACTTGTCAATTTTCAAATTCAGTTTCGTTCTCGTACTCGTATAAGCTCGAGATGACGCCGGAGGAAGAGAGCTTGACGGTACGAGACATTGCAATGGTCGCCGACGCTGATTGTGAGGAAGCAATGTCTTTTTTATGTTGTCACTTTAACGGTATTTCCTTGTTCCCAGGTTTTCATTCCCCCCCCCTTTTTGCTTCTACAATGTTCAATTTGTTTGTCGGAATGGCGTTTTGTGTCTGATTTTTAAGTTAGGGTTTTAGTGGGTAGTGTTAATGTTACCAGATTAGATGGGCGCAGGGGATAATATTGCTGTAATACTTGTGTGTTTAATTAAATGTAGGGGTTGAACATAGCTGATTCATATTAGAATACCTGTTTGAATTATGAAATTAAACTGTTTGTAAATCTTAAAAGTGGTAGCATTAAAGCAGGATCTAAGAAAGATGGTCAATTTACATGTTTCGAGTTTCGTCTGATGATAACTGTTCTATTTTTTGAATGTTCAACCTAGCCTATATGCTTTCTATTCCAAGAGAGACCCAACAAACAGACTGATTGTCTACATCTCCTTAGAGAGACTAAGTAACAATTTTGCCGCTTTACTTGGAGTTTTGGCAATCCAGGAACCAAGATATTCCCCTCTGCATCCTGATTCGGAACTCTCAATTATCCATTTTATTAATAATTTCACATTGTTAACTGCATAAGATTGAGAAAAGAAAACTAGCAACCCCCAGCGACTACAAGAATCAAATTCATGAATACATCATAAATCATGTAGAATGTTTTACTTGTAAAATAGCAATCAATTGAAATTTTTCTTCAAAATCTTGATTGTGTTGCTCTCTGCTCTCGATTATTTCATTTTTTTATGATTTATCAACGTATTTTGTTATTGTTGAACATTTTTAGGTAATTTCTATATATATATATATATATATATATATATATATATATATATATATATATATATATATACTACGTTAACTGTCTCTGTTTAGTCTTTTGTTTATGTGTTATTCAATTTGAAATAATTAGGTCTTATATCATAGGGTATAAGATGCTATAAGACCTACCAGTAGACTTACACCCTGAATTAATTATTGATATTTTTTTTTTTGCAGAATATTTTCTTTTTATCTGATATTGTGATGGAGTCTGATGTGATTGTACTGTTGTATAAGAGGAAGATGACATGTCGTCGATTGTGAAAAACAAGGATACCATGATAAAAGATGATGCAAGGAGCCATTGCAGAAAAGGAAAACACTCTCTATGTCATACATTTTAGCTGGGAAACGATCTTGTATGTTGGTTAGAGGAGAAGTTACAAAGAGAAAGATGACATGTTGTCGATGTGGAAAAGAAGGATACCATAATAATCTAACTAGAACACCGGAACATGTCCTATACCAAGATTATATGTTGTTACTAGGTTCAATCAATTTAATTTCTATGAATCTATTGTTGGTACTGTTGTATAAGAACATCAAGTGATCTTATAGATATAAGATATGTTGTTGTTTATGATGTTGTAGATGACTTATAGCAGGTCTTATACCTTTTGCTATAAGACCTCTTATTAGTGTTGTTGTTTATGTTGTTTTTGATGGTATAAGACCAGGTGTTATTATTCTTACAATTTGTGTATGACTAATAATAGGTTTTATACCTGTTACTATAAGACCTTTTATTAGTGTTTTAACATTTTATTGTTGGTCCTATACCAGTTGTTATAGGACCAATTAAAGGGCTTATATCTTTGTATATAATATTGCCAGGTCCTATACCAGTTGCTATAGGACCAATTAAAGGGCTTATAGCTTTGTATATGATATTGACAGGTCCTATACCAATTGCTATAGGACCATTCAAAGGTCTTATTGCTTTGTATATGATGTTGCCAGGTCCTATACCAGTTGCTATATGACCAATTAAAGGGCTTATAGCTTTGTATATGATATTGACAGGTCCTATACCAATTGCTATAGGACCATTCAAAGGTCTTATAGCTTTGTATATGATATTGACAGATCCTATAACAATTGTTATAAGACCAATTAAAGGGGTTATAGCTTTGTATATGATGTTGTCAGGTCCTATATCAGTTGCTATAGGACCATTCAAAGTTCTTATTGCTTTGTATATGATGTTGGCAGGTCCTATACCAATTGCTATAGGACCAATTAAAGGGCTTATAGTTTTGTATATGATGTTGGCAGGTCCTATACCCATTGCTATAGGAACAATTAAAGGGCTTATAGCTTTGTATATGATGTTGCCAGGTCCTATACCAATTGCCATATGACCAATTAAAGGGCTTATAGCTTTGTATATGATGTTTCCAGGTCCTATACCAGTTGCTATAGGACCAACTAAGGGGCTTATAGCTTTGCATATGATGTTGTCAGGTCCTATACCAATTGCTATAGGATCAATTAAGTGGCTTATAGCTTTGTATATGATATTGACAGGTCCTATATCAATTGCTATGGGACCATTTATACTATTTTATACTATAAATTCTCTAAAAGTAAATCAGCTATTTTAGAATCGACTTGTCATAAGCTGCAACAAAAACAAGACTATATATATAGTAGTATTCCGTAAACAATTGAATCGCAACAAGGGTTTGGATTAGAGAAGCAAGTTGCAGAGAGAGAGGGAAATGGAGGGGAAGCCTATATAGTAGTATTCCGTAAACAATTGAGTTTATTATAAATCGGAGCCTAGTGTCAACGAAAGAGAAAATATAACTTCAATTTGGTGGGTGGAGCTTGACGGCGGCGACAATGACGATGTTGAAGAGCGCCACCATTGTTGTACTACCGACTCCACCTTTTCCTCAGCTATGACTACTCGATTTCACATTTTACGAAACTTCGTCGGTTCGGGATTCAGGCGGTGTCGATTGCGGCCAGTTGCAGTAAAATGTAGTGAAAGTCAGAGAGGGAAAAGTCCATTACTGAATTTGAATTTGGTTAAGAGGGGATTAGTTTTGGTGGCTATATGCTGTGGGGTTTTAGTATTTGGGTGCCGGAGAGTGGTTGCTTTGGAGGGAGTACTGAATGGGCGATCGGAATAGTTGAACTAGAAGGGAAAGGTAGGGCGGTGATAGCCTCTGAGCCTCTAAAAGCAGGTGAAATCGTCCTCAGAGACTCCCCTCTTCTCCTCTACTCTGCTCTTCATTTGGGCGTTCAACGGTAGCCCTCCTACTGCTCCAATTGCTTCAGAATATTACAGCTTCCTCCTTCTACTTCTCCGTGCCCTAGTGGTTCCACCTCCTCCTTCTGTAGTCATGATAGGTTGCGAAAAATTAACAGCGCTTATGGTCCGTTAAGGTTGGGGTTTAGTGGGATTTTCATCTCAAATGGGTTCAAATGGCTTATTAATCTGGACTATGGGTTTAAGAGTCCTTGACTCAACATGAAATGTTGTGTTTTTTTTAAAAAAAAATTTCACCTTCTAATAATAGGGGCTTATTAGTAAAAATCCCTTTAAAAAATGTGATCATATTGTATCGGTTTCGTCTGAGTAGCTCGAGTACTTAATTTCACGAAGTTCAAGATAGTTAACTCGAGTTTCGATAGGCTCGTTTAGTTACTCTAGCATCATTCCTAGCTACTCCCGATACAACAAGATCGGCTTGATCGTCTCCATGTACTCATCTAATGTATTATTCAACTTTGAATTTTTTCTATTTGAAAATATTGATGTCTTCCTATTAAATATTTGTAGATTATACTTATTTTTTTGTAATTATATCTGTTACTAATTTATCTCAACTCGGTTCGAATTAAATGATTTGACTTTCGAACATGGCCAATTGAAATGGAGCCATGATTTATGCACTTGTATGGCACGTGGGGAGTGAGTACTAGGTACTTGCTCGATGCTTCCTCCATCCAAGGGGCTAGGAATTTGTATTTATTTACCAATGTTGACTCTTGGGAGGAGGAATGGAGCATCGTACTTAGTATTTCCTCCGTCCCGTCCGAAAGGGCATTTTTGTGTCCTTGCATGAGAATTAAGATGGTTAATATAGAAAAGAGAAAAAGTGTATAGTAAAATAAATGTTGTGAGTGAAAGGTGATGTAGGAAAGAGAAAGTGGAATAGGAAATAGTTAGTGGATATTTATTTTGAGAGTATGAAAAGTGGGTCCCACAAATAAAGAAGTAATAAAAAACTTTCCATTTTTGGGTTGTGCCCTTTCAAATGGGACGCCCAAAAAGGAAATTTGTGCCCTTTCGGGCGGGACGGAGGGAGTATATTTCAAAATTCGGAACTGCTGCAGCAACCAACAACTATCCAAAGTTTACAACCGGTCCCTTGCTTCGGTACTAGTGTTCTGGATTCATTTCTTCGAAGTGGGAGACTAACATGACTCATATAAACCTCAAACCTAGGCCCTTGATTGATTGTGGCTTCATCTTCACCCTCTATTACAACTACTGCAATATTGTGCAATATTGTGAATTGCAGAAGTTGTTTTTATTTTATACTCACTCCGTCTCACTATTATTACACATTTTTTTTCATAGGTTGTCTCAATACAAACTACCTATTTTCGAAATGGAAATATTTAATTATTTTTATATTAATAAGAATCACATGTTATACTTACAACAACGATCCAATTATCATTCTTTACCTCACTTTCTCTGTTATACCTCACTTTTCATAATCAATACGCCTACTGTACTAAAATGTTTACTTAATTCTCGTATAAATAGTAAATGTGTTGATTGTATTGAAACGGAGTAGTATTCCTTTCTTAGGAATTGATACTCTCTCCGCTAAAAAATAACTGTCACTATTGAATAAATGTTTGGTCCAAAATAATTGTCTCTTTTTTTGGGGTCAAAAATATTCAAATTTCTATTTTATCCTCACATAGAAATTTGTTTTGCTTTATTAATTGTTTTGTTATGTGAAATATTTAAATATCTGTAAAAAAAATCCAAAAGCGACAGTTATTTGGGGCGAGATGAAGTACGTATTTAAATACCCTATTGTTACTTATGGGTTGCCCTAACCCTTATTTTATTCAGTTGTCACATGGATCTGAATAATAGAGTGCTAACAACGTCGAATTGGAGACCCATTTAGTTTTATCAACTGGCTCATAAATCTCACATGGAGGAGTTTGAAGTATAAAATACTCATACTTTCCGTGAATATCAATCTCATACTCCCTCCGTCCCGGTTCACTTGGCACCAAAGACCAAAGAGGTGGACACGGTAACTAAGAAAAAGTAAGAGATATAATTAATTAAAGAAAATGTTGTGAGTAGAAAAGGTAAAGTAGGAGAGAGAATGAGTGGAGAGAATAGTGATTTGATTGGTGTTGTGAGTGTAAAAACTTTCCATTTTGGACAGTGTCAAGTGAGGTGGGACAGACCAAAATGAAAATTAGTGTCAAGTGAAGTGGGACGGAGGGAGTACTTTCTATATAGGAGTATATAAAAGCGTACATAGAATTCTTTCAAGTTCATCAAACTTCATTTGCTAGCTTCCTCATTCTTGCATATTAGATATATAACCATGTACATTTTTGGCGCATTTTTGTTTGTCATTGGAGTCCTTTTTATATACGCCCCGAGCATCGTTAAGAAAAAATACAGTGACGCGAGCCTTAAACTTCCGCCTGGAAACTACGGATGGCCTATCTTTGGAGAATCCATTGCATTTGGCTCCACGATGCGAGAAGGATGTCCAGAGAAATTTGTTAATGACAGAAAGAACAAATACTCGCCTACTCAAGTATTCAAAACATCCATACTCGGAGAGAAGATGTCTGTGTTGTATGGTCCTTTGGGGAACAAGCTACTGTTCTCCAGTACGGGGAACAAGCTTGTTACCACATGGTGGCCTCCCTCAGTGGAGAAGATCGTCTTATCTGGACGATCTTCTGCACTGGTACCAAAAACACGTCGACTTAACATAGTCAAGTTTCTCAAGCCCGAAGCACTCCACAAGTACGTATCAATTATCCACAACATGGTTGAAGATCACTTCGCATTGGATTGGATCCCGAAAACCGAAGTGACAGTTTACCCTCTTTCTAAGAGGCTTACCTTCTCTATAGCATGCCGGTTATTTATGGGCGTTGAGGATTCCAAGCACATTTCCAAACTCGATGATGTTTTTGTCGATTTTACAAAAGGTTTGTTTTCCATCCCCATAAATATTCCTGGATCTGCATATAATCGAGCCATGAAGGTAGCGAAACACATTAGGAATGAGCTTGTTTCAATCATTAAGACGAAAAGAGGTCGAGTGCAAATATGTAGAGAAGGCAATCTTGCAGCACCAGACTTTTTCACTCAGTTGCTCATGGAAACTGATGAGAATGGTAAGTTTATGCCAGAAATGGATATGGCTGATGAAGTTTTAGCTGTACTTACCGCGAGCTATGACACCACGAGTAGCTTGATGACATCTGTCGTGTACTATCTAGCCGATCACCCTCTTATATATGCTCGAGTATTAGCAGGTACTTCCTCTGTCTCTATAGAAAATATATACTCCCACCGTCCCAAATTTCAGCTAGTTACTTATTTCCTTTTTTGGGCGTCCCCTTGTAAGAAAATATTTTTTCAACAATGTTACTAAACTTTCATTTTTGTTTTTGTTAGTTTTTTATTTTAATGAAACTGTGTTGATGTACAGAGCAAATGGAAATATTAAGCTCCAAGGAGGCAAAGGGGTCATCTCTTACCCTAGAAGACATCCAAAAGATGAAATACTCTCGGAACGTTGTTGATGAAGCACTGAGAATTGCAACTCCAGCGCCTGGAATTTTTAGAGAGGTTATATCTGAATTCACATTCGGAGGGTATACTATTCCCAAAGGATGGAAGGTACCTTTATATGAATGTGTTTCTCTCCTACTTTTATTATTGAGTAACGCAGTTAAATCTCACACATGATGGGAGTTCTTGTAGCACTAGATTGCGCTTTGGCTTTTGGATAGGAATATATTTTTAGTCGTAATAGATCAAATGGAGTTTTAAGATACTTGAGTCATCTTTCTTGCAGATCTTTTTGAGCTCTCATGCAACACATACTAATGAAGAGTACTTCAAAAACCCGAAGAAATTTGATCCTTCAAGGTTTGAAGGAGACGGACCGTTACCTTTTACGTTTATACCCTTTGGCGGAGGACCTAGGATGTGCCCGGGAAGTGATTTCGCTCGCCTTGAAATTCTCATCTTCCTGCATTGTTTGGTGACCAAATTTCAATGGGAGAAACTATTGCCAGAGGAAAGAATGATCTATAACCCGGTAGCAATACCGGAAAAAGGTCTCCCGATTCGTCTATTGCGTCATGAAGATGATTACATTTAGCCTCTATGAATTAATGAATGCTTTTCTGTTGTTGTTTTGTGTGTGTGTGTTTTTAATGTCAAATTGGATTGTAATATTTTGTAATACTCAAGACTAATAACTTTGAGTGCGTCTGCTGAGAAATGCGTTTCTCCATAACTATGAAGAAACGTGTTTTTCATAGCCAGAAGCTTTACATTTGATAACCAGAAAAAAAAAATCCAAGGCCAAGACCAAAAGCTTCTGGATATCCAGAAGCTTTGCATTTGATAGCCAGAAGCTTTGCAGTTGATATCCAGAAACTTTGTATTTGATAGCCAGAAGGATGTGAAATGTATATCCGAGAAACCGTTAGGTGCATATCCAGAAAACTGTTAGGTGCATATCCAGAAATGTGTTAGGGCATATCCAGAAATTGCTATTGAAGGTTTCTGGATATCCAGAAACCTTCAAATGTTTATCCAGAAACATTTTGAAGGTTTCTGGATATTCATTTGAAGGTTTCTGGATATCACTTTCATAGGTTTCTGGCTATCTAGCTCATTGTCGCGCGACATGTCGGGACCCATTTCTCCATAACTTATGGAGAAACGCGTTTCTCCCTAGATTTTGTGAATAACTTTAGCAATATATGGTTCTTTTATTAGTTAGAATTAATTTCTTTTTTTAATGGTTGAAGCTGATTCCGAACTTTGGTGATTTTTATGGGCATTAATTTCTACGCCCTCGGTCCCAAAAATTAAATGAATGACCATTTTATATTTAAGAGTTGTCTTGAAAATATTATTTTTTAATAGTATAAAATCATAAACAGTTTTGTTATTTACTTTCAAAATTTTAGTTTTGTATTTTGGAAAAAAAAAAAGAATTATTTAGAGATTAAAAAATTGATGAAAAATTGACAAAAATGATCAATCAATTTGAAACCGAGAGAATAGTTTTCAAAATTAAAATGGACAGTCGGCTTCTTCGAGCGAAACGCATCCTGGGTATTTGAAGTGCTCACGTTTTTATTGAAAATATATGATAATTTTAGTGTTGATTTATGAAGTTACAAGAAAAGTATAAATAAAGCACAATGATATTTATTATGAGATGAGTATAATGTTTTTATTTTATGTCTATCTCATAATAAATATCACTTTTCTAAAAAATTAACTCAGTGAACGGAATATTTCTTGATGGACCGAGCCCAATACATTTCTACGAGCTATGGGCCCAACAAGCCCACTAAGGAATCAAGATTAATGAAGCCCACCAAGGCAAGGCTTGAGCCATGTCCCGTCGAACAATAGGTGGCGGTCGTCGCCAATGAGCGAGCAAGCCCATCTGATGACGAGCCTTCCTACCACATGGGTCAGAGCCCATCGTAACGGAGAATTACCATCGTCGCCATTGAGCGACCCAACTCATCAGGAGAACGAGGTAACTCACTCGTCCACTCGCTCGTCGAGTCCTGTTAAGACGACGACCTTACTAGATATACAGCTCCAGGTCGTCCCTTCATCTAGCTTCCTCAATAAGCTTGATTAATTAGCTATTTTGGGATAAAGTCAGACCTGATACTGGAACATTCTGCGCGTGCAATCACGAAACCAGTAGTAGCGCCAAAAGGTGTGCAGGTTGACTTTCCATTATAAGGCAAACAACTTATCCATGTCAGACACAGCAGTGTCCTTGCTTAGGCGGAGCAATCCCAGCATGCCACGTGTACGCCTAGGGAACAAAGCTGATACAACGGTTGGCCACTACCCAATCCAACGGTTCAGATGAAAACCCTAGTATCATTACATCCACTATAAATATGAGAACATAATCATGAACTAAGGTAATGCAACTTTACATACTGACGTATACACACACCATTTCCATATTATCACCTTTCTTCAATCCATACACTGATTCTCACGCCGGAGGGCCTTGCCGGAAGAGCCCCGGCGCAGTTCACGGTTTATTTCTTGTGTTGTGTAGATCCAAAGTCAGCCTTAATCGTTAGCTGGACCCAAAGCTGATCCCGAACGCATTCCTGCATCAGCAGATTGGTTCCATTGCCGGGAAACGTTCATCAGTGATCTTCAACAAAGGAAAAGCAACCGGAAAAACCTGGAAATGGTGTCAGACGGACACACAGCTAGCAAGTCCACCGGAGATGCAGGCCGGCCACCTTCCCCTCAGCAGTGCCAACAGGAAAACCCCAGACCTCCCTCACCTCAACCTAGGAACCCTAATATGAGGGTTACCAGGTCACATGGTGTGGTTGATGATACTGGACTTCCAGCAGCAAGAAGGAGAGACAAAAGGCACACACCTGAGAGACAACGACGACCCCCATTGGAGAGGAGAACAGAGGGAGCTACTGTACGAAACGTGGGAGGCCCATCCAACCCACCTCTCGACAGAGCGGCTTTCCTCGTCGAGAGAGCAAACTCTCTCCACGTACTCCTACGAATCCAAAACGAGCTTATACAAATGACCGAGGACCAACCCCCACAGGCGTCCCACAACACTGTCTCGTCGGGGAGAAGAAGGAACCAGAGAGGGAACGAAGGTCGTCGTGAAGGAACCGCCGCCGGAAATGAACGAGTTGTGCCACAACTTGATCTCAGAGAACACCTCAATCAGCGACGAAGTGAGGGAATCCCATCACAACGAAGAAGGGATGAGGCGGATGATGAGCCTCGTAGAACTCTGGCCAATGAAAATCCTGATCAGAATCAAAACCAAGTTGTCCGCGGTCGTCAAATGACCCCATCTTTAAGAAATGAACGAGCACCGAGCTATAGAGAGAGGACGCGCACTCCTCCTAGTCGTGGACAGGAATAGTCATAATCCTATAGGCCATCTCCACTGCCAAGTTATAGGAGAGAAAGGACCATCTCTCGACGACCTGCTCCCTCTGAGAGGCAACGGTCGAACACCATTTCTTGGGGGCCCCGTCGAGAAAGGATCCCTCCCATCGGCCCTGCAGGCGACGTCGATATGCGAGAATTTTTAAGACTCAAGCGTCAAGTTGAGGAATTGACGACCAAGAGAAACAACGTGGATAGCGACGATTCAGAGGATGATGTTGGCACACTGAAGCCATTGGCACCATGGATGTTGGAGATGGGACCTCCAGAACCAGGGTTTAAACTCCCTGACTTAAAGCAATATGACGGCTCGACAAGCGCGTTAGATCACATGAAACATCTCGAAGCTCAGATTTGTGTGGTATCTAGAACTTCGGGACATGATGATGTAATGTGTAAGGCTCTTAAGAGCATATTGACTGACGCAGCTTTACGGTGGTTTAGAGGCCTTCCAAAAGGAAGCATTGACTCCTGGAGGCAGATGAGGAAGAGATTCTTGGGAAGATTTGCAACAGCCGGAGATCGTCGTAAGACTGTCAATGATCTCAGTAACATCACCCAGGGAGCCAATGAAAGCTCCATGAGTTACTTCAAAAGATTCAAGAAGTTGGTGGATCAGATCGATGAGGATCTGACAGATCGAGAAATTATTAACTGTTTCAGGCACGGTGTTGCTTCTTCCACTTTGGACTACGAGCTACAAGTCCATCCAGCTAAATCTAGAAAGGATCTCTACGCGAAGGCATATGCTGTAGCCGAGGCTGCAGAGAGAAAATTGCAGAGAGAAGGAAAGGCCGTCGACGATGGTGAGGCGACGAAGTCAAAAAAGGATAAGGCCGGAGGCAAAGGGAAGAACAAACAAGGAAAGGCTGAGAAGGTGCCAGACTCGTATACTCCTTTCACAGTCTCGCGGGCAGAAATACTGAGCAATGTGGATTTTGGGCCAGCCCCAAAAATGAATCCCAATCCCAAAAATGAATCCCAATCCCTATACCCTATACTCTATACACTATACCCTATACACTATACCCTATATACTATACCCTATACCCTATACCCTATACCTTATATCCTATACCTTATACCCTATAACCTATATACTATACCCTATACCTTATACCCTATAGCTTATATACTATACCCTATACCCTATATCCTATACTTTATACCCTATACCCCTATACCCTATACCATATATCCTATATCCTATACCCTATACCCTATATCCTATATCCTATACACTATACCCTATACCCTATACACTATATACTATACCATATACACTATACCCTATACCCTAAATGTATAGTTTTTTTATTTTTTATGAATATCAATAAATATTTTGGACGTTTTTTAATATTGAAGTTTTTTTCAAAAATTTATATAAAAAAGTTAGAAAAAAAATAAACAAATGAAAGTAAAATAAAGAAATCAAGGACGGGTAAAATTTTTTTATTTTTATTTATAAATGTATATATTTTTTAATTTTTTATGAATATAAATAAATATTTTAGACATTTTTTAGAATTGAAGTTTTTTTCAAAAAGTTATATAAAAAAATTTAGAAAATTAATAAACAAATGAAAGTATAATAAAGAAATCAGGGACGGGTAAAATTCTTTAATTTTCATTTATAAATGTATAGTTTTTTTTATTTTTTATGAACATAAATAAATATATTGGACATTTTTTAGTATTAATTTTTTTTTTAAAAAGTGATATAAAAAAGTTAGATAAAAAATAAACAAATGAAAGTATAATAAAGAAATCAGGGACATGTAAAATTCTTTAATTTTTTATTTATAAATGTATAGTTTTTTTATTTGTAAAAAAATCCACTACTAACCAAAATCTCAAATAATTTTATTCATCCAAAAAAAAATATAAAAAATTAAAAAAGTTTATATGTTATTGTCCGTCCCTCTTCTATTAAATACTTTTATTTCTTTAAAAATTCTTAACTTTTTTATATAAAAAATCTGTCACTAATCCGTCGCTAACCTAAAATATAAATTTAATAATTATTTTGAATAATTTAGCAACGACTGAAATCCGTCGGTAACAATATGTAATTAATTTACCGACGAATTATAATCCGTCGGTAATTAAATCCGTCACTAATTCGTCGCTAACCTAAAATATAAATTTAATAATTATTTTAAATAATTTAGCAACGACTCAAATCCGTCAGTAATAATATGTAATTGATTTACCGACGAATTTTAATCCGTAGGTAATCAAATCCGTCACTAATCCGTCGCTAACCTAAAATATAAATTTAATAATTATTTTAAATAATTTAGCAACGACTCAAATTCGTCGGTAATAATATGTAATTGATTTACCGACGAATTTTAATCCGTCGGTAATCAAATCTGTCACTAATCCGTCGCTAACCTATAATATAAATTTAATAATTATTTTAAATAATTTACCGATGGATTTTAATCCGTCGGTAATTAATTCCGTCACTAATCCGTCGCTAACCTAAAATATAAATTTAATGATTATTTTAAATAATTTAGCAACGACTCAAATCCGTCGGTAATAATATGTAATTAATTTACCGACGGATTTTTATCCGTCGGTAATTAAATCCGTCGCTAACCTAAAATATAAATTTAATATTTATTTTAAATAATTTAGCAACGACTCAAATCCGTCAGTAAAAATATCCGTCGCCATTTCCGTCACAAATTCGTCGGTAAAAAAGTGCGCAAATTTTTGGCGCCAAAATGGTGACGGATTAGAGACGAAATGGAATCCGTCGGCATATCCGTCACTAAACTTGTCGTTAATCTCGTCCTAATTTCGTTTTTTGTTTTTCACCCCAGGTCGTTGCTATTTCGTCACTAATCCGTCGGTATTAGTGACGAATTTATTTCCGTCACTAATTTCCGTCAGTATCTGTCAGTTTTCTTGTAGTGGCAGTCCCCTGAAATAGAAGATATAGAGCAGATATTAGAGATCAAATTAAATTCTCGGCAAATGAAAATATATGGTCACACCTCTTCAATTGAAAATTTAAAAAAAAAAAATCTCGGCAAATGCAAATTAAATTTTCGTCGGTAATCGTTAAATGTCCGTCAGTATTATCGACGGACGCGATCCGTCGATAAAATTTTGTCGGTAATTGGCTAGTTTCTAATAGTGCTTGTATAATTGACTTCGTCTCTCTCTCCTTGTTCCAACCTCAAGGTTAATGTAATGGATGTGGCTTCCACCAGAGTTAAATCCGCTAATTTTTCCTGCAAAATATAATGCGAACAGTATTTAATTTCGATCAATGTAAAAAGAGAGAAAGAATCAAGGATTAAATATAAATTGCGAAGAAAAAAAAACGGTAGAGCTTCTAATCTCTATTATTCATTACCAAAAAATCATATAAATTGCGACCACTAACCAAAGTGTTGATGCTGTAATTGGTCTAGTTGGTCACGATAGATTTCCAAATCCTTGTACAAATGCGGAAGATTTTATTTTTTTGGTCTCATGGATTTCGAGGATAAGTTAAATAAATGAAGTTCTTGTTTGCAGACTTGCAGTTCTAGCCCATACTGTTTGATTAATGATGAGACATAACAATCAGGAAACAATTCATATGAAAGTAATTAAAAAGAAACACATGATTTGTTAATCTATTTCATCGCAATAATGACTACATATGGGGGTAGTAGCAAGTCAAGATATCAACTAATACCCCATTATGTGATGTTACAATAACCGCTCATGTTTAAAACAATAAACATAGCATCTCAATATGAACACACTTTAGAAACATACAATCCTATACATATCTTGAACCATCGATGCAATGCCCCTAATAGCACCTCACATGGCCTCACTGTTCTTGGCTCTTTGTAGGTCTTACTGATTGTCTGGTTAACACAAATTAGAAATAACTATTTTGATCAACTCTAATAACATAATATTCTAGATCATCACTTTGCTTTTATAATATACAACAAACCAAACCATAAATCTTCAAGGATTCCTCTACAAGAAAGTAATCTTCTTTCTCATTCTTCAAGTAAGAAATATAGTCACAAAAGGAAACTCAAACCAGTCACAATAGGAAACCCAAAAAAGACAAGAAAATAATTTTTCGGAGATATAAGGTCTCACCATCCATGAGGCCTTATAGGCCCGACCCTGTATGAGGTTTCACCACTAGGCCTCATAGCTTTCAGATTCTTCCTTTTTTCACTGTAACCTCGAATCTCCTCCAACAAGATATGTATCCAATTCCAACAATTAATGGTTGAGAGTGTTTGGAATCGCTACAGCGCAACATGTATGTTGCATTAGGCAATCATAATACAGTTATATCTGTCATCTCTAATAATAAGTGTTAGTAAATCAATTGTGTAATATATGAGACCCGACAAATACTACGTAAGGCCTAATAAATCTCAAAACGGGTCATTTAAAAAAATGTGATCATATTGTATCGGTTTCGTCTGAGTAACTCGAGTACTCGATTCCACTAAGTTTAAGTTAGTTAACTCGAGTTTTGATAGGCTCATTTAGTAACTCACATTAAAAAAATGACCATATTGTATCAATTTTATTTGAGTAGCCGAGTACTCGATTCCACGATGTTCAAGTTAGTTAACTCGAGTTTTGATAGGTGTTAGATAAAATCTTACAATAAACAGAAAGAGAAAAAATAATTACAATATATCTATAGTATAAATGAGGGAGGGGTTTGCTACAGTGGTATGAACAGTTCCAAGCGGTGAAATTTCCATTTTGCCCTCATACATTTGTCTCTTTCCCATTTTGCCATTAAAAAAATTAATTAAAAAAAAAATCACGTGACCTTGGACACGGGCATGTACTAGTTGAAATACAATTTACAACGTAAAATTAAACAAGTAGAAAACTGTAGGTTGATCGTGTTGATATTGTCTGAGTCGTGTGTAACACACTCTCAATTCATTAAGACAAATTCGTCCACTTATCGAGTTGTGATTGAGGTTGTTTTGGACGTTTATCTTCCGAGATAAAACGGACGGACCGGACCGGACCATTCTTGAACACTAGAATCTCCGGCGAATTGTAGCAATGATTGGACGAAATCACCATACCATTGTATACTATTATAGAAGGCCAAAGAAAGAACAATAACAAATTGCAAATGGAGAGTAGGAAGATTGATGAAAAAAGTTGTTTTAATTTGTTGTGGATTTCTCTAGTTATATACTCCCTCCGTCCCGCTAATATTAGCACACTTTCCTTTTTGGGCGTCCCGCTAATATCCGCACACTCCCGAAAAGGAAACTTTATATTAATAAAATATTCACCCAACCCCACTCATTCTCTCTCCTACATTATTTTAATACTCACAACACCATTATAATTTATTACACCCTCCACTCATTCTCTCTCCACTCATTCTTTTACACTCACAACATTTTATTAAAATATCATTTTCCTTAATTCTCGCGCAAACAGTGTTTGTGCTAATATTAGCGGGACGGAGGGAGTATTCAACAATCATATGATGAATGCCCAATTAATACTTGTATTAATATGAAATTCATTACCGTTTATTCATTAGGTTTAATTGCACACTTTGTAACACCTAATTTCAAGGTAATGATCCTTATTAATCTAGAAATAATGGGACATCAATAGTATGGTTAAATTTTACAAGTTACAATATAAAAATCTCAAATTTGACATATAAATATACCATTTTAATGTTCACACTAAATTATTTATAAACCCAAAATAATATTTGTTAAACGACAAACGATTCAGGTAACGAAAATTCACAGTTTTCTTAATAAACAATATACTCCCTCCGTCCCAACATAAGGTGCCCATTTTTTGCTTTGCACGTAAATTAAGAAAATGGGTGGGAAGAAAAAAGTTGTGAGTGTAATTTGAAAATAGGAGAGAATGAGTGGAGGAAATAGTAAATTTGAAAAGTGTTGTGAGTGTAATAGTGAATTAGGAGAGAGAATGAGTTGAGAAAATAGTAAAGATTATTTGCCAAAAAAGGAAAGTGAAAGCTTTTGACGAGACACCCAAAATGACAAAATAAAAAGCATCTACTGGAACGGAGGGAGTATTTTTCAACAATAGTTCGTTTAGATACTCTAGCATTATTCCTAGCTACTCACGATACAAGCTCGGCTTGACCATGTACTCATCAAATATATTATTCAACTTTGAATTTTTTATATTTGAAAATATTGATGTCTTCCTTTTAAATATTTGTAGATTATAATTATTTTTTTGTATTTATATCAGTTACTCATTTATCTCAACTCGGTTCGAATTAAATGGTTTGACTTTCGAACATGGACAATTGAAATGGAGCCATGATTTATGCACTTGTATGTCACGTGGGGAGTGAGAGTGCGTCTGCTGAGAAACGCGTTTCTCCATAACTATGGAGAAACGTGTTTTTCATAGCCAGAAGCTTTACATTTGAGCAACCGTAAAAACCCAAGGCTAAGACCAAAAGCTTCTCGGATATCCGTAAGCTTGCATTTGATAGCCGTAAGCTTTCTAGCTGATATCCGTAAGCTTTGTATTTGATAATGTAAGGATGTGAAATGTATATCGTAAAAAAAAACCCAAGGCCAAGACCAAAAGCTTGGATATCCGAAGCTTTGCATTTGATAGCGAAGCTTTGTTTGATATCCGTAAGCTTTGTATTTGATAGCCGTAAGGATGCGAAATGTATCCAGAATCGTTAGTGCATATCCGAAAAGCAGGTGCATATCCTAAATGTGTTAGGGCATATCCGAAATTGCTATTGAAGGTTTTCGATATCCGAAACCTTTCAATGTATATCCGAAAACATTTTGAAGGTTTCTCGGATATTCATTTCAAGGTTTTCGGATATCACTTTTCATAGGTTCTGGCTATCTAGCTCATTGTCGCGCGACATGTCGGGACCCGTTTCTCCATAACTTATGGAGAAACGCGTTTCTCCCTAGATTTTGTGGGGGAGTGAGTACTAAGCTAAGTACTTGCTCGATGCTTCCATCCATCCATCCATCCATCCAAGGAATTTGTATTTGTTTACCAATGTTGACTCTTGGGAGGAGGAATGGAGCATCGTACTCATTACTCCCTTCGTTTCAGAAAATGCTTCACCTTTTATTTAAAATGGCATTCCGTTTGAAATTGCACAAAATCTAGGGAGAAACGCGTTTCTCCATAAGTTATGGAGAAACGGGTCCCGACATGTCGCGCGACAATGAGCTAGATAGCCAGAAACCTATGAAAGTGATATCCAAACCTTTCAATGAATATCCGTAAAACCTTCAAAATGTTTCGGATATACATTTAAGGTTTCTCGGATATCCAGAAACCTTCAATAGCAATTTCGGATATGCCCTAACACATTTCTCGGATATGCACCTAACCGCTTTCGATATGCACCTAACAGCTTCTCGATATACATTTCACATCCTTCGCTATCAAATACAAAGCTTCGGATATCAACTGCAAAGCTTCGCTATCAAATGCAAAGCTTCCGGATATCCGTAAGCTTTTGTCTTGGCCTTGAGTTTTTTTTTCTGGTTATCAAATGTAAAGCTTCTGGCTATGAAAAACACGTTTCTCCATAGTTATGGAGAAACGCGTTTCTCAGCAGACGCACTCTTGAAATTGTACCTTTCTTAAAACAGAAAAGTTTTATTAATATTCTATTATACCCACTCACTATTTCCTCCACTCATTTTCTTTCCTAATTCACAATTACACTCACAACACTTTTTAAATGTACTATTTCCTTCACTAATTCTCTCTCCTATTTTCAAATTACACTCACAACATTTTTTCTTCTCACCTATTTCCTTAATTTGCGTGTCGAATCAAAAATAGTGAACCATTTCCTGGAACGGAGGGAGTACTCCCTCCGTCCCAATAGTAGCTTTCCATTTTGCCATTTTGGGTGTCCCATTAATAGCTTTCACTTTCCTTTTTTGACAAAGGAATCTTTACTATTCCCTTCACTCATTCTCTCTCCTACATTATTTTAATACTCACAACACCATTATAATTTACTATTCACTCCACTCATTATCTCTCCTATTTTCAAATTACACTCACAACATTTTTACTTTCCCCTCATTTTCTTAATTTGCGTGCAATCCAAAAATTGGACAGCTACTATTGGGACAAAGGGAGTATATTTTAAAATTCGGAACTGCTGCAACAGCCAACAACTATCCAAAGTTTACAACTGGTCCCTTGCTTCTGTACTAGTGTTCTGGATTCATTTCTTCGAAGTGAGAGTAGGCCTGTCAATTTTTATCCATTATCCAAGAATTTGCTCAACCCAAGGCGCTAATTATTCGACCCAATGCAACTCATTAACAATTTCAGGTTGAAACAAGTTACCCGCTTTAACCCGTTAAAAATACACAATTTTTTTTACACACAACATATTTTTTCAACAATAAACTCGTTTAGATACTCTAGCATTACTCCTAGCTACTCGACTCCCGATACAAGATCGGCTTGATCGTCTCCATGTACTCATCTAATGTGTTGGGGTGACTCACAATTGTTGACAAAAGGAGGATGGCTGTTCTTGGTCCGAGGCGGGCGCCCCACCTAGAATGAGGCGAGCGCATGGCTGGCTGAAAGGGGTGGCCTGGTTGCTGGACTTGTGGCGGCCGCATGGCCTGGTTGTTGGCGTGCGCCTCGTCTGCCGAAGGGTGACATGGTTTTGGCCAAATTCCAGGCGGGCGCCTGGGCTAATTGAGGCGGGCGCCTCACTGTAAGTACCCCAATCTGGATCACCCTCTTCCGAGCACACGGGAAACACAGCAGACTCACAAACGCAGTCTCGAAGACCCGTGACACTCAAAACCCTCAAAAACCCCCAACCAAACCAAGGGAGGGACCTTTCTGGGACAAAAAGGGACAAAAGGACTTTTTAGGAATTTTTCAAAAATTGGAAAAGCAAACATGGTCCGTACGGACCTCTTTGCTGCAATGATTACTGAATCCCCTTAAAGTCCAACTTATTCCCTCAAATCCCGAAAGTAATGATCACTCACCTACATGGTTGGTCCGTACGGACCTTATTGCATGCAAGGTTGATCCGTACGGACCTCTTTGCTACCAGACACTATCATGGCTGAATCTTCTTAAAGTCCACATATTCCCTCAAATCGAGGAAAATCAAAATTCTGGATTACCTAGAAGGTCCGTACGGACCTTCTTGCACAAAATCTGGCACTATAAATAGAGGGCTCCCCCTCCCTCATTTCACACATCTCCCTCTTCTCTCTTCTCCCCCCAGCCTTTAGTCACCCCTCTAAGTCCTCTCGAGGGAATCCCGACCCCTTTCTGATCCTTCTGAGGCCTTCCGAGCTCCCTTGTGGCGCTCCGAAGCCTCTCTGAGCGCTCCCGCGATGCTCCCGCGCTGCCCCGAGGCACTCTCGAGGTACTCTGAGGCCACTCGTGATACTCCGAGGCCTTGCCTGGTCTTTCCCGAGGTGTCCCGGCTCTTTCCGAGTCAAACCAGCAACTCGAACGCACGCCGAAACTCTGCCCGAGTGACTCTTGCCATCCCAACGCACACTGAACCTCTGTCCGAGTGATCCCTGCGTTCCCAACGCACGCCGAACCTCTGCCTGAACGCAACCTACAATCCCAACGCACGCCGAAACTCGTCCGCGTACAACCGGCTCATCCCGAAGCAATCCCGCCCGTACGGAACACTATTCCATCCTCAAACACTATTCCCCAGCGGAAGACAGACACGAACCAACATTGGTAAGGCTTCCTTCCATTACTATTTCAATACATTTCAATAAAGCAGTGTACAATGTAGACATTCGACACAACATGCATTTTTAAAAGCACATACTGTAGCGATGCGTGTGTTTTTAACCATCTTTTTGAGTCGCCACCTATATTATTCGTTTGGAAAACATAGAAAAACCATTTTTTGAAAAGAGATTTGGGTTCGGGGCTTAGGTTATGGAATGGGAAGGTCAAGGAGCACCCATTCCACCCAATCCGGAGATTGGTCTTGCTAAAGAAAAGAGAGGTTTTCAAAAGGAGAAGAAGATTTCAAATACAAAAAACAAATAAAGATCCATTTAACAGGGTTAAACGGAATGTAGGATCGATTGCTTCGAGACCGTCCCCATGATTTGGAGAGGCTCTAGGCCGATCCTAGATTCAATAGTTTTATACCACTCTAACAATCAATTAGAAAGGGATTTAGGGGTTACCTTGCGTGAGGTGATTTGAGCAGAGTTTCGACTCAAGTTTAGAATCGAATCTTGATACGGACAGAGCTTCGCCTCAGTCCTTGACTTGGATCTTGATGTTTGTTTATCAACAAGGTTGACAAACAAACTTTGAGGTGATTATATGGTGATTTTACAGGAATCTTTCAAGGAAAGAAACTAGTAAAATGTGTGTGTGAATTGTGGAATTGTGGACCTTTGAACCCTTGGAAGTCACCAAGTATTTATAGGTGTTGGAGAGGTATTGAGGATGAGATCAAACACTTCAAGAAGGTTCCAGACTCCAAACTATATTGGTTGACCGGATGGATGAAGTTTTATCCCGAAAAGAGGTTGAAATCGACGAGGAAACTGTCATCTGCATGCTGTAGAGGGACAATATCTCGTGCGAGACACGCCATTCCACGCGAGATATTGCTCCTGTGGACAATTATGTCCTTTCCTCGCTGTCTCGTATGAAGTTTAGTCCCAAACTAACGGTGGTTAGTCAAAACTTAACGAAACATGACGAAATGGTGGATTTCTACTTCTTGACCCAAAGCGAGACTTAGAGTGGTATAAATATGATCCGATGTGTTCAGAATGGGGTGTCTACAGAGCCCCTCGTCGACAGGTCTTATGAAAGAAGTCATGTCGACGATAGAAAAGACATCATTCTGAACATCGGGATGGTCGGGCCGCACGGCTTCCTACGTATCTCTATTGGAGAATCAGACCATAACGTAGTTCGACTCCAAAACACGAAAAGGTTGCTTTAGGTATTTTGAAAATCATTTTTAAAAATCGAGGAGATTTTGTTTTTTGAAAAGGTAAATTCATACTGAGGAATCAAATCAAGACCCAATTCTGAATATACCTGTCTTTCTGAAGATTCGCCTGTCTAGGCTCCGAACCTGTGGGAAATGTGTTAGAAAACAAAGGCTTACCTATTCGGTCCTTTGAGTCATGTCGGTTTTGTGACAATTCGCCTTTCTGGGTTCCGAATCGGGCTTTTTGTTGTTGAGGATGACGATTCACCTGTTTGGGCGTTGAATCGGGCTTTTATTTTGACGATCCACCTGTTTGGGCGTTGAATCGGGCTTTTATTTTGACGATCCACCTATCTGGGCGTTGTACCGGGCTTTTCTTTTGACGATCCACCTGTCTGGGCGTTGGACCGGGCTTTTCTTTTGATGATTCACCTTTCTGGGACTCTGAATCATGTGGACTGAGTTGAATTTTGGATCAGTTGGTTTTCGGGCGACCGGTGCCATATCAGGCGATCGTGCGGGTGTCACGTTCGGCTCGTTCCGTGACTTGCGGTGCCGATTTTTCCACGTTTCCTTGCTAGTGTATCATTTCCAAGGGTAAATGTGTCAAAATTTTGAATTTTGATGTTGCGTAGACGCTTATTGTCGAGGACAATTTTGTCAATTTCCCGAAGGTATATCTCGCGCGAGACAGCTTATCTCGTGCGAGACTTGTACTGTCGGGGCAATATAAAACAACAGCTCCTCTTTTAATTTGAAAACATCCTTTTCAAATTCCCTCCTAGCTCGAACCAAGGTCGTTTTCTCTGCAAATTTTCGTGGATTGCTCGTTGATTTCTTCTTCTAATCAACTCTCAATCATTCCTCCCTCCACAATCAATGGCTCAAGAAGGAAAGAATCCAAATTTGGGGAGTTATTTACTCGGGAAGGATTATCCTCGCGACGATCTTACATTCGATAGGGACGCGCATATCTCCAACGCTGTTCAGGAGGGCTTGGTAAGAATTTCTTCCTCAATTCTTGTTTATCATATTGCCTTGAGTTTGAACCCACTTTTCCTTGAATTCAAATTCCATCAATGGCTATTTTTTTCTTGTTTTTGTCTAGAACTAGGTTCCTTCTTGCATGCTTCGTCTTTTGTTGAATTTGTTGGATGCTTGTCGTTGTGTTGAGTGTGCATGAGTCCCCTACATATCATGGATCGAAGGAGGGGTTGATTCGGATCATCAATGGCATCCTTGGGCAAGCTTTTCTTGTATGCACGCCAAGTGTTCGATGAAATGTCTCAATGAAAATTTTCTTCTATTTCATTGAATTCTTGCCATGGAATGATTTCTAACATTATTCTTTTTGCTCTTTCTTTGTTTTGCAGTCGTTCAGGGCGACGAAGAATTGCCGTGGTAGCCCGAAACTGGTTAGAGCTGTGTGGGACAAGATCAAGGATCTTGATGGTGTTCGAGATAGGGTGGCCCAAACGGGGCTATTGACTTTTGTTGATAACCTTCAGGGGATGAGACGGACTCCCCAAGTTCTTCAGGCGATCAGGGAGAGGTGGTGGGATACTACCCACACCGTTCATTTGCGCTTTGGGGAAGCAACCATGACTCCGACGGACTTCCTTGCTATCACGGGGCTAGAGTTCACCGGCGAGCCCCTGCCGAAGACTACGGGTTATAAGCCTACGAGGCCCACCGTGTGGAGCGGTTGATCGATTTCTCCCTAACAAGGTTAAGGGGTTTCTTCTTGAGCTAACACCCCTCCGGCGTCAGGATTGAGGATTATGCGGAGAAGCGAATGCGGTGCGATCGGAGTTGGTGAGGGGTGCCACTTTGGTACATTCTTTACGAGACCATTTTTGCGAACCACTCTTCTACGGCCCGTCTTTCCTCTGTAAGGTCTTTGGTGAATTTAGATGAGGTGAGTACATATGATTGGGGCTCAGCGGGGCGCCTTCTGCTATCGCGCCATGGACGAGGCGTGTAGGCACACGGGGATACCTATCGAGGTATTCTTATGCTTGGGAGGGTATGATCTAGATTCTGTTTCGTCCTTTATCCGTATACTTTGTCAGTATTTTGTACTAAATCCGCTCGCTTTTCTTGTGCGAGATATGGGGCTATACACGTCCTTGGGCTGTACAAGTTTGAATGGCGCCCGAGCCCTTTGTTCCGGATATCGGGAGGTGGAGCCACCCCAATCGGAGTGTTGATGAGAGGAGGATCGAGTGGACCACGACGGTCGCGGAGCGCGGGCCTGTGGATGCTTTTGAGTATGAGTGGCTAGGCCTTTATCCATGGACCTTGTTGGAGTGGGAGGTCCATCGTGCTTGGGATGCCACTGAGATGTAGAGGATGCTGGCATCTCTGGAGGGAGATACTATGTATCTTGGTGAGTGGGTCTTTCCACAGCATGGCCGGGGTAGACTACCATATATGGTGCCGGGCGGATCCATTAGGGCGATGTACCCCACCCACTCTATTCCGGATGACGATTATGCTAGTCTCTGGTGGGTGATGCGGCGACGGCTTGTGTTGTCCACGGGGCCTCCTATGAGGAGTTCTTGCCTCGGCCCGATGGGTCCCCTTCGGTGGGCGCTAGGCGATCGCACGCTCGTGGCTCCGCCTCTGCCTCTGCCTCAGGTTCATCAGCCCCTAGTACTTCTTCTCAGTCTACTGGTTCTCTGCCCTTCGTGACAGATTTCAGCCCTTTGAGCTACGCATACATGATGGGGAGCATGCCGATAATGGGCCACATCCCGACTCTGGATCATATTCCCGAGGGTTACCGCCTCCCGCCGGATGTCTCCTCGGTATGCTTCTGTTTATATTTCACGTATTCGTCCATATAAGTGTATATGTCCGACTTCATCTGAGCATTTCCTTTCTTTTGTTGTCAGGTCACCATGTCCGCGGCCGATTACAATCATGGAGCGACCAAGATGGCGGGACTGATGGCCTTGGTGTCGGACCTGTCTGAGAGGCTGTTCCAGAAGGCTTCTTTGGCGGCCTCGACGGTGGCCTCCGTGGTGACTCCGACTTGTGGAGCCAAGAGATCGAGGAGGGATGGTAGTCCTCGTGGTGGTGAAGGCGGAGGTGCCGGCGGCTCGGGCGACTTGATGGCATGATCCCCTCCTTTTCTCTCTATTTGATGACTTGTAAATATTGGCCGTAATTATTGGGCCTAGGACAATTTTCTTTTTCTTCGGTACACGTTAGCAAGTAGGTAGCAAAAAACATGGTTTTCTTAATTCCTAATCCTAGGTCTAATTAGTTAATTTTTTTAACTTTCTCGACTTCCCGTAATTTGGAAATGGAATGGCCATCTAGGTCACAATTTTGAGCTTGATTTTGGTGTTGTACTGCATGTTATGAATTGTATATGCAGGTTTTTCGAGACTTGCTTCGTCAAGTCGGGGCTAGATTTCTGTTTATGCAGAACTATTGCTGTTTTGCCGTGGGGATGTATCGCGCGGGACAAGGTATCTCGCGTGAGACACGCTACCCAGGCAGAATCCTCTTCCTTCTTCGAATAGGATTTTGTCAGTTTTCCCTATAAAATCACCCTGTAGTCCGGCCAGATAACTCATCCTAGCCTTTCAAACTCTAGAGATATTCTGTTAGGGTGAAACTCTTGTCTTCTTTTCCAACCCTGTGATCCATGGCTTCCAAGGAGATTGCCCCAACGTCCATGATTGTTGATGATTTTTCTTTGTCATCTGAGGTGGTTGAATCTTTCAAGCAAGCATCAAGAGGTTTTGTGAGGTCGTTTCGCAACCGATCTCGCAATAGGTTCATAGCGGAATTCGGATTCAGAATCCTTTTTACCTTGAAGAACCTCCAACCGGATTGGAATCTGTTGCAGGGTGCTGCTAGATTTTGGGATCCCTCTGTTCATATTTTCAATTTTTCTTTGAATGAGATGGTGCCTACTGTGGAGGAATTTGCCATTATCTTGGATATGCCTTTGGTGGTGAGATTCTTTGTTCCTAAATACAATAGGAATCATTCGGAGGCCTTGAATGAATTGCTAGGGATCCCCCTCGATACTTGCTATGAGTTGGTTCACCGTAGGTGGTAGATTGTTCTACTTTTCCTGGCGATTTAGCTGAGATTCGGATGATGATGCCTTCCATGTCTACAAACGAAACTTTACGGCCCTTTCTCTTTTCTGAGATGTTTTGTTTACATGCGGGGATGGCTTGGTTGACTCCCAATTGGTGGAAATTGTTCTCAAGCTAGAAATATTCTAGGAACATTACTCCGCTAATTTTGGGTAAAACCACTGCATGGTCTTGATGAGCCGCAGAAGACGGTGCCTATGACTCGAGGGAGTTCTTTCGTTGACTATTTGGATTAGGGAGCATCTCAAGTTGATAGGTCCCGTGTTGGAATATTCCCCTTTCTTTTGTAGCTAGTAGTATTTTGCGAAGGAGCGAGGCTCAGACTGATCCTGCTAACGTACGGACCGATCCAACCCAGGATTTTCTTGATGGGGATTGGTATGAGGCGAGACAAAGGGATGCTCGGAAAGACGCAAGCTTTAGATAGGCCCAATGTCTTCAAGAGGCTTTCGAGTCCGTCTTTATTCGTCTCGAGGGATGTTTCGAAGGGCCCCAGCGCAAGAAGGATTGCGAAGATGGTGGTGAACATGTCCGCCGGCCTACCAAGTCAATGAAAGGCTAGATCTTAAGGAGTACCAAGAGATTGCTTTGATAGATCAATAGTTTTATTTTATTAGTATTTTTTCCATATTGTTAGTTTTAGCGAATTAGTCGTTGTGGTTAGGATTGCCCTTTTATTATTAATAAAATGCATTCGATTAATAAAAGGACAAATTTGATTTATTTATTTGATCAGACCGAACCCGAAGGCTGCCTACGTTCCTCTTTTACAGCAATTAAATAAGAGGCTCAGGTCTGACGTAGTTCATTTTTGAGAGAAAAAAGGACAAAATACTGCTCCGGGCCGGAGGGTAATCTCGCGCGAGATAAGGCCCCCCCCTTTTTTTTTTAATGCACACCCTTTCTTTTGCCTAGACTTCCCCTTCAGGTTTTCAATCTAGCGGGCTTCTTTTCTTGTGCAAGCTCTAATTTTTGCCTAGGCCGTCCCCTTCGAGATTTTCAACCTAGCGAGCGCTTTTCTTTTAAGGGGCCAAGTCAGGCGAAATATTTCTTGAGCTTGTCCATGTTGACTGGCTTCGGTAGCTGATCTCCGTCTAAGTCCACCAGCTGAAGGGCTCCCCCAGAGAATATCTTCTTCACAATGTAGGGTCCTATCCATCTTGGTCCCCACTTGCCTGGCGGGTTGAAAGGTCCAAGTGACAATACTCACCTGAGAACCAAGTCACCTACTAGCGATGTTCCTTGTTCTTCACCCTTTTTGCTGGAAAGCTCTTGCCATTCTTCCTTTGGTAAGCTTTGGGTGTGCTCGGCCGCTTTTAAATCTCAGCTCTTTCTTTCTCGTCTAGCAAGGCTAACTCTTCGTATCTCGGCTTTCTAGCCAGCCAACTTCGTTCACTGGGTTTTCTAGGAGAACCCGTGAGCGATGGTATTTCCAATTCTATTGAAAGACAGCTTCCATTCTCGGGAAAATGCTGAGGCTGCGTAGTGAGTCTCTCCCTGTAGTCGTTTCGGACCGAAGTGCGGTATCCCTCGGCCACAAAGGCGAAAGGTAAACTTGTCGGGCCAGCCTTTCCCAAAGGATCGCCATTTTTCTAATGATGGTTTCATTGTCTTGTTTGCGACTTCCAACTCCAAGTCTTCCATCTCGTTCGAGGCTTATAAGCGAGATGACTCGCGCGCTGCGCATTTTATACTGGGTTAGGAGGCGATCGGTCTCCTTCTCAAAGTGCGACCCATTATCTGGATATCATCTCTTGCGCGGGAACCCCATATCGGCATGATGTTGTGCTTGATGAATTCCCTCGCAACTTTTCTCGGCATTCAAAACTTTCAGAGAGCGGCCTCGACCCATTTAGTGAAATAATGATACGGCTACTAGACGGCTAAGTAGTGCCCATTGTCTTTCCTACGGGTGTGACCTTTCCAATCACGCTTCTATCCCCCATGTAGAGAACGCCAAGGAGAAGTCATAGGGTACAAGCAGGAAGGCGGTGCGTGCCGAAGGTTGGCGTGTATCTCGACACTTATGGCATTTCTTGATCCATTTTTGGTGCAATGGTTTAAGCTCATGGTTAGCCAAAAGTACCCCTTGTCTCGATGATCTGCGAGCATGTTTCCGCCTCATGTGGGTTCCACATATCCCTTGGATGTAACATGGTCCATTATTTCTGCCTCTTCCCTCGGTGGGTACACAAAGCGAGGTTTCCTTGGGAATCGCTTCTTGAATAGCACGGCCAGATCGATGATGGACGTAATTAGCGCCAACCTCTTAAGGGCGATCTCGAGTCTTCCCGGGATTCCTTTGTCTCAAAGTGTGGATGGTTCCATCTGTAGGATGAAATGCCAAATGTCATGGTACCATGGTTTTTCTTCGCGGAGTTCTCTAACAAATGGCACATTCTGATAACCATTTGTCTTTGCAAAGCCAGCGGAGATCTATAATGGCCAGTGAGTAGGCGTGAGTTCAACGCCTCGTGTTATTTTCAAGTGGTTTCGACCGCTCATTTCTTCCTTGGGTAGGGATTTCGACCAAGGAGGCGAGAGTGTGGCCAATGCGCGCTAGAACCGATTTTTATCTCTAGGAAGATAAAGTGGAGAATGATAAGACATCCAAAATTGTTGCGCGCAACTCCCCGGAGGCGGGCACCTGGTATTTTTGAAGCGGTCTGGATCTTGGATCCTCCACTTCTTCGGCCAGTAAGTCTGATTGATGATTAACTCCGGGAGTCCCCAAATACCTCAAGTTCGGGCCACGTTTGTGTTCTAGGGGCTGCCTCAAGCCCCGCTTATGCAAGCTTCATATTCTCGCGGTGTTGTTGGTGGCGTACAAAAAAGTCAAGATCGTATTGCCGTGGAGTATAGATTGCTCGCCATGGTCTACCAACAACATTCCGATGCTTCGAATCCCTCTCTTGTATTCTGGGCCGGCGCCATCGAAAATAATTGCCACTTATTTTCTTCTTCTAGTACTCATGATGTCTTCATCGTGTGGAATCGCGGGTCTTCCCCTTCACTTCGTCACAAGGAAATTCGGCCAACTTGATCTCGCGAATACACTCCCCCGACCGGATTTCCTTCTCGGAGCGACGTGAAGCGATATCATATCCCGCGAGTACGAAGTACCATTTGGCCAATCTCGAAGACAATAAATTTGATTTATCTAGGATGTATTTCAAACGGATCCATTCTTGCAATGAGACGCAACCGGGAAAGGCTTCCATATAGTGCTTTAGCTTTGTGGAAAACTCCAAACAAGAGCAAACAAGCAGACTTGTCGAGCGGAGAGTAGCTGATTTCGCTACCTTGGAATCTCGCTACCGACAAAGTTAGACGGCATTTCCTCCGTGTGTGAGGGCAAAGGCTGCTTCTTGAGCGAGCATAGCCTCCTAGGCCGCATTTGTCGCAACCGTGAGTGGTACATGTACTTCCAAGGGCTTTTCCCTCATGCTGGTGGAACCAGGATGGGCGGGGAAGTTAAGTAATGCTTAAATTCCTCGAATGCTTCGGCATTCTTCGGTCCACTCTCGAGGTGCGTTTCTTTAAGTAGCTTCAAGATAGGATCGCATTACGGTGGTCGGGCTTGATTGATGAATCGACTCGATATATTGAGAGTCTCCGCCCATGAATCCCTTTACTTCTTCTCTCTGTGCTTTTCAAAGGAGGCAATGCCTACGATGGCTTTTATCTTGGCTGGGGTCTACTTCTATGCCACGCCCTGCAGGACTATGTACTCCTAAGACTTTCCCCTTTCGAAGACTCCGCAAATGAGCATTTCGCGGGATTGAAGTCTCATCTTGTGGCTTCGTCTCGCCGATTGAAGAATTTTCTCCCGAGATCTCTCAAGTGCCGACTCATCTCGTCCCCTTCTCGAGCGATAATCATGTCGTCCACGTATACCCCTATTTCCTTGTGAATCATGTCATGGAATAAAAGGTGTAGTTGATCGCTTCTCTTTCGGTAGGTAGCCCCGCATTCTTGAGGCCAAACGGCATGACCGTGTAATCGTAACATCCCCCAAGGTGTGGTGAATGTCCGTTTTGTGCCGATCCTCTTCTCGCTTGGCAGCGTGAGGATTTCGTTATACCCTCGCGAAGCCATCGACGCAAAGAGCCGAACTTCTCAGTATTGCTGGGCCGCGCGTCGACCAACATTGTCTATGTTTGCAGCGGGAAGCCATCTTTAGGGGTCATGCCTTGTTCAAGTCTTCCGAAATCGATGGCACAGTACTCTGTATCTTCCCATCTCCGACTTGGCTACTTGCACCGTGCTTCGCTAGCCATTCCCTGATATTCCGATTACTTTCGATAAACCCTACATTCAAGAATTTCATGATTTCCTCTCTTTACTTGCATTGACTCATTCCGGCTTGATTCTCGCGTAGTTTCGTTTTGACCGGCTTTGGCGTTGGGTAGCGGCTGTATCTTGTGCTCTTAACAATTGGACTCGATTCAACTCCTGTGCATATTCTTGTAGGACCAAGCCGAAGACGTCGACATATTCTTTTCGGGAGGAGTCAAAGCGTCAAGGGTTTCTCCGTCTTCCCCCTTGCAGAAGTTTTTCCGCCAATCTTTGTTTCTTTCTCGGGGTCTTTCTTGTTGTCCCAAGATTAAACCGTTTCGCATTTCCCTACTCATCATCAATGTGGCCATTCTTTTCCAAGCAACGACCTACTTCGCTTAGGTAATTCTTTTTTAAGATTTTCGTTTCATTTTCTTGATCTATCTCTATCGTATGATTCATTATTAACGTGTTCGTTATATTGACATTATTATTAGTTAATTCATCATTCACGATGTTAAAGCAATCTCAGGTGGTACTCGAAAAGATCAAAGCTTTTCATTAAGGAAGTAAGTGGAATACATGTTCCGCCTTTCATTAAGGAAGTAAGGGAATACATGTTAGCAATCCCAGCCTCCATATCCTTCTTTCAGAGTTCAACTTCCAACCTAGTCAAGCCTTCACGCCCATATCTGGTCCTTCTTTCAGGACAGAGATACCACCTTCACCTCTATTTTTTCCATCTGCCAACCAATTCTTTCGCAAAGGTTCTTAAGATCACAAATGAGTTTGTCCTGTCTTGGCCTCCTTACTTTGCTCATCCTCTGTGTGAATAACTCCGCATCCATGTTAATGTAACCTCAATCGTCACGTTTATCAAATTAAAATATGTATACCAGCTAGATGATATCTCAGCTATCTCACTCTGGGATTATCACACGAGTGTATCATCGAGTCCAGAAGTCTCGAGTCACACTCTAGGATCAGGCTCATTGATTCTCCGAATCCTTAGATTGATTGGTCTCCAGCATTGTCATCGAGGGATACCCATAGGGATCTTACCCATCAAATCAATCTAAAGATCTGCATCAAACAAGATGGCCATCTTGTTTTAATTTGAAGATCCTACTGGGTATCCTCAAATGACAATGAAGATGCGGAGACCAATCAATCTAAAGATTCGTATCAAAACAACAAACGGTGATCACAAATTGTGACTCGGACTCGTCGCGCGATACCTCGCGGGTCATCCAAATTTGGATAGCACCCGAGATATCATCTAGTGTATACATATTTTAATTTGATAAATGATGCTTGTTTTGAAGGGTTCTGTTAACGTGGGATTTGTGTCAAGCTCACAAGAGGACGAGCAAAGTAAGGAGTTCAAGCAAGGATAAACTCATTTGTGATCTTAAGAACCTTTGCAAAGAATTGGTTTCGACGAATGGAAAAAAAGTGAACAAGAAGGCGGCATCTGGTCCAAAGAGGTAAATTTAAGATATGACCGATTGCTTGACTAGATTGGAAGTTCAACTCACAAAGAAGGATATGGAGCTGGATTGCTAACACGTATTCCCTTACTTCCTTAATGAATGTCCAAAGAGGTTCGATTTCCTCTTGAGTGAGTTCATCAGAGGGGGAGCCTGCTTCTAATGTGAAAGTTACAGGGGGGCCTATCTTCCCGTGGGGGATGGGGAGTGCAACCAAGCTCCTTGATCAAGAAGTCTTCATCAACAAT
>JAFEMH010003966.1:0-70000 GCA_022495995.1 Adenophora triphylla var. japonica
CATTAGATAAAGTAGCAGACACATTAAACGAAAAAATCAAACAACAAAAAAAAAATCTTTAAGCAAAGTTGTCCTAAAGAGGAAAATCGAGCCCAAGCCGCCGAAGAGATTTTGACGAGTGTGAATTTGGAACCGCAGAAGAGCCTAAAGAGACGCAGATTGGTGATTTCTTCGAAGGAATCTAAAGGATGCTCGCAAAGTCCTACAAAATCCTCAATTCAAAGGAAAGTTGCCCTCTTCATCAAAGAGAACATCATGTGCGTATACATTTCGTATAATGGATCCCACTTCGAAGGGGAATGCGAAAATCACCGGCGGAATTCGAATAACCCGTCACAAGTCATCTCTCTACAGCCCCAAACCAACTGAGCCGTCGGGAAAGCAAAGAAACAAGACTCGAAAATATCATCCGGAAAATGGCCGTCTGCGTAGATTGGCCCGAGAAGTTACACCCTGCACTCGGGGGCGTAACATCGGGCCGAACGGCAACCGGGGAAACACCGTTGCTCACATACGGAATGGAAGCCGTACTCCCAATCGAGCTAGAGATCCTCGCTCCGTATACCGTCGGAAAGCCGTATCAACGAGGTCGAATGGCTCCGCAGTCGCCATGACGAATTGGCCCTACTAGATTTAACGCCGATTGAAGGCCATGGAGCACATCCGGCCTACCAAGGAAGAATGGCTAGAGCCTTCGACAAGAAAGTAAAGCACGGGGATCCGAGAAGGTGATCTCGTTCTAAAAGAAAAGCCCCCACCCGTATCAACCCCTCGTAAATGGGAGCCTCAGATGGGTCGGGCCATATGTCGTCCGTAAGATCTTCTCCGAGGAGCCATGCAACTTGTGCACCTCGACGGAATCCCTTTGTACACCCAAAGGAATGGTGACAAGCGCGCGTATACTACGCGTAAAAAAAAAAGAAAAACAAAAAAAAAGAGTGCTAAAAGAGTAATAACCAACTAGGTGAGAAACCCGAGAAGGGCGGCCTAGGTAAAAAACAGGTTGCACCAAAAAAAAAAACAAAACAAAAAAAAAAACAAAAAAAAAACAACAAAAAAAAAAAAAAGAGTTCACCAGGCTGAACTACGAAGACCCGAGCTCCTCAAAATGAGGGAACGTAGGCAAATGAAACGGTCTTGGCCTAAAGCACAAATAAAAGCCATACTTTGGCATCAATACAATTGATCGCACCATGAAAGCATCTCGAAAACTCTAAAGCAATTCAAATATTCATTACAAGTTAAAAGCTCTTTGATGAGTCTAAGCCCGATTCATTCCTACAACTCGGCAACCCGCTAAAAGAAAACTAAGATACATAATCAAACTAATGTGTTCACATGACAAGAAAGGGATACTCTGAAACCTCGTAGTCACTCCAAGCCACTCGCATCGGCCTCTCCCCTTCTTCCCCCTTCGAGTCTTTCTTTTTCTCGAACCTGAAAGATGTCGCTGTTCCTCCTACCAAGCTCGCATAGGGAACAGTGGTCTATCAAACCAGCCTCTCCTGTCAGGGCCTTAGTAGCCCTAGCGTCATCTCTCATCTCCCCGTAATCTAGCCGGTAGCATAGGAGCCCTCCTCTCCCGTCTCTCGACGTAAGCCTCATAATCATTCGCGCCGTCTCCACTCCCGTCATGAGGGCTGGGCCTCGCCGGCCCTCCTCCTCTCGTAAACAGCCGTCCTCCGCACCCACAATGGCCTCACGCCGTCTCAAAATAGCCACCCGAGTCTCTCCTGCATGCCTCTCATACCAATCCAGTACCAAGTGGTCAGAACACCTGGCTCTGACGCTCGAGAATGACCCGAGGAGGAAAGGCATCATACCTCCATGCTCGGGAAAGAAATGGAAACACCGAGGGATCATCCATAGAAACAGGAGCCACCACCCCGGTGGCTATATCATCAAAGCCCTCCAAAGGAACCCGCTTCCAGCCAAACTGCCTCGTAACTAAAGCCGGAATATAGAAGCTAGACCGAGAAAGCCCCTAAGCATGACCACGGAGACCCATCCCGAAGCACTCTTCGAGTCTCCACCCGCCAATGAGGCACCGACCATCTCGATATCTTCGCCCTGCGACCCGCCATCCAACGCTCCCACGAGCCCCGATCATCAAAATCTACATCAACACCTCTCCCGGCAAAAGTCCAAGGCTCCGATCATATCGTAGGTTTCCCGAAGAACCCCAAACGCTCCATCGCCCACGTGGTCAAGAGGAACGGGCCGCCCCCGCGCATATACCGCCTTCCGTAGCTAACTGTCGAGAGCATGAAAAGTCTCCCTGTAATCAAAGGAACGACATCTCTCGCCTGTGCGACAGCCGAACGACAACATCCAAGAAAGACCGATGGCGATACCAAAGGAATAGACAATGAACAGGTGCCAAACATACAAAGTGCAAAGGCATCCCAATAGGCATCATCCACCAAACCTAGGCCCCTAAATCCGTCGGGAAGACCGGAAATATCGAAATGATCGGGATCACGGATCATACCTGCGCTTCCTTCCGGGAAAGATGAAGGAGGACGCACACCGTCAAGAAAAGAAGCTCCTCCGGCAAAGGGAACCGCTATCTCTTCCACCTCCGACCTCCAAGCAAGGCCCGAAATTCTTCGACAGTCGGAACAATCTCGTTGAAGGAAAGGCAAAAGACATGCCTTCTAGTATCCCAAAATGATGAAGAAGCTCTCAAGAGGTCATAGTCCGAACCAATTCCTTGAGAGACCATAAGCACTTCACCTTGTACCTTTCTTCAAAGAAGGACCTCCTCTCATGCATGATCTCCCGGACCAACTTCGAACTTGTTCAAGAATGACATTTGGGATTCTTGGGACAATTTTGATGGAGCTTTTCTAAAGTTTTCCATGGTTTTTCTCTCTTTCTCCCGAAAATGGCTGTTGTTGACCGGAGGTTGAAGAGGATATTTGAATTTGAAATAAAGCAAGACCAGTCTCGAACCAAAATTAAAGGACGTTGTCGATTCCCCGTCCTATCCGCGCGGATGATTGCTTTCTGCAAAAAATCTTTGCAACAAACCCAAGCCGCTACACCAAAAGAGGAATATTCCGTCCCGCTTGCTCGAAACCCGTGCAAAAAAACCTCCCCAAACCACCCATATACCAAACACCCTTGCAAAAAAAAAAACCAAGGCTCACGCAACACCGCATTCATACCGCATTGCATTCATAAAATAAAATCCTAAATTATTACATTCCAAAAAAAAAGGGTGTGCATAAAAAAAAACAAACAAACATAAATAAAACCCTAAATTATTACATCCAAAAAAAAAAAAAAAAAAGAAAAAAAAAATGTGCATAAGTCAGACAAATCTAAATCTCAATCTCAAATCTCAAAAAAAAAATCAATCGGAGTCTCCGCCGCCCGATGTCTCGCCCTCGCCTCTTGCGACTCGGCCCGCCTCCTCAGAGCCCCGAAAATCTCGGCTCGTAATCGTCCTCGTCTCCGTAAAGAGGCTCATCAGACCAACCGGCACGCTCCGATAGGGCAAGCCGAGATCTCGCGAAAAATCGTATCCGAAGGTGAAGGCGTCGGACTCCCTGACGTACGAAGACGACCCGCCATGCCGCCATACGTGTCCTCGCCCGTGTGGATCCCCGAGAATGACGTGATCCGAAGGCGCACCGCGCGGGGATCAAGGAGAGGAGACAAAGGAGTCTCTCAAGAAGTCTCTCGAGCGAATAGGGGAAGCCTCCCGTCCGATGTGCGCCGGCCGTGGTCGCTCGCTCTAGCCTCGAGGAGCCCCGCAAGCCACCATCCTCCCGATGAATCTCTTGGCCCCGATCACTTGCTTCGTCGCCTTCTCGACGACCACCTCCGAAAACCGCACAAAAGCAAAAGCGTCAAAAAAAAAAAAAAAAAAAGAAGAAGTGATGCTAAAGATGATGAAACAAAAGAAAGAAAAGAAGGGGAAAAAGCCATACCTTCATACCCTGACGAGGCCGGAAAGCTCGTGGAAGTCGCCGGCCGAGGGATCTCGCACCCTCAATCTGACCCCATCCTCGATATAGGAAAATCCGTCCGAGGGTACCGCGGATCCCAAGCCCCTCCCTATCCGTAACCCGAGGCATCCTCGCCTCCTCAAGACGAATGTCGCATATGGCTCAATCGCCACGAAATCCGAGAAGTGCCGGCCGCCTCGGTAATCATCCCAGTCACTGACCGATCGCTCGGGTGCATCATATCGGCGGAGGCTCCACCGGTGTCCTCAAAGGCGAGTTCACGCCATGCCGGCGCGTCACCCTCTCTCCCGTATAATATGCATCGCAGTCGACCTCTCGTAATCCTCCGCCGCACAAACCCAAATCTCGCCGCCTTCACCGCGCCACCTCAAAGCGATCCTGTGGAAGAATATCATCCCCTCATCCGTCTCGGCCTCCGTCAAAGGAAGGCAATCCGCTGCACTGGTGGGTCGTACGCCCCGGAGCTTATCTTCTCCCGGCATGCTTGACCAAGACCGCATGGCCGGATACGCCCGACGTACTCCGCCGGCCGCCGCCACATCGTGACGTGAAAACTCCAACGCCCATACCGCGAAAGGTAAAAATCCAATCAATCCAAAGGCAAAAGAAAAGTGCGTGCTCAAAAAAAAAAAAAGAGGGAAAGCAAAAAAGAGAGCTTATACCTCCAGGGCAAACTCAAAGCAAGACAAAGAGCCCACAGCCTTCCGGCCGTACTCTATCGAGAGCAAAGTAAAGCTCACAAATTCTCGCCTCTCCCCACGAGACATCTCCGCCGTCTCCATGTCCTCCAAGGACCTCAACAAGGCAAAGACTCGCCGTCCCTCAAAGATGTCCAAAGAGCGTGCTCGAAAAGCAAACCACAAGAAGGCCCCGGCAATCTGACGGCGCCTATCCTCTCCTCCCCACCTCATAGCTCGCTATGGTCTCCACAATCTTGCCGTAGACCACTGCATACTCCATCCCCATCCCCTTTTTGGGAATAGGGGAAAATCCTTGAAGAGCTCGGCAGACGCATCGTGCCGTAGCTCATCTCGCCACTCAATGCCGCGTCCATTAAAGGACAGCCCGTAATCGCAGCCAGAATCGGAGGGCGTAACCGCAGCCTCGCCCCGTAAGAAGTGAAAGGTGTGGGTCGCGTCCCACCAAGGCCGCGCCGCAGCAAACATCAAGCCCTTGCTCTTAGGGAACTTGACCAGCCCCTCAAGCACTCGACAAACTCCCAGAGCCCCGTCTCAACAACAACTGTCTCTGACTCCAAAGCTCCTCGGCCCGCATCCTAAGCCGATCCCACAAGTCAATCACTGACTCCACCGATCCTCGAGTCTTCATTTTGTTCACCGCTCCGTCACAAAACGGTTTCCGCCCCGTAAAAGAAAAAGGAGAGAGAAAATGTCAAAAAAAAATTTGCATTTGCATTTACACAAAAAAAAAAAAAAAAAAGAAAAAAGCATGCATTAAATTTAAAAAAAAAAAAATTTCGACAAAGATAACAAAGATACAATGAGCATAGCCCCATTTTTCTCACGTAAAAGACAAGCAAAGAAATCCCAATGCATTCATCAAAAAAAAAAAAGATGCATTCTACGGAAGTAAAAACTCCGTCCCATTTTCATAAAATAACATGCATACCATCCATCATCTCAAAAAAAATTGCATACATGCATATCATCCATCTTACATGCAACGGGAGGAAAAATCCGTCCCACTTTTCAAAAAAAAAATATATCCTAAACATACATACATCCCATATTGGCAAAATGCCCATTCTTTCCAAACAAAATGCATGCATTGCATCATTCATCAATATCAATATTCAATTTCAAAAAAAAAAAAAATCACAATTTTCGAATTTTCACATGCAATTTTCGAATTAAAAAAAAAAAATGGCGAAAATGCCAATTCTTTTTCCCAAGCAAAATGCACATTTTGGGTTACTCACATAATCATCAAGATTCAAAGACAATGAACATCAATATTCAATTTCAAAAAAACAATTCAAAAAAATCACCCAAAATTCAAATTTCAAACAAGAAATCAAACAAAGGGATCAAAGGGTTTCAAAGTATACCGTCGTCGAGATTCGAATCCGAAGCCCAATGTTGCCAAGCACGGTAATGCTCCTCCGCAACCGATTGCGAAAGATTGTAATGCCTCCTCATCCGACGAGCCCACCGCCTCTCGCTACCGGCCACGCCCTTGGCCTTGAAAAGCGCCTTCCCCGTGTTCCATTTCTCAAAAATCGAAGAAATCGGGAGATTTTGAAGCTTTTTTTGAGCAACAACGGCTTCCTTCTCTGCTTTCTCTCTCGCTCTCGTCCTGTTTCAAACCGAATGGGGAAGAAGAAAAGGGCGCGCCCTAATTAATACCACCGTTTTCAAACCCTATCCGCGCGGATAGGATTGTAAGGGTCAAATGACCCTTTTGCCCTTAAAATTCCGTGACTCGCAAATCGCCTCCCCAACTTGACAGAGTTAACCAAAGTTAACCAAAGTCACCCCTTTGTCAAGAAAATTACCCCTAGCCAAACGTAAGACCGAGTGCCCCGAGAAAGATAACGAGATCCCGTATCTTCATCAAAATTACCCCTTATCTTTCATCAAAGATAACTGATCTCATTTTCATCAAAATCTTCCCGAGCAAACGTAAGACCGAGTGCCCCGAGAAAGATAACTGATCCCGTATCTTTCATCAAAATCATTCCCCTAAGCAAAGAAACGTAAGACCGAGTGCTCCCGAGAAAGATAACGGGATCCCGTATCTTTCATCAAAATCTTCCCCCGGCAAATAAACGTAAGACCGAGTGCCCCGAGAAAGATAACGGATCCCGTATCTTTCATCAAAATCATTCCCTCAAACAAACGTAAGACCGAGTGCCCCGAGAAAGATAACGGATCCCGTATCTTTCATCAAAATCTCCCTAGCCAAACGTAAGACCGAGTGCCCCGAGAAAGATAACGGATCCCGTATCTTTCATCAAAATCATTCCCCTGGCAGTCAAACGTAAGACCGATTCTCCCCGAGAAAGATAACTGATCCCGTATCTTTCATCAAAATCATTCCCAGAAAGCCAAACGTAAGACCGAGTGCCCCGAGAAAGATAACTGATCCCGTATCTTTCATCAAAATCATTTCCCTGCGTAGTCAAACGTAAGACCGAGTCTCCCCGAGAAAGATAACGGATCCCGTATCTTTCATCAAAATCATTTCCCCTACACAAACGTAAGACCGAGTGCCCCGAGAAAGATAACGAGATCCCGTATCTTTCATCAAAATCAATCCCGCTAAGAGCTCAAACGTAAGACCGAGTGCCCCCGAGAAAGATAACGAGATCCCGTATCTTCATCAAAATCCTTCCCAAGCAGAAACGTAAGACCGAGTGCCCCGAGAAAGATAACGGATCCCGTATCTTTCATCAAAATCTTCCCCAAGCCAAACGTAAGACCGATGCCCCGAGAAAGATAACGGATCCCGTATCTTTCATCAAAATCCTCCCTAGCCAAACGTAAGACCGAGTGCCCCGAGAAAGATAACGGATCCCGTATCTTTCATCAAAATCCTTCCCTGCAGCCAAACGTAAGACCGAGTGCCCCGAGAAAGATAACGGATCCCGTATCTTTCATCAAAATCCCCTAGCCAAACGTAAGACCGAGTGCCCCGAGAAAGATAACGGATCCCGTATCTTTCATCAAAATCCTTCCCGGCTAGCCAAACGTAAGACCGATTCCCGAGAAAGATAATCGGATCCCGTATCTTTCATCAAAATCCTTCCCTAAGCAAGCCAAACGTAAGACCGAGTGCCCCGAGAAAGATAACGAGATCCCGTATCTTTCATCAAAATCTTCCCGGCAGCCAAACGTAAGACCGAGTGCCCCGAGAAAGATAACGAGATCCCGTGATCTTTCATCAAAATCATCCCTAAGCCAAACGTAAGACCGATTGCCCCGAGAAAGATAACGAGATCCCGTATCTTTCATCAAAATCATCCCCGACAAGCCAAACGTAAGATCGAGTGCCCCGAGAAAGATAACGAGATCCCGTATCTTTCGTCAAAATCATCCAACTAGCAGCCAAACGTAAGACCGACTCCCTGCATCGAATACGTCCGATTTTCCTCAAAGAAAGGCTAACGAAATCCCCAAAGAAAGTTAACGGAATCCCAAAAGCCAACGAAATCTCGAGTAGTACTCGAACTACGAAAGTGGCTTGATTCCCACTAGGGATACGTAGGTAGCCTATCATTAGGTCCACCCTCGACCAAAACGGTCACCCTCTCCTTCTGCAGCAGACCGAAGTCCACCGAAAGGCCATTTCAAATTAAGGTCCGAGGCGCCTAAAAAGCCATCATCATCAAGGTCCGAGGCACCTAAAAAGCCATCATCATCAAGGTTCGAGGCACCTAAAACGCCATCTTCAAGGTTCGAGGCACCTAAAACGCCATCTCCAAGGTTCGAGGCACCTAAGACGCTATCACTAGGAAAACGATAAATCGCAATCATCCCAAAGAGAGACCGAAAATGGTCATTCCTATCCTCAAACAGAATGGAGCGGATAGCCACGATCGACCAAAAAATGGTCATTCCTATCCTCAAACAGAGCGGATAACCATCGATCGAAAATGGTCATCTCTTATCCCCAAGCAGAAGTTTCTCTCCAAAGAACCGACCGCAAAACTCGCTCATCGTGTTCGAGGCACCTAAAACGCCATCATCTCTGTGGTCAAAGACCCGAACTACGATCGGCTTGATTCCCACTCGGGATACGTAGGTAGCCTATCGCTAGGTTCAGCCACCCGATCACTCGATCATCCCGCCAAATATGGAGCCTTACTCTTATCGACGACCCCGCTTCCTTCGAAAGCACCGTCGCCGAGGGGCTACTGTAAGTGCTCCAATTTGAGCTTGTTAGAATTTTCGTTAGAAAATTAACGAAAGTTATAACATTTCTAACAATTCCTAACAATCCTAACTTTTCTAACAAAGTGAGGGTAAAATGGGCATTGTTATTTAAGGCTAAACCTCAAAAGAATCTCAAAAAGCAAAACAAAAGGAACAAAACCACAAATAGCAAATGGCCGGAAACACAAAACCGGCCGTTAATTTAAAAATTTCAAAAAGATTATTCCTCTTGTCCAAAGCCTGAAGCTGCATTTAATGAACAGTGCACGCTGAGGATCCCATCCGCGCGGACATCTTTGCATATTTCAGAGGGCTATAAATTGAGCCCTCCAAATACAAAAAGTAGGAGCCACAACACATTTTGCACCGAACCTCTGGCGAAATATAGAGAGAAAACAGTGAGAATTCACTTGAATTGTCACCATTTTCTCTCCAATCTTTCCCAATTCATACTCATCCACTCACTCTCATATTAAAGCCCTAAACACTCATACACTCAAGCCAAACACTCAAGAACACAAGGAAGATTGGTAAACCCTCCTTCTCCTAACCCTAAATCTCATCCATGCATGCATTTGCAAACTACAAAATGTAGTTCTTTCATCTTCTTGCTCTAGATCTAAGAAGATCACCATGGAAGACCATCTCCATGGATGATCTTCTACAAAGATCAACATTATTTTCAAGTTCTCTTACTTTCTTGCAAAGAAAACTCATTTTCAAAACCCTAAAAACCATTTTCAAGCATAAAATCTCATTTTCAAAGGATAAAAATCCCCTTCCCAAGCAAATGAAATGCTTAGTCCTAATGTACCCCAAGGATGGTTTGGTATAGTTGATTCACCACTAAAATGTCTAGTGATCACTAACCAAAACCTAGGGAAATGGGGACAAGCATGGATGCAAAACCCCCCTTAAAATCATATTTTCTTTCTTGAGAAGTTGCTGTCCAGTAGCAATTTTCCCAGACCTCAGTCCATTGTCTTAATTTTTGGACACAGATGAACTTGGAATTTGGTGTTGACTACAAAACACTTTTTGTAGCCAACATCCAGAGCTTTCCAGACATATTTTTATTTCATTCTTTGGGTGAGTAAAACTCCTCTTTTCAAATTTCCTTTCAGAGGCTAGTTCATCAGATTCTAGGAATCCAGATCTCATATCTGAGGTTTCCAGAAGGTTTTGACCACTCAAATATTCTCCAAAATGGAAAATTCCTTGGCACAAACCTTATTTAAGGTGTCTAGAACAACTTTCATCCTCTGAGTTTATCCAGATTATGAAGTTTTAAGACCCTTGAATACATTTCAAAATCAAAGGTCCACTGCCTTTTTCATTCTGGCAGAAATGGCTCTCAACTTCAAAAGGTCTTTTGAGTACCAAATCTCAATCCAAAAATCCTCCAAAAAATCATGGGATCAGTTTAAAGTCTTAAAAAGATATCCCAATTTTTACTTTTCTGAGTTTCAAAGTATTTTGGCCAAAACACACACACACACACAAATGATTTTCAGCTTGGAAGACTCGTTTTACGAGGCATTCCGGGTGCACACTAACGTCCTTCCCGGCGTGTAACATGACCTCCGAACCTAAATCTCTGATCTCGTGCTTTTTCAAAGCTTTGGCCCTCAAAATTAAAATGGCGTGGCGACTCCGTTTCGTTGATTTTTTCAAACAAAAATGGGAAAATTTTCGATACAATCACACATCATCACAAAGAATATATATAGTCACTATTATAATTAGCTAATAATAGTACTAATGGTAATAGTTAATCTATATAGTAACTATTATAATTAACTAATAATAGTAATAGCGATAGTTAACCTATATAGTAGTTATTATGATTAACTAATACTATTAATAGTAATGTTAACATATATATATATTAACTATTACGATTAATAAATACTATTAATAGTAATAGTTAACATATATTAAATATTATGATTAACTAATACTATTAATAGTAATAATTAACATATATAGTAACCATTATAGTTAACTAATATATTTAATATTATTAGTTAACTTATATAATAACTATTATAGTTAACTAATGCTATTAATAGTAATAGTTAACTATAATAGTTATTATATAAGCTAACTAATACTATTAATAGTAATAGTTAACATATATATTAACAATTATAGTTAACAAATACAATTAATAGTATAAGTTAACTTATATAATAACTATTATAGTTAACTAATACTATTAGTAGTAATAGTTAACCTATATAATAACTATTATTATTGACTAATAGTATTAGCTAATAAGGAGAATATCAAAAGTCATATGAATTTTGGAATAGTGATGATGTGGCTTCTCCATAATCAAGCTTCTACCAAAACATGTCCACATGTCAAATCCATAGGCATTCTCACCAACTTTAATATATATATATATATATATATATATATATATATATATATATATATATATATAAACTATCAACAAACTATAGTAAAAGAAAGAGCGGAAAAGAAACAGATCAGGTGAATTTATTAAATTAATTAAAAAAAAATTAGTCTATAATTTTTTACCTGAAGAAGCAACAGCAAGAACAATTTTTCCTTCAGACCTCAACTTGTTGATGATAGCTGTATACAAATATGTTTTTCCCGTACCTCCGTAACCGTAGAGGAAAAAAAATGCTTTGATTCTTGTTGAGTAACAGCAGAAATGACCCAATGATATACAATATCTTGTTCTGCATTGAGTGAATTCTTCAAAATCTCATGTTCTACACATAAGGCCCGTACATCATAATTTTGTTTTTCCATGATGAGCATGTTCTTCAGCTGATCCAATAACCGTTTATCTGGCAATGGCATGCCCTGTACGTCTTCTAGAGATCTTCCATTTTTCAACAAAACTTTTTGCAACTCTGCAAGTGTCAGGTTTTTCAATTCAAATTTCGCTTAGTACTAAAGTAGGCAAATGTAATATCTTTCTCTTCCTTCGCAAAATATCGTCACCGATTTTGTGCCAATTACATTCCCAAAAATGCCATGCATCCGATACATCACGTAAGAGTATAATTGTCACGAATAAATCCCTAAGTTGCGAAGCACTGGCCCAATGATTAGCTTCATCAATGGCCTCATGCCATTCCCCATCATCTTCCAAAAGTCCACGTGCATAACATGCCATTTTCATGGTTGGGTGCACTACACCTTCCACTGTTCTAATGTCTTCATAATTCTCACACCCTTTAACAATATTTAAAAGCAATCTCAAATAGTACCTTTCACCTGAACTTGGGTGTGCGTACGTTAGACGGCCTATAGTCTTTCCAGACTCTCGCCTTTTCCACATTAAAGTCCCCTTTTTCCACACATATTTTGTCGGGAACTCAGCGTATGTTAAAAACTTTGCCCTTGGATCAACTTTATTCATTTCCATCCATTCTGTAAACATTGTTGTCCTTGCTTTTTCTGTGTTAATAACTCTAGGCAGAGGGTCATCGTCATTGAAAATTAATAGCTGCTCATTTTCCAAATGATAGCATAATCTCTCAACTGCCGGTCTCCTATAATGGATAGGAAACTCGTAAATTCTCCATATAGCTTCGCATGCTGAGATATACCGACAGTCGAGAAAGGTCTTGATTTCGTCATTTCCATCTGAATTTGTGGATGATGTTGATCCCTCGAAATCATATGAGCTCGAAATAACAATTGTGCTCCTATCGGGACCTTTGGTGATATATTTGAAAAGATATTTAATTGCCTTTGACTTATTGCATGCTTCAACATTTATATGGCTTTGGTATTTCACCAATAAGTATCTATTATAGGCAGCAACATACCTGTTGTCAAGCATTATACCATTTTTGTCAATTGTAACACCTGTATCCCTTCTCCTATAAATCGAGTAGCCATTCTCATCAATTGTTGTCTGATTTTGAAATGATTTGGGAAATTTTTTGGAACAAACCCCTGAAATATTTGAATAATTAAATTGAATTTGAAGTTAATTAAATATATAATATGGCATTTCTGTTAAAAAAATAGACTAACCATCAATCATGCAGGGTGAGTATGGATTAGCACTCCCACATGGGCCATGCATCATGAACTGTTTAACTGCATCATAACCCACTGGATCCGCCAAAGGATCAGGTATCTCTGCTGAAATCAATGTATCTAGCATCTCTGGTGATGTTAGTTTGGCTGCGTTATTCACCCAAAAAATGATGTGTGCATGTGGCAATCCTCGTTTTTGAAATTCAATTGTGTATAACACTGAAAAAAAATCAAAATTAAATGGCAATCATTACTTTGTAAGCTCATACATATTAAAAATAAAGAGTCTTATACCTGCTTCTACTTTGCCAAATATTTCATTTTCGAGGATATCATGAATCATTTCTTCCAATTTTAACTTGAAAACTCTGGATTCTATGTCTGGCCTGTTTTAAGCTTTTTGACCACCACATTGACTCAAGAGATCTGTTATCTCTTTCCAATTTGGATTTGCCATGAATGTGATGAAATAATCTGGATTTCTATAAACCAGACATATTGACATTGCATCCTGATAATTTTGAACCATATACCGTGGACTTCCCGTAATGAGGCAGGTAAAATAGTTCGCATTCCAACATTCTTTGAGTCTGAATCTCCTTTTTGCACTGCATCATATACATTTCTGTATAGTTCTGTTCGCAAATTGCCTTGGTTATTTCTCAAAAAGCGAAGTCTTTCTTGTTCAATTGAGTATAACAATCAACAATGTATTGTTGATAAAGTTGCCCTCCATACTGTAAAGTCTGGCCCTGATTATTCCTCTGCTGCAATACATAGGCATAGTACTCTCTTGCCATTACATTTTTTTCGCTTTGTCTTTCTTTGACCATTATTCCGAATGTAAGGAATCTCTAAATGAAAGCCATCTTCGCCGTACGGAAAGAGAATGGGATATTGCAATGCCATGAATAGTGGATGAAGATCACTAATTCTTCTCAAAACACCATCTGTACTTTGAATGATTAGGTCTCTTTCTCCATTCGTGGTTGCCATATCCCCGACTATTAACATGGCTATTTCAGACGCGGTTGGGGCTGAATATTGTCGCTGTTTATTTGCTCTTCTCTTGACCAATTTTATGGTGAAATTTCTTGCATTTTCTTCTCTATATAAATTTCTAGCTATTCTAAAAGATTTAACTAATTCATTGTGAGTATTCAACATCTCAATTAACTGCTGAATAACTTCAGAAGACAATCCCTCATTACATTCTCCACGATTCACAACATTTACTCGGTTCTGCACTTCATTTTCTGTATCATAAACATATAGCTGAAGAAAACTCGGTGATTTACCTTCTTGAGGCAACATAGATCCTATCCGATGATAATTTTGGCCGCTTATCTTGTAAACATAAACAGAACCATTTTTGTTTAATGAAGTTTCAACTTTAGCCCCCATGGATGTCATCACGAACATGGAGTTATATGCTCGGATATTCTCTGCAAATTTGCTTGAGGCTGGTCCCAAATCTCCATACAATAATGATTGTAATGGCTCAGGTGGTTCACGCCGAGGAGGAAGCTCAATTTTACCATTTTTGCAACATAAACCATACATAGGATATGTTTTTCTTGAATTCTTTTTCACACGTTTGCGTCCCCAGAAAATAGCATGGCAATATTTGCAATTAAATTCAGGCAGTCCATAGTAAGAAACTTCTGTGAAATGTTTATCTGTAGATAAAATATATTAGGACATAAGGAACTGTATATTAAATCCATTTTGATGAAATGAAATCCTAACTTTGCTATTTACCTTCAGCAGGCACTCTACGTGTAGCACTACGATGCAAAACGTTATCAGGGTTAGCTATAGGATGATTGTCAGTATGTCGCTGAATTGCCCTTCTCTTCTTCCTCTCATTTCTTCTATGTTTTGCATAGAGTTTTTTCATTTCAGCTATAAAAGTATATTAATAATTTTAATTGTTATTCTAATATAGAAATTGCCTCTAGAATTATAAGCAAATAGTTTTTGAATACCTGACATATTAACATTGTATGTTGTAAATTCGCCAACTGAGAAACTCTCTTCAAAGGGAAGTGTAAACTTTCTTTTCTTTGGTAAGTTTTGCAGTTTTGTTTGTTGACTTGATGATCCTGTATATCATGAAATTGGAAGGAAATTTTTAATAACCTTATCTCACTTTCAAACAGGTACAATTACTGAAGTTCGAAGGGCAACGGGGGATGATACGGAATAAACTGAATAAAAGTTAATGTTTATGTAAGTAAAACAATCTAATTCTCTTCTTACCCAGTATATGAGTCTCTGGTCCATGACTAATAGATGTTTGCTTATTTTTCATCATGATAATCTTTGCTCTTCTATGTGCACGATTTTCTCTTGCCTTTTCTTTAGAGATTGTACCTAGAATAATAAAAAATTAATCATCTTTCCATGTGAGACAGCAACAAAGACTGAAGTTCGAAGAGCAATAGTGGAGGCAACGGAACAAACCAAATAAAAGTTACTGACTATGTAAGTAAAACAATCATATTCTTTTATTACCCAGTAGATGAACTTCTGGTCCTTGATTCAGAGATATAAGCTTATTTTTCTTCATGATAATCTTTGTCTTTCTGCGTACACGATTTTCTCTTGCATGATCTTTGGAAATTGAACCTACAATAATAAAAGAAAAATATCAATAACAAAACCAAATTAATTCAACTTTGAAATATATTTGCAAGTGTTCTTTGTCCTATATTAAATCGATTCACCTGGTTCAACAGAGCTCCCAGCAATTTCTTCACAAAGTCTCTTCCTTGTCATACTTTGAGTTGGTTCTGATCAGAATGAAATAGGAAAGAGTATCCACCTCCTAATTGGAATATGATTTGGAATTCAAAAACTCAATTGCTTTGAGATACATGTACATATAAAATTAAAAAAGTCAGTGTATATACAAAAGGGCATTGTGAACTTAACCATCACATGAATTTAATAATAAGTTTGAATGCAAAAGGGTTTCACTTCATCTTCAGAATGCATAAGATCCTCCTTATACTCAACTCTTTCATCTCAGAACATTCTCCTGCAATAACTTTCTATCTTGACCTTTGATACTTTTCAAATCCCAAATCTATAAGGCAATTTTATCCGGCTCATTTCCCTTATTATCCAAATGGAAAGGAGATTTCGATAGGAAACTCCTCTCAAATAAGCAAAGCATATAGTTTTCCTCTCTTGTTATACAATTCCCCTCGTCATCTAAAGGTAAATAAATACTTTTGAAAAGAAATTATTCAACAGAGAAAAATCTCAATCAAACGTGAATGGCCAATTTGTATTCTTATGTCCTTAAAACAGTCAATAGCACAGGGGATTCCCTCTTTCTTTTCCTCTCAAATTATCAAATATATTTTTAAAGTCCCTTCATATAACACCAAGCTACTCAGCAAAATAGCAAGAAAATAATTTTGCACATGAACCAATTTAAAAAGGAAAAAAAATATATATCAATAAGCATAGACAAAACATGGATTCACTATAGGTAGCTTAACCAATTTTTTTTAACAAAAACTAATTAACAAAATAACGTAAAACCACTGCATCTGTTCACAAATTAACCAAAAACATAAAAACAATCTTAGCCAAAACACGGCAACTTAGGAAAAAAATAGTTTAAAGAAGTCTCGAATATATAAATGTTAAAACCCTAATCCTCTCCTTGTTTTCTTGTCTGGAACCACGTCTTTTCCTTTTACGTTATCTGCTTCATGTGGCTCCGCAACTCGCCCAGAGGTCTTCTCACTAAAGTTGCAACGAAGTGAGTCAGTATATAAATATAAGAGGAGAAACAGTAATTTTTTTTTACAAAAAAACATTGTAGCTGTTGCATTTCAGTTAGAAAAATGAATCTTATTTAAAGAACATTCCTTTTACAGAAAATAAATTCAGTAATTAATCTACAATTGGAAAAGCGGACCTTATCTTCAAATTGTTCCTTTTCTCACCAGCAGCTGGGATTTTAACAGAAATGTCAATTGTATTGGGTTGATTAACAATATTACATTCCTGAAAAAAAAAAGATTGTAATATATTCATTATATTTTATAACAGACTAAGACCAAAATTTCCTGCCAATCAACTTTGTATTACCTCATCAGCATCTGGAGCACGGATATCACTTTCAAACAAATCTCTTTTAACTGTGAAACTCTCGTAATTGGTGCCTCTGCTGCGCTCATTAAACTCAAGTTGGAACACATTACATTTACCAATTATTTTACGCAGCTGTCCAGGCAAGGGTTCTGCATACCCTTCCTATAGTTACAATCATTGAGAATTTAGTTATATAGGAAAAAAAGGGGGGGGGGGAAACATAGATTATGTTGAAAATTATTCAAAGTTACCTCTTCGACTATCTGTGACAAATCTGAGGCCTTTATGTTTAATACCTTCTCTAGGCTATTATCAAACATAACACACCTCAATGAGTCAGTCCCATCATGTAATTCTGCCTCCACCCGATACCTTAAGACGTAAAAACTTAATCAAAAATTGATAATATACACCAAGAAAATAATGAAATTAAATGAATGTAAACAATTCGGCTGATACCTTATAACTGGATACATTTCATACTTCTCACATCCATTACAGAATAACTTGCCATCCTTAGGTATAACTTTTTTCTTACAAATAGTACTTGAACAGGAGTTGTATTTCCAACCATTTGTTTCCTCAATGGTTGACACACTGACATAAACATACAACGGGCTCTTCTGCAATTTCATTAAAGAAAAAACAAAATTATCTCCTCGCTCAGAACCATTTGTAGGTTTTGCATTAAACATAAACATAAAGTATTGTTTGAATTTAGATCAATTCTTACCATCTTCTCACACTGTAAAAGAAGCTCATTCACATCCCGGATAAGCATTTTATTTTTTTCATATTCCTCCTTTGCAATAGATGTAGGATACATAGGTATGGTTCCTATTTCATTGCCAGCTTCGGTTGTTCCAATCCTATATCAATTAGAGGGAGTAAGTGTAGAAAGTGATTTAAGGGGAAAAGGGTTATTAAAAAAGGATACTTTTTTGAATTACTTACTTTTTTATAAAGTCATCAATCGCAGGTATTTCATTGTCATTGTGAAATATTGTTGCACTACTTGAAGATACACTGAGATTACCTACAATTACATTTTAGAAAATAGAATTACATATGAATGTTTGGAAATTTACGAAAATCAAATTCACATTAATTAATTATTAGATGTACACTCCATTTGACTCGGGCTTCGCGATAACTGAAGATATAATCCAAACACGTTGCATGCTTGTAGCAAGACTCTTAGCCTTTTCAATAACCTCATCTCCCCAAACAGTAATTCTCAATTTATTCTCACTGAAGATTTACTATGATTTAGTAAATTAGAATCGAAGTCAAATCAAATACAAATTAATATAAATCAATACAAACCTTGCATCTTGAATATCAATACATTGCATAGAAACCTGTTGGAAGTTGCTCATGCGATGACCAATAGCAGACACACCAAGTACATATCCAATGACATCTATACAGACTAAAGTTAATTGTACAATTCAAATTCATTCAAACAAATAGGAAAAAGAAAGGAAAACATTGAACAAATACTTGCCACAAAGATTCTTCTTGTCATCACTGATTTCCAAAAGCCTTTCATAGGGTATAACGTTGAAACTATGCCTAGGAATCTTAGGAATACCCTTAACAATCTCCTCAACGATAGTGGAGGCATCAAACAAAATACAGAGGTCACGCTGTACTATGCGAAAAGCTGGTTTACTGTACTCTACTGTAAAATTCTTAACAGTATAGCAAGATCCTTCTTCAAATAAGCCTTCAAAATCAGGAACAAATTTACTTCTGATGCAACAATGTATAGAGTCAGCCTGTAAGAGGAAAAAATGACAATTAACATGAGATTTATTACTGTGTATTTCTTCCTCATTCAGTTTTAAATTAACATAAATTGTAGTTTTATTATTTACCTGTTCATCAATAGCTAACAGATCCATACTGATCAATTCACGAAACTTCTTCGTATTATAGGACTACTATATGCGAGAGACACGTATAAGGCATTTCTTTTCACAACGACCTTTCTGTAGCTGCCGAATAAGGACATTTTGTGGAGCCATCTGAAATCTTATAGCTGCATGAGAAGATAATGAAATTGTAAGTTTTCACTTTCTGTAAGAAACAAATACATTGTATATTTACAATATCTTTATCTAAATGAATGCTTAAGACTATTGTGATATAATTATAGCATTTATATTCTTGAAAGGAAATTTAAAGTGACCAGTTGTTCCCAGGGAGAATTCGAGTAATACCTGAATTGTGTTATTCCTTACAGATGTGTTTGTGACACTAAACATTGGATAATTACATGAGTATTTAGAGTATAGGATAATTAAGAGCTTAGGTCAGTGGAGAATACATACGATTGTGTCTTTTGAGAAGTTGTTTCTTCAGTTTCTATTACAATCGAGGTTCTCCTACTTAATGATCAGCCTATACCAGGTATATTGACCTATTATAGTTTTCTAGTTCAAATAGCTATTGTATCTCAGTAAGTTCTTTTCTTTGAAGTAGGATACAGTATAAGTAGTCAATATAATGTTCTTGTTCTAATGGTACATATACAATGTACTTTTGATTATTAGATGAGTATGTACATTGCACTTAATACCAACTGTTATGTAACTTTAGTATGTTTAGGAGATAATGTAAATACAGAATGTACTTTGCAGATGCATAGTTGTGAAGTATACATTCATCTAGTATTGAAAGCAAGTATATTTAGTCTTATAATTGTATTATATTGCATTAATTTATAACCTTTACCTATTCATATACCCTATCTAATTATCGATGTCTTACAACTGATTACCAGAATCACAAAGGTCATTAACTCTTCAATTCCCAGCTGACATGGAGGCTTGAGAGGCTAGAGAAACCAATAACCTTGCGAGGTGTCACAACCCTAGGCGTTTTCGCCTACTTTCATATACTAGAAGTATGAATTTATAGCCGGTGAAATCATAATGTTAGAATATATTTTTTCACGCAAATCTATTTCAAACTATATTTGTGATTCACAATACATGATTTATAGTGTAAAATATTTGTTCACTAATTAAAAAAGGGGGAAATGTATTTTTTTTCTACATATAAACGAGGGAAAAAATTCATTTATTACACTAAGATCTCCAAAAAAAATTGCTATATATAAAAAAAATGGTTGCTTTTTGTTTTAAAAATCAAATGAAGTGAATGGAATAAAAGTGACGGGCTATGCCCAACGAGCAAAGCCCAGTATTTACATATTATAGCCACCACATTTTCAGTGGGCTAGGCCCAATTATTATCAGGCCCAAGGCCCATCAGCAAGATCAGTCGACCTAGCTCATTGTTCGACCTACGAGGTCCCGACCTAGCTATTGTCTGACATACGATCCAGATTCTATCTCGGGTATGATCCGACCCTATCCATCAGTCAGGTCGACCTAGATCCAAACAGACGACCTCGACCTACGAAGCCACATCGACCTACAGAGTCCAGACGTATTTACGATTCTTCTCTTAACAGAATTCCTACAAACCAGGAGTTATTTATGGACACGATATCTTATACAAATCTGATCCGCAATTCAAGGGATTTTATACAATCCTATTACAATTATAACTCCGCCGAAGCCTATAAATACATCACAACATCAACCTTTCCAAGGTAATTGCTTTTTGTTATTATGAATACATCTGTTCATTATAATATTTAGCTCTCAAATACTCCATACTTACTCTCACACCCGAGGGTCTTCGCCGGAGACCATTCCGGCTAGTCGTGGGTTATGTTTTCAGGTCAAATGCCAGGAGATCTATCTTGCTGATTGGACGGAGATTGATCCAGCACGATTCTTGTAGCATCATTTCGGTTCCATTGCCAGAAATCGTGTTTTTGACCTCGAAATTTCTTACAACCCATCATCATGGTGACTTCTGATGGTCATGTTTCAGAAGCCTCAGACGAGCATAATGAGGGTAACATCGGTGCTAATACGGACGCTGGAAATAGGGTTGTCTCGGGCTCGGGTAGAGTCTATGACGGGTTTGAAGGTTTCATAGTCTAAGCCTTTTAGGATGGTGTAGATTATATCCTCGGAATTAATGGGTTTTGGCTAAGGGAGCAATAGTGGGATCTAAGGTTCCAATGAGGGCTTCAAGGATAAGGTGATCTTGGCGAGACCAAGTGATGGCTGTCGGATTAGGAACAGTGGTGGTGGTGGCTGGTTTGGCCGGTTCATCGTCCGTTTCAACGATGGCTGGGGTGGTGGTGATGATGTTATCCTCGGGTTTTGGGTGGGTGCCATCGACAAACTTTAAGAGGTCGAGGCCAAAGAGGATAGAGGTTATTTGGGATGCCCATGTGAGATAGGTTAGGAGGTGAGGGTACGACAATAAGATAGGTTGACCAAGAAGAGGGGTTGGTCGGGTTGGGCAGCGTTTAGAATGGTGGAGGAAGCTCCGGCCATTGCAAGGGTGGGGAGGGGCTGCCGAAAAAACAGAGGGAGTTTTAGGGTTTTTGGTTTTGAATCTTATTGCTCTGATACCATGTAAAATTTTGGAAAAACTTGTTTGTATATTTACAAGAACCCAATAATTATAGTACAATAGGAGGAGTCCTATTCTAATAAGGAATCTGATCTGTACATTTGAATATCTAGTTTCCTAATTTATATACAATTGATTATATACCAAGTCAATCTAGAATTCAAGACAGACTAGGAAACTGGTGTAGCATAAGGCGGCCGCCTGGCACTGGAGGAGGCGAGCGCCTGGGAAGCAGAAGGTTCGCCCATGGATTGTTGATGCTGAGGCGGGTGCCTGGCCGGGCTCAAGGCGGACACCTAGGTGGCAGTAGGTATAGCCGTGGGATGGTCATGTTGGGGCTGGCGCTTAGTGATTGCTGAGGCTGGCGCCTCACTCTCTGTAGCATCACTTTCTGTAACATCCTTAATAGAATACACTTCGATTTTTTGAATGTGCGGGGTAGTCCTGAAAAGTCTTGTTAACTTGAAAAGTGTGAGTTAATGGTTTTTAACGATCCGAATTTGGGTACTTATACACTCTCTTAATGCTTTTCTAACTTATTCATGAATATTATGAGAATATCCAAGAAAAATAGGTGTATCACTCATCGAGTTAATATTAGGTAAATTACACCGGCATTAAAGATATAGAAAACTCGCCTCAAACATAGAAACAATGCAAATTGAGTTCCTTTCAATTAGACCTGGCAATCGGGTTGGGTTGGGTTGGGTTGGGTTGGGTTGGGTTGAGTCGGGTTAAAGCGGGTAACGGATTGAAGCGGGTAACGGGTTGAGATGAGTAATACCTGTTACAACCCATTTAACATACGGGTCGAATGAGGCGGGTCGACTCGGATAACCCGATAAACTCAAATTTTTTTCTTTTGAATTACTCGGCTAAAAAAAATAATTTTCAAAAATAAATTATTTTTTTGACCGGCAGGTGGGGGTGTGGTGGGGGCGAGGGTGGTAGGTGGTAGGTGGTGGGGTGGTTAAAAATAAATTTAAAATGTTTCTAATTTTTTTTTGACTTGGGGGTGGGGTAGGTGGTGGGGGGGTGGGGGTAGGGGTGGTTAAAAATAAATTTAAAATGTTTAATTTTTTTGACTCAGGGGAGGGGATGGGGGTGGGGGTGGGGGTTGGGGTAGGGCTGGGGCTGGGGTGGTTAAAAATAAATTTAAATTGTTTAATTTTTTTTGACCCCGGAGGGGGGGGGGGAGCGGGGGCGGGGTAAGGGTGGGGCTGGGGTAGGAGACGGACCAAATCTGTAAGCATACATAACAAATCTGCATATTTGGAACAATAATTTACATACTTTGTGTGTGGAGGACGGAGATGGGGGGTGGGGTGGGGGTGGGGGCATGGGGGTGAGTTGGTTGCAGGGGGTAGTTTTTTGTTTAGCCAATTTGCTTAAAAACAAACAAATTAAAACACCTTTATTTTGGTTCATCTCCCTATCAATATAAATATAACGGGTTGAGATGGGTTGACGAGTTGACCCGCTTTAACCCGCTAAATTTAACGGGTTAAAGCGTGTAACTCGTTTCAACCCGAAATTGTTAATGAGTTGGGTTGGATCGGGTAATTAGCAAGTTGGGTTGAGCGGGTTTTTGGGTAATAGGTAAAAATTGACAGGCCTACTTTCAATTTAAATCTCGTATTAAGTAATTTTAGTTTCATGTTTGAAATATACTTCATTTGAATCTTGACAAGCCGCCGTATTTAAGGTTTTTGTCCAAAAACGTTTAGAACTACGTGCAAAATATATCGGAGATCAGACCGTGAAAGGGCGCGATTGGAGATTGGACCGGGAAAGGTCGGGATTGGAGATCGGACCATGAAAGGCCGTGATTGAAGATTTGACCGTGAAAGATCGCGATTGAAGATCGAACCGTGAAAGGTCGGGATTGGAGATCGGACCATGAAAGGTCGCGATTGAAGAGTCCAAAAATGGGACCACACAATTGTCATTTTATTAAATGTTCAAGTTTACTGAAAACATGTCTTCTCAGAATCCTAAATGGTTGGAAAATATTACTCTTCTTTTTCGCAACTACTCTAGATCTTAAATCAGTGGATCCCGACACTACGTCTGTAGACCCCTCGTTTTTCACATGTAAATCGTCTTCCCGAGATGGAAAATTCCGAGCGAGGGTCCTATAGGGCAAGCAGATTCCACCGACAAAAGGAAAAGTGAACTTATGGCTAGCCGGTCATGTAAACTTTCAACGCATATGCCATACGGGTCACGGTCAAAGTCAACATCCTTGAGTTAAGGCAGAAATCGTGCCAAAATTTTGGCATGACCTCTCTTGTCTCGCTTTCGCGAGGGGCCTTAGCTTTTGGCGTTGGCCAAGTTGTGGCTGGTATGGTTCATACGTTGAGGGTTTGATGGTAAAAATTGACAGGCCTACTTTCAATTTAAATCTCGTATTAAGTAATTTTAGTTTCATGTTTGAAATATACTTCATTTGAATCTTGACAAGCCGTATTTAAGGTTTTTGTCCAAAAACGTTTAGAACTACGTGCAAAATATATCGGAGATCGGACCGTGAAAGGGTGCGATTGGAGATTGGATCGTGAAAGGTCGGGATTGGAGATCGGACCATGAAAGGTCGCGATTGGAGATTGGACCGTGAAAGATCACGATTGAAGATCGAACCGTGAAAGGTCGGGATTGGAGATCGGACCATGAAAGGTCGCGATTGAAGAGTCCAAAAATGGGACCACGCAATTGTCATTTTATTAAATGTTCAAGTTTATTGAAAACATGTCTTCTCAGAATCCTAAATGGTTGGAAAATATTACTCTTCTTTTTCGCAACTACTCTAGATCTTAAATCAGTGGATCCCGACACTACGTCTATAGACCCCTCATTTTTCACATGTAAATCGTCTTCCCGAGATGGACTATCCCGAGCGAGGGTCCTATAAGGCAAGCAGATTCCACCGACAAAAGGAAAAGTGAACTTATGGCTAGCCGGTCATGTAAACTTTCAACGCATATGCCATACGGGTCACGGTCAAAGTCAACATCCTTGAGTTAAGGCAGAAATCGTGCCAAAATTTTGGCATGACCTCTCTTGACTCGCTTTCGCGAGGGACCTTAGCTTTTGGCGTTGGCCAAGTTGTGGCTGGTATGGTTCATACGTTGAGGGTTTGATGACACTGCATCACATTGAACCTTCAGGTATATTTTTAACACGGTTCCGTGTCAAAGTCAAAGCCGAAAGCTAAGACTTCGGGTCGAGAAACGACCTTTGATCTCAAATTTTAAGTTTTGACTTGTGAGGGAGATCGGTGTAAAAAATATACACTTAGGCTTTATGACACGAACTAAGCCAAAAACCAACCAAGGTCTTGGACGAAGTGTGACACAAAGAGTGCATGGTTACATGGGCTATGATGGGTTGTTTGGGATTATCCCGTGCGCATGATAGAAGCATAGGAAGGCCAATCAAGTTGCAGCTGAACGGTCACCCAGGTTAAGGGTTGTAGTGTGCAGTGTACATGGCAATAGTGCGCGTAGTGTGCGGTCACTAAATTCTTTTTCTGAGTAAAATAGAGATTTTCAGAATGTGTTTTAAAGTATTTATGAGCCGTTCAAAATATTGCACGAAAACCAACTATGAACAGATATGCACGAACATGTTATGATTTCAAAAGAGATGAAAAGCAACACATTTTTTTGAAAACATTCCAATGTCTTGAAAGTCAGAGCTGAAAGCGTGAGCTTTTTTAGGGAACAAATATGTTTCCTATTTCGAACCAAATAAGCATATTTGGTGATTTGATTTTGGGACTTTCATGGAAAGATTTATATTGTCCTATTGTGAAAAGGATTTTAGTTTTAAGAAATAAAGTGTTTCCTATTTCGAATCAAAGAGGAATTTTTGGTAAGTTGATTTTATGCTTTCATGGAAAGATTCATAAGTATCCTACTTTGAAAAGGACTTTGTAAATAAAGTAAATATCTTTTATTTATGTACATAGTTTTATATTAGGACTAACCTACTAACAATCTATTCCTTTGTGAGTGTGCTTTATGTTTCCTTGTAGGAATTGGATTCTCACATATGGAAGAGTTTGGATTCGTGAAGATCTTCTCCAAGGTGCCTATAAATACAAGAGACCAGCACAAGAGAAGATAGAGCTTTAGAGATTTATTTGAGAGAATAATACTTTTCTTCTTCACGTTTTCACATTGTTGTTTTAGGTTGTGAGTGAAGGTTGTGCCTTACATCCGTAAGTAACTCACATCTAGGTTTTTATAAAGTTCTCTTGTTTTACTTCTGATTGAATAAGTCCTACTTGGGAAAGGGGAGTTGTTCACATCATAGAAGGTGATTAGAACTTGTTTAGTATTTTCATATTTTAGTTTTTCACTTATTTGTTTTTGTAAGAAACAAAAGTTTTTATAGTGAAAGGTTTTTGGGCGTAAGCCTAGTTTGCTGATCACATTGATCAGTAAGCGTAAATAACTCTTGAGTTATTGCATTTAATTTGCTTTTAATTATTTTATTCCGCTGCATTATCTGTGGATGTGTGGACAGTTGTGAGACACATACAGTACTCACATCAGATTGCATTGTGTGATTAAGTTTCCTAGCTACACGAAACTTTCAATTGGTATGAGCCAACTCTCGATATATTACCGAGTGTTGATCCGAGAAAGTGTAGTCATTATGGAATGCCAAAATCACCAAAACAGGCCTCCTGTCTTGGATGGTACGAACTATTCTCTTTGGAAGTCCAAGATGCGAAATTACATCAAAAGTATTGATGAAAGGGCTTGTATGTGTATTCTTGTTGCATGGCAACCTCCTACTGTGGAGAAGAAGCCTGCGTCTGGTGTTGGTGAATCTATTTTCGAAAGAAAACTTGAAGATCAATGGACTCTTGAAGAAATTCTTTCTGCTAATTATAATTCGAAAGCTATGGGTGCTATTTCCAGCCATGTTTCTGGGAATTTGTACAAGCTTATCACTAATGAAAGTGTTGCTAAAGATGCTTGGGATATTTTGCAAACACAATGTGAAGGAGCACCAAGTGTAAAGGCTACTAGGCTTAGAATTTTAATGGATAGGTTTGAAATCCTTAGAATGGAGGAGGCGAAGATATCGTTTCCTATCTTTGCTAAGATCCATGAAATCTCCAATGAATGCACTAGCCTAGGAGAGTCAATTTCGAATGCGAGATTAGTCACAAAATCTTAAGGACTTTGCCCGAAAGGTTTAACATTAAGGTGGGTATTATTGAAGAAACCAACGACACCAACACGGTAGGTTTAGATAAAATTGTTGGTATTCTAAGCTGTTTTTGAGCTCAATCTTGAGGCTCAACAAAAGAACAAGGCAATAGGTATTGCCCTTAAAGTTCTGCAGCCATTCCAAAGGAAATAGTGACCTTTCCTCTGAAATTAATGAATCTAATCTTGAGGAAGATGATGTGGATGTAATCACTAAGAAGTTCAATTCTATTTTGAAAAACAAAAGGAGAAACAAGTTTCCTAAAAGGAACTCTCAGGATTTAGAGAAACAAGAAGATAATCCTGATGAGGGGTTCAAAAATAAACGTTTCGATAACAAGAAATCCTCTGATTCTGTGCAATGTAGAGCATATCGTGGCTTTGGTCACTTTGCTTATGAGTGTTCTAACACACTTAAGAAAAGGGGAATTAGTTACACTCTTGCTTGAGTGATAGTGAGGATGATGAAGTATTTGCTAACATCTCTGCGTTTGAATCTTCCTGCTGCATTTTAATGCTTATACTGCGGATACAAATGAAAAAGAATTTTAGAAGGCGTGCGGAGACGGATGTGGATACAGATGTGTACACATCCGAACTCACATCCGAGCAGACCTTTAACTGTTTCTCTGTAAAAGGAGATTCAGATGATGAAGATAGGGACATTCCCTATGAGGAACTCTTTGCAACCTATAAGGAACTACATGCTGATTGGATGAAGCATATGGACAAGATTGAGGTACTTGCTAAGGTAAATAAAGCTCTTTCTGATAAATTAGCTGCTTGTGAAGATGAAAAAGTCATACTTTTAAAAGAAAATGATGTTCAAAAAGATACTATTGCAAGACTTGAAGTCCTTGTGTCCAAAAGAGAAGTTGACCTTGAAAAATTCAAAAATGAATGTGAAAAAGTGAAAATACTTTTACCAAGTTAAATAAAAGTAAGATGAAAATGGAAGAAGCTTTACTTGTGGGTCAACGTAACAAAGCTGATGCAGGCTTTGAAACCGGTAATTTTGTAAAGGAGGGATGTGAGGCTTCTACTTCAAAAGGTGTGGAAAAACAAGTTTATAAAGAAAAAGTCCTTTTGAGTGAGAAAAGACCTAGGAAAAGGCACTACATTTGTCATTATTGCCTAGCTCCTGGTCACATTAGACCCTTCTGTTACAAACTAAAGGGCGATAAAAAATGCGGTCACTTCAATCGGCCTCGGATGTGTGAGAAGATGTATGCACATCCGAACACACATCCATGTAATCTGAGACCTCTGCACCACAAAAGAAAAGCGAAAAAACAGTGGGTGGCCAAACCAAGTGCTACCTGCAATATTGTTTACTCTTCCCTCAAGAGTAGTGTCTACAGTTCTTGGTATTTTGATAGTGGGTGCTCTAGGCACATGTTGGGAATCAAGCTTTTCTAGTAGACTATGAGATAATTAGTGGGGGAAAGGTTAATTTTGGTGGTGGTGCTCAAGGCAAAATTGTTGGGAAAGGAACCCTAGATGTTGAAGGTCTCCCAAAATTGCACAATGTATATCATGTGGAAGGTCTTAGGACTAATCTCATTAGTATAAGTCAGTTATGTGATGATGACTTATATGTGAAGTTTGATAAGAAGATTTGTGAGGTGTTTAATAAGTCTAACACATGTGTACTCACTGGTCTAAGATCATCTGACAATTGTTACAAGTTTTGTGACAATTTGTCTTGTTTAAGTTTTTCTGATGTTGGATTTGATGATACACTTGATTTTAACCTCAAAACTGTCGAGGATGATATTTCAGGTTATAAACTAGAGTGGAAATCTCAATACAGAGCCGAAGATACAAAAGGCACCGCAAAGGAAAATCGCGTATGTGTGTCCGGATGTGCGTAAGGATGTATCTGCGAGATGTGAACACAAGTGTTCCCACATCTCGAACCCACATCCACTCAAAGCGAGGCTGAAGTCGGTTCTTGATTCGAAGGAGAATCTATTTACGAAAGAAACCATGTTGGGTCTGTTGATAGATCAAACGACATTTTGTCCAGAATTCAGAAAGATCACCCCATTTCTCAAGTGGTTGGTGAAATGCATGATCAAAGGCAAACCAAAAGGAATGAGAAGGTAACTCACAGTTATTTGGATGCTTTATGGAGTCATACATCATTATACTTCAAGGTATGTTATTACTGCTTTGTGTCTAACATAGTGGTATACTGTGTCTTAGATTGGGCAAACAATTTTGATGATAAAAATATACGTGTTCGATGTTCCTACCTTGGTAACATCCTTGATTCTGGTATAGAAGGAGAAAAAGTTATGTCTCCTTGTTCATAGTTAAGGCTAAATATGTTGCCCTTGGAAGTTTTTGCACTATGTTACTTTGGATGAATCAAATCTTTGAAAGACTATGGATTAAATAGCAAAATTTTGGCGCTTTTTGTGATAACAAAAGTGCCTTGGACATATCTAAAAATCTGTCCAACATTCTAGAACAAAGCACATTGATATTAGACATCATTTCAACGGAGATCTTGTAGAACAAAAAGCGTGTGTCCGGAATTTGTTGGGAATTTGAAAATCAATTGGCTGATATATTTACAAAGGCATTAGATTTGGAGAGATTTTCCTCCTTGAGGAAGTCTCTTGGCTTGTGTGATATCTAAGGTTGTGAGACCAGATGTGTCTCACATCCTCTAACACATCTGTAGATTAGTTTAACTGAAAAAAAAATCATAAAAAGAAAAATCCAAAAATATCATGCATTAGCACGAAATTTCTTAGTGTGGTCACTTGTGAGTCTTCATCTTGACACTATTTTTGATCACTTAATTGTGAGCACTTCCTGTTCATGTTACCTTTTGGTGACTTGATATAACCTTCCTAGGTATCTCACAGTGGGTGCTAAAAAAAAAAATGTGTGAGAAACAGCTGCTTCACCCTTAGTATGAAGCCATACCATTGTGATCAAGTGATTATCATAAGAAAACTTGAAATCAAACTTGATAAGATCATTGGGAAAAAGGGCTATCTTTGGGATCAAGTAAAGTGAAAGCTACTCACAATGCAAAAATCCACAACAAAAAATTGATGGATGCATCCTAGAGGTTGTGCAGATTGGATTATTGCTCATTGACTTTTTGTGATCTAAATGTGTCCCCAAATGTGACTCACATCCTATGCCACATCCATAAGCTGAGAATTTTTCCATCACCTGTGTGTTTGCATCATGTTAGGCATACTGCATTTTTTAGGACATATAGGAGCTTTGTAAATATGCTAGTTAATTTATTTTCATTCTTAATTTATTCTTTGATTTAACATGTTTTTGTTTTTCAATATCTCCCATGAAAGAAAAAGGTGTGTATCAATCCTTATTTAAAAAGGTTGGATAATTTTGAAAGGGATTCTGTTGAAAAAGATATGGCTGAAGTGATTTTTTGTTACCATAAAACGTTGGCAAAATTTTGACTTATTCTAATCCCTAATTTTTTCGTGATTTGGTGTGTGGTAATATCAAAGGGTTATAGCCGTTGGTGGATCTTTGTGAATTTTTGGCTGTGTGAGACCTTTTTGGAAAAAGAATTCCTTAATTCAGTTGGAAAGGGGGAGTTATAGGTTTTATTGTGTGCCTCATCTGTCACATCTCTTTAATCCTTCATTGTGCTTCTTTCCCCTCTATCCCAATTTTTATCTCACACACACACACCATATATTTCTCTCTCTCTCTGTCTGTCTAATCAATCTGCAGAATCAATGGAGCTGAAGCTGTGGATGTGCGTCAGGATGTGGCCACATCTTGTCACACATCTGCAGATTCTTTTGATGCAATCGTGGAAGCCTTTGATGCAGAAATTGTTGCAGTTGTTGCCCTCAATGCTCAACTGTTTGCCTCCCAGACACATGCCAAGAACCTGAAGATTTTGAAGGTGGATCTCCAGAAATGGGTGACTTCACTTTCTAGTCAAAAAGGGGGAGAAGAAGAAAAAGGATGAGAATGATACTGATGTTATCTTTCTTTCTTCATGTGATGTTTCAGTTGATGCTTAAACTCAGGGGGAGCTTTAATGTTTGTTCTTACTGGTGAATGAAACATCAACAGGTTTGCTTTTAATATTCGTTTTAGTTACTTGTTAGTTTTAGTCTTGATCTATAATCCCTAAATACATTTGCTGAATGGTTGCTTTAGTTTATATTTGTTGAACTGCAATTTTTAGTACTAACTTGTTCTATGCAGTTTTGTGTGGATGTGTTGACACATCTGCACACACATCCATTCAGGGGGAGTTTTCGAATCTGAAAATGTTGGTCATAGTAATCAAATCATAAATCTTTAGTTTTGACCAGAAAGTCCAAAATAGGGGGAGATTGAAAGCGTGAGCTTTTTTAGGGAACAAATATGTTTCCTATTTCGAACCAAATAAGCATATTTGGTGATTTGATTTTGGGACTTTCATGGAAAGATTTATATTGTCCTATTGTGAAAAGGATTTTAGTTTTAAGAAATAAAGTGTTTCCTATTTCGAATCAAAGATGAATTTTTGGTAAGTTGATTTTATGCTTTCATGGAAAGATTCATAAGTATCCTACTTTGAAAAGGACTTTGTAAATAAAGTAAATATCTTTTATTTATGTACATAGTTTTATATTAGGACTAACCTACTAACAATCTATTCCTTTGTGAGTGTGCTTTATGTTTCCTTGTAGGAATTGGATTCTCACATATGGAAGAGTTTGGATTCGTGAAGATCTTCTCCAAGGTGCCTATAAATACAAGAGACCAGCACAAGAGAAGATAGAGCTTTAGAGATTTATTTGAGAGAATAATACTTTTCTTCTTCACGTTTTCACATTGTTGTTTTAGGTTGTGAGTGAAGGTTGTGCCTTACATCCGTAACTCACATCTAGGTTTTTATAAAGTTCTCTTGTTTTACTTCTGATTGAATAAGTCCTACTTGGGAAAGGGGAGTTGTTCACATCATAGAAGGTGATTAGAACTTGTTTAGTATTTTCATATTTTAGTTTTTCACTTATTTGTTTTTGTAAGAAACAAAAGTTTTTATAGTGAAAGGTTTTTGGGCGTAAGCCTAGTTTGCTGATCACATTGATCAGTAAGCGTAAATAACTCTTGAGTTATTGCATTTAATTTGCTTTTAATTATTTTATTCCGCTGCATTATCTGTAGATGTGTGGACAGTTGTGAGACACATCTGTACTCACATCCGTTGCCTGTTGTGTGATTAAGTTTCCTAGCTTCATGGCTCGGCCCATTTTAAGTTATGTCGTATTTTTCCATTTGACCACCCCATTCTATTATGGTCTTTTGGGATCCAAAAACTATTGAAAAATTCCATTCTTCTTACAAATAGAAACTTTATTGGTGACTTTTTGGATCAGTGAATTTTTTTAATAGATATATTAGTAATTAACTCTAAAAGTAGAAATCATTTATATCTACAGATATGAAAATTGAAATGATTCTTTATATATTGCCTAATTTTATAACAATTAGAAGATACGTGCATCGATACAAATAAGGATCATATGGGCTGCCTAATCTTCAATTTCTCACAAGACCGGTTTTATAAAATAGTAACTAATTTACATTGAAATTTATAGGGTTAGCCCAAGAAGAAATGTACCCAATAAACATCAAAAACCCTAGTTTGTTAACCTATTTAAAAAGAGCTTTACTGATAGAAAAGTTTTGAATCCAAGTTGCTCTCCCTCCCCTCATCCTCCCCCCAAAAGGGCGGCCACCATTTCTTTCTTCCCCCTTTCTTTAGAAAAAAAGTTGATTGTTCTTTTATATCCACAGATGTTTAACTATTAGACAAGAGTAGAAGATTATAATATTTCATTCCCTTTTCATGACTTAATAGACATAGGGTACAATTTTTATTATCGCATACTTTTTGTTGGGTTGGAAAAACATTTCATATCTAAAGACTATACCTATATTGTAATATCTATATTTCAATTTTAATTTTGTCCTAATGCTTTATATGTTATTATTTTTTTGTCACTATTGCATATTTTACTATATAAGATTTTTAAAATAAGTGTTATGTCCTAAATACTAGTTAATAAATGCTCAAATATATTTTCGAAACAAACAATGTAATAGTACATATGTTATAGAGCAACATGGTATATTAATTGGGTAGAATGATCTGCGTTCTACGATTTAGCCAAAATAGTGCGATTGGATGAATTATAACATATTTAGACATATGCCTAATGTAGTTTTTGATCTTATTGTGTAGGTCGATGTTACAAACAACAAGGATAATTATCTAAAAAATCGTTATACAAGGCATTTCAGTTATTTTTTCTCTTTTCCAATGTACTAATTGCAACCTTACTCTATATATCTTATTCTTGTTTTGCTTATTATCATTATTAAATGTAATTAATGTTTTTATCTATTTTCATTTATGCATTCGATAGTTATTTCACAAAATAGCGTTTCTCTAACTAAAACTTTTTTGTATAACATTTAGAGGCATTTACAAAAAACTACTTAAGAAAGATGGAAATTACAAAACAAAAAAAAAAAAAAAAAAAAAAAAAAACATAAGTTCGAATTACAATTTTTTTTTTATCAGTTGTTGACCAAAACTGATAACTGAAATTATCAGTTGTTGACCAAAATTGATAATTTCACTTATCAGTAGTTTAAACAACTGATAACTAAAATTATCAGTTGTTTGAAGCACAAATTACTCTTCAACAACTGATAAAGTTATCATTTATTTAAACAACTGATGAAATTATCAGTTGTTGACCAAAACTGTTAAAAAAAATCCAAATTTTTTTTTCCAAAAAAAAAAGTATTTTTTTGTAATTTCCCATCTTACATGTTTTTTTTTGTAAATACAATCTTTTTTAGTGATTTTTTTGTAATAAACCCTAACGTTAATGGAACCTGTAGGTGTCAATAAAACAAATTTAACGAATATGTCCTCCCAATCATGTCCTAATGAATGTCTTGCTTTAGAAAAGAGATTAATCAACAATATAACTAAGGATGCAATTAGATCATACATTCACTCAATTTTTAGGCAAAAAAAGGGATAGAATCCTCATTTTCTCTTGATGTTTTCTCAATTAAATATTCTATGTGCTAAAGTATGCCAAGAAATTTCTAATACCTCAAATTAGAGATTCCAAACTGTTGTATTATTGTAGAATTTTGATATATTAATGTATGCAGCTGAACAAGGTTGGAGAATAATATCATTAGAAAATTGCAATTGCAGGCATGTGTAATATATATTTTGCAAAATCAAATTTACAAAAACAAATTTTAATTTTATATATATTTTGAGAAAATAATTTTAAGAAGTATTTTGTGTGAAAGCTTGATATACATTGTTGAGCCACGATCTAACATCATAAGCTTTTAGATCAAGTGAAAACTATAACATGGTATCAGAGCGCAAAGTCCTAGGTTCGGTTCCGCCCGCTTGCAGTAATACCTGGATTTATATGTGCAAAAAATTCAACTATGTTGGCTTGCCCGAAAATGTAGTATGTTTGAGATTTGGCATATCCGATAAAGTGGCATGTATATGATCTCTCCACGTGTGCGATCGGGTCACACGTGAGGGGGAGATTGTGCATATTGCTTATATCTAACATTCTACTAACTTGATACCTCTAAGTGAATAAGGCCACTTACTATAGTTACTATTTAGTACATTTTCGAATATCCTAGTATAATTTATTCTCTCTGTCCCTAAAAGAATATCGCAGAAAGTTTCAAATTTGTTCTTGAACAAAAGCAAATTTGAAAAAATAATTGACATTCATTTAGGGACGAATGAGAGTGGCATGGGGAACACCCGCTACCAACATTTAGCAATGAAGAGTTTCGAGATGTTTCGAGAATTTGTGGGGGCGATCATCCCAATGAGCTAATGTGGCAGCATTCCGGCAAAAAGATCTATGAGGAGAAATTTTATTTATCAAATTTATTTATAAGAGACCAACTTAATAAAGTGCCTAGTAGTTCAGGGACCAAACAATTATTAAATTTAGTGTTTTTTTTTAATTTGTATATTTTACGGATGAAAGGGACAAATTTGTAAAGGGCGAATGACAATTTGGGTCCCAATGTTTAGGGAGTATTACTAAGATGTGCCATATTCTATCACTAATTACAATATAGGGTCCAACGTTCATATTTTATTAGCATTTTGGGGTTTTCAACCAATTTCGTTATAAAAATCCATTAAATGATCACGTGCAAGTCATGTATCCCTTAACGAAAGATGTTTTTGAACACAAATTATTTTGTTGTTATTTTAATGCAAATTAAATGAAAATAAATTAACCATATGGTTGCTCAACTGAATAATTGAAGGGTTTAATGTTTTTGTTTTGGTTAAAATGGTAAAAATAAAAAAGATAAAAAGATAAAGGGGCCTAATTGTTTTGAATCCCATTATCTTCAACCTCCTCCCCAACTACCCACCACCACTTATCTCCACCACCTAAACAAACCCATATCCACCACCTCCTCCTCCTCAACCACCCGTTACTCAGCTCAAACCCCTCTCTCCTATCAGAATAACATCCAACAACAAGATTTCAGAACAAGAATTAAAAAATGTATAAATATAGAATCAAACATCATCATCCATAGGGTACCCACCTCCAAATGTTGCTAAAGGGTCGGGACCGAAGAAATGGCGGAGAATTAAGCGGGAAGGTGGCAATGAAGGGGGTAGTAATATAGATAGTGGTAAGCCATTGAAGAGGGGTTTGTCTAATTCAGTAGGGAATGGAAATCTTAGACTTGTAAATCTATCGAGTGAGGTGAAACAAAAGAGTGAGGGATCTGTTTTGTCAATAAATACAGTAGTTAAATTTCTTGGTAATGCTTCAGATGGTGATTCAGGATCAGGCGGATTAATTTTAGCATCTAAGACGGATTCTGAGAAAAGTGATGATCGAAGTAGAAAATCCTCCACTGTAGCTAGTGCTCCGAGATCAAAGTCTTAGATACCTGCTTTGGTGGGGTATGGACGTGATAAGAACAAGATGAGGAGTTTGAGTGAGAAAAATTAATTGGGAAGTCTATATAATCTCAACAGGGTGTTCAGAAAGGGAAGAATCGAGTTGAAACTAGTAAGAAGGCTAGGGGTGAAAGGGTCAAAATCGAGAAGGAAATAGGGAGATGGGGTGGGTGGGTGGATTGGAAGATGAAGAAGAAGATGGGGGTAGAGAGAGAAAGTTAGAGAGAGAGAGAGAGAGAGAGAGAGAGAATGATACAAAGTGTGTATGTGAGAGGGGAGAGGAGGGGTAAGGTTTTGTTTGGGGTACAAGGGTATTTTTGGAATCTTATAAAGTTATAAATCATTTGAAGGACCATATGTTTAAGTTATTTTCATTTAATTTGCATTTAAACAACAACGAAAGAATTTATGTTCAAAAATATAATCCGTTAAGTGACACGTGACTTGCACGTGATCATTTAATGGATTTTTCTTACGAAATTGGTTAAAACCCCTGATACGTTAACAGAATATGAACGTTGTACCCTATATTGTAATTAGTGATAGATTGGGGCCCATCTTAGAAACACCCCCTAAACTATAAGGAGAAATTTTATTTATCAAATTTATTTATAAGAGACCAACTTAATAAAAGTGCCTAGTAGTTCAGGGACCAAACAATTATTAAATTTAGTGTTTTTTTTTTTAATTTGTATATTTTACAGATGAAGGGACAAATTTGTAAAGGGCGAATGACATTTTGGGTCCCAAAGTTTAGGGGGTATTACTAAGCTAGCCACATTCTATCACTAATTACAATATAGGGTCCAACGTTCATATTTTATAAAGTCATGTGTGCCATCACATGACTTTTTTAAGAGGTATATTAGTGAATCTACAACTAAATGGTGGGTTTGCATGTTATGGGTGCATGGGTGGGTGGGATACCCTTTCCCTCATCTACTCTATCTAGTGTATGTGTTTATATAAATCCCTTTGTGTGTATGATTGTTGGATATGTTCTCCTCCCCTCATCTATTTTGTCCGATGACCCCTCCCCCTCCCCCTCATGTAATATGTTCAGTGTGTGTGCGTGTATGTGTGCATGAGCATTGTGTTTTATTTCTGAAAATGTGGAGTCCCATATTTTGTGTGTGTGTTAAGTTGAATTGAATCATGTTTGTTTGCGTATGTGTATGTGAGTGTTTTGTTGAATCAAAATTTCTAGGTTGAAGTTGAAGTTTCGTGGTTTGGTGATGATGTTATATTAATGTTGATGGTGGATGAGTGCTAGTGGCTGTGATGGATCGTATATATATATATATATATATAGAGAGAGAGAGAGAGAGAGAGAGAGAGAGAGAGCAATTTATGTATCTCCCATATTTTCAACGGCTAGACAATGCGGCCGTTGATTTTAACAAGGATCATATGGGCTAGATAATGTTCAAATTTTTACACGGCCATTTTTTGAATATAGTGACTATTTTACATTAAAATTTCATAGGTTAAGCTCAAGAAGATATGTCTATAATAAGCATCAAAACCCTAGTAGGTTAACCTATTTAAAAAGAGTTTAGTCATAAAAAGTGTTGAATCCAAGCCACTCTCCCCTTCTCCTCTCCCAAAGGACGGCCGCCACTTCAATTTCCTCCTTTCTCCAGAAAATTTTCTTGTTATCTCATTTCCCCATCCCATGGATAGACATGATTGTTATCAATAATCCATCATTAATTAGTAATCTCGATTATTGTAAGATGCGTATTTCTTGCACAATATCACCCATTTCCATGGTACGTATTTATTCCACAAGAATTTACATCTTTAATTTTTATTTTAAGACATTGTAATCAATATTCAATTAACTTTGAGTAATTTTGATTCATGTATGTCGGTCAAGTTTGACATGTCGTCCATCAATTTCATGGCTTGTATCTATTTGACTATAAATTTCATATGTGTATTTATACCTTCAAAGTCGTTTAGAACCTCCCCCCATGAAAAATAAGATAGTAAGAATTTATAAATATAATAATTTTTAATTGTCTCAATTATAAAAAATGAATCAGAATAGCGTATGAAAGTAAATCAAAACATGCAGTATTTCCCTGCATAGACATAGACAGACTTCTTGATAATCTTCTTAAAAATACTATACAATCAGTCAATTAATCTCAAGATTAATCATTAACGTTATTACTTGTTTCATCGTATACTTTAGTATCGTGGTAATTTAGTACTTTCCTATTACTTGTTGGAAAAATAGTGGGTGTGTGAAGGAAATTTGAGATTATTTCCTAAATGGGTTATTTGTTAAATGACCAAATTGATTATGGATTTGTATTCTACTCCATGAGAACATTAAAATCGAATATTTATTTGTCCAAAATGGTTGATGGATGAATGAAATATTAAGGCTCAAAGATGATGGGTTGGAAGTGGGAAAAAGAAGTTATCCCACATTGAATGGGAATGTGAAAGGTAGATAGTTTAAATACTACTACACTTTATGTAAGGAGTAATTGTGTGTGGCATAGAGGCTCTCTCTCGCGCACGGGTGCGCAGGGGGGGTGCAAATCATGGTCCAAAATAGGCTTGGGGCTACCGAACTCATGTGCGTACGCGTCCTGCGGACACGAATGTAGCTCCGAAATGACCTACTCGCGCAAGCCCACCTTTTGCTAAAATTTTGAATTTTGATTTCGAAAATTGAATTTTGATTTCGAAATTTACTCCCATTTACCCATTGTAATCGAAACTGACTGAGTTAATTCGATTTTAAATTCTTCCTTGTAACGGCCATATCACGGAATCAAATGCAAAATTATTGCGTAATAATTTTCATGATTATGATGGAATTGGCGCTTTGATTCAAGGCATCTATAAAATGGAGTCTTCACAAATCATTTGACACACCGTAAATTTTCCTGCAAACTCTCACTCTCTCTTTCTTTGCATATTGTTCTATCTTCGTTTGGCCTCCTTGCATATTGCATTTGGTGATATTGTCTAGGCACACTGCCAATTCGCCGGGAACTTGAGGTGCAAAGTGCCCCCGGTCCGCACGTTCTATCCTGGGAGACTCGCGTCCAAGGCAGCCTCAAGCACTATTGGTGAGGGGACGAATAAGTCTTAAGGAGACTGATTCATCAGGGCTCGTGCACAACCGTGTTGCTGCTATCTTTTTCCTTTATTTCCAGTTTATATTTTCTGTTCAGTCTATATATTTCTGTTCTGTATTTTTTATTAGTAATTTCTTTGCTTCTGTAATTGCAAATTTTGCTAACAATCTTAAGACTTATTCCTACAGAAGGGAAGGAGTTACTGAAAACCATTCAGACTAATAATCTGCTTCTGTTTCAGAAATGGCAACTGAGACAAACAAAGCTGGAACTGAAACTGTGAATGGAACCCAAACTGGAACTGGAAATGGCTCTGGTTCTCAAGGCACTTCTATTGTGACTAATCCTCATACAGTGCATATCTCAACCCCCCATGCTGAAAAGCCTGAAAAATTTGTTGGCCATGACTTTAAGAGGTGGCAACAGAAAATGTTTTTCTACTTAACCACTCTGAATTTGGCTAAGTATCTGAAAGAAGATATGCCAGTTGTGGCTGAGAATGAGACGGATGTGACAACCGTGGCAGCGGTTGATGCTTGGAAACATGGGGAATTCCTTTGTAAGAACTATGTTCTTAATGGCTTGTCTGATTCTCTCTATAATGTGTATAGGGGGAAGAAGAATGCTAAGGAACTATGGGAGTCCTTGGAACAAAAGTATAAAATTGAGGATGCGGGAACAAAGAAGTTTATTGTTGCCCGTTTCCTTGATTTTAAGATGGTGGACTCTAAGACCGTGAAAACTCAAGTTGATGAGTTGCAAACAATTTATCATGAGATTGATGCCGAGGGCATGGTTCTTAGTGAGAGTTTTCAAGTGGCTGCAATGATTGAAAAGTTGCCTCCAGCTTGGAATGACTTTAAGAACTACTTGAAGCATAAGCGAAAGGAGATGAATCTTGAAGGGCTCATTCTTCGGCTTAGCATTGAGGAAGGCAATAGAGTTGCCGAGAAAAAGTTTAACCCAAGTGTGGCCAAAGCTAATGTGGTGGAGCATGGCCAAAGCTCCAAAGGCAAAGGCAAAGGCAAGGGGAAAGCTAAGGTTGAAACAACTAGAAGGTCGTTCAACTTGAAGCCTCAAGGTGGGGTTTCCAAGAAGAGGTTCACAGGAACTTGTTACAATTGTGGTGGTGAAGGCCACAAGGCGTCAACATGTAGGGCTCCTAAGAAGGCTCGTGAAGTGAACATGGTGGATGACATTGCTAGAGATGTGTCCGATATGCACCTTGCAGCGGTAGTTTCCGAGGTGAATATGGTGGGTTCGAATCCAAATCAGTGGTGGATTGACACCGGTGCTACTAAACATGTGTGCTCCAACAAAGACATGTTTAGTACTTTTGAAGCTATGGAAAATGGCGAAAAGTTGTTTATGGGGAATTCGGCCACTTCCGACATCAAAGGTCAAGGGAAGGTGGTTTTGAAGATGACATCCGGCAAGGAATTGACTCTCAACAATGTACTTTATGTGCCCGATATCCGGAAGAACTTGGTGTCGGCTCGCTTTTAATTAAGCATGGTTTTCGTATTGTGTTCGAGTCCGATGTTGTCACTTTGTCCAAGAATGGAATGTTTGTAGGAAAAGGTTATGTGAATGATGGGATGTTTAAGCTTAGTGTTATGGTAGTGAAACCGAATGTAATGGCTACTAAGCCCAAAGTTAATGAAATGAATAATTCTTCCGTTTACTTGCTTGAGTCTTCCCATTTGTGGCATGGTAGATTAGAACATGTTAATTATGATGCTATTCGTAGAATAATTAACTTGAACTATATACCAAAATTTAAAGTTGATTGCAAACACAAATGTGAACCTTGTGTTGAAGCAAAATTTACAAAACCTTCATTCCATTCAATAACAAGAAATAGTGAACCACTCGAGTTAGTTCACACGGACTTATGTGACTTTAAATCAACACAATCACGTGGTGGCAATAAGTACTTCTTAACTTTTGTTGATGATAGCACAAAATATTGCTATGTGTATCTTATCAAAAGTAAAGATGAAGCTATAGAGAAGTTTATTCTCTATAAAAATGAAGTTGAGAATCAATTAAATCGGAAAATTAAGGTGCTAAGAAGTGATCGTGGTGGGGAATATGAGTCTCCATTTGAAGCAATTTGTGCTCAAAACGGAATTAAACATGTAACCACAGCACCTTATACACCCCAACAAAACGGTGTTGCCGAACGAAAAAATCGAACATTGGAAGAAGCAATGAATGCCATGTTGATAAGTTCGGGATTACCTTCCAACATGTGGGGAGAAGCCGTGTTGTCGGCAAATTATGTGTTAAATAAGGTACCTCGAAAGAAACTAAACAAAAGCCCATATGAATTATGGCATGGAAGAGCACCATGTTATAAATACTTGCGAGTGTGGGGGTGTCTTGCGAAGGTAGCTGTACCTCCACCTAAAAGGGTGAAAGTTGGTCCTAAGACTGTTGATTGCATATTTATTGGATATGCACAAAACAGTTGTGCTTATAGATTTCTTGTTCATGATCGAAAATTCAAGATATACACAAGAATACTATAATGGAATCAAGAAATGCTTCTTTCTTTGAGAATGTGTTTCCGTGTAAAAGAGATGAGGCAAGCTCATCTAAACGGACGTTTGATTCAATAGAAGAAGAAGTAGGAGAAGAAAATCATCATGAAAATGATGAAGCGGAGGTAGAACCTCGACGTAGCAAACGAGGTAGGATAGAAAAATCCTATGGAACGGATTTTATAACCTACATGCTTGAAAGTGAACCACAAAGTTATAAAGAGGCCGTGAGCTCTTCGGAAGGACCTTTGTGGAAAGAAGCCATCAAAAGTGAGATTGATTCCATTTTACAAAATCACACTGGGAACTAGTGGATCTTCCTCCGGGAAGTAAAACACTAGGATATAGGTGGATTTTTAAAAAAAGGAAAATGAAGGCCGATGGAACCATTGATAAGTATAAGGCCGGACTTGTAATAAAAGGTTACGAGACAAAAGGAAGGTCTTGATTACTTTGACACGTATTCTCCGTTACGAGAATTACGTCTATTAGGATTGTACTTGCAATTGCCGCTTTGCGAAATCTTGAAGTACATCAAATGGATGTAAAAGCTGCCTTCTTGAATGGAGATTTAGAAGAGGAGATTTACATGGAACAAACTCGAGGGGATTCTGTCTCCAGGCAAGAAAATAAAGTGTGCAAGTTAGTGAAGTCATTGTATGGCCTCAAACAAGCACCAAAACAGTGGCATCAAAAGTTTGATCAAGCCATGATTGAAAGTGGATTCAAAATCAATGAATGTGACAAATGTGTCTATGTTAAAAGCACTGAAAATGGCTATGTTATTTTGTGTCTTTACGTAGATGACATGCTTATCATAGGAAGCTGTGATAAAATGATTAAATCCACAAAGAATATGTTGAACTCGAAGTTTGACATGAAGGATATGGGTGTAGCGGATGTGATCCTTGGTGTGAAAATTTCTAGAATATCCGATGGACTTGTACTAAGTCAATCACATTATGTGGATAAAATTCTTGAGAAATTTAACAAGGATGACGATAGAACGGCAAATACTCCAATTGACACAAGCCTACATTTAACGAAAAATCGAGGCGAACCTGTGTCTCAATTAGAGTATTCGAGGGTCATTGGAAGTCTAATGTACCTAATGAGTTGTACAAGACCAGATATTGCATATGTTGTAAGCAAACTGAGTCGGTATACAAGTAATCCTGGGAAGGACCATTGGAAGGGTATAGTGAGAGTACTAAGGTACTTAAGATATACTCGTAATTATGGATTATACTATACTAGACATCCAGCTGTAATTGAAGGATATAGCGATGCTAATTGGATATCAGAAATCAAAGACTCTAAGTCTACTAGCGGATATATATTCACATTAGCCGGTCTTGCCTATATCATGGAAGTCTTCTAAAGATCGGTTATAGCCAGATCCACTATGGAATCCGAGTTTATAGCATTAGACAAGTGTGGTGAAGAAGCCGAATGGCTACGCCAATTTTAGAAGATATTCCAAAGTGGACAAAGCCCGCCAGCAATTTGTATACATTGTGATAGCCAATCTGCAATTGGTAGGGCACAAAGTCATATGTATAATGGTAAGTCTAGACATATACGTCGTAGACATAATACCATAAGACAACTACTCTCTACTGGTACCATATCTATTGACTATGTGAAGTCAAAGGATAATTTAGCGGATCCGTTAACAAAAGGGTTAACAAAAGAGGTAGTTGAACGTTTGACATTAGGAATGGGACTAAAGCCTCTTTAGAAGTTAAACACAAGTGGAAAACCCCACCTAGTTGACTGAGATCCCAAGATCTAGGTTTTCAAAGGGACAACCTAACTGTTAAAAGACTTGTAGTGTCACTGTGGGGGAGTCATCCCCAAACCCATTCCTTAAGTGACATCTCGAAAGGAAAAGGTTAAGCAGCTTGCTTTTAATGATTCTTTCGCTTCGAAAATGTCGAGCGGGAATCACCTATGTGAGAGAGAAGTGTGGCCGCTTCGAGGAGAATTGCGTGAGGCTCAATTCTTAGACCCTCTCACAGAACCAGGCATTATGTTCAGGGCCGTGAATGAACATAGTCATGAGAATTGAAGTGTGTTAGGGAGATACCTGTGTAAAGTATATGATCGGCTACACAAAAAGCTGAACAGTTCAAGGACATCGTGTCTACTGATTAGCGAGTAGAGTAAATATATTTTACAAGGGAAGGTTCAAAGGGCAAACCCCTACCTATCCTATGCAGGTGTCAACTGTCGGACTTTATCACCATTTCCTCATTATTTCCTTCATGTGGGGGATTGTTGGAAAAATAGTGGGTGTGTGAAGGAAATTTGAGATTATTTCCTAAATGGGTTATTTGTTAAATGACCAAATTGATTATGGATTTGTATTCTACTCCATGAGAACATTAAAATCGAATATTTATTTGTCCAAAATGGTTGATGGATGAATGAAATATTAAGGCTCAAAGATGATGGGTTGGAAGTGGGAAAAAGAAGTTATCCCACATTGAATGGGAATGTGAAAGGTAGATAGTTTAAATACTACTACACTTTATGTAAGGAGTAATTGTGTGTGGCATAGAGGCTCTCTCTTGCGCACGGGTGCGCAGGGGGGGGGGTGCAAATCATGGTCCAAAATAGGCTTGGGGCTACCGAACTCATGTGCGTACGCGTCCTGCGGACACGAATGTAGCTCCGAAATGACCTACTCGCGCAAGCCCACCTTTTGCTAAAATTTTGAATTTTTGATTTCGAAAATTGAATTTTGATTTCGGAAATTTACTCCCATTTACCCATTGTAACTGAAACTGAAACTGAGTTAATTCGATTTTAAATTCTTCCTTGTAACAGCCATATCACAGAATCAAATGCAAAATTATTACTGTAATAATTTTCATGATTATGATGGAATTGGCAGTTTTGATTCAAGGCATCTATAAAATGGAGTCTGCACAAATCATTTGACACACCAGAAATTTTCCCGCAAACTCTCACTCTCTCTTTTGCATATTGTTCTATCTTCGTTTGGCCTCCTTGCATATTGCATTTGGTGATATTGTCTAGGCACACCGCCAATTCGCCGGAACTTGAGGTGCAGTGCCCCGGTCCGCACGTTCTATCCTGGGAGACTCGCGTCCAAGGCAGCCTCAAGCACTATTGGTGAGGGGACGAATAAGTCTTAAGGAGACTGATTCATCAGGGCTCGTGCACAACCGTGTTGCTGCTATCTTTTTCCTTTATTTCCAGTTTATATTTTCTGTTCAGTCTATATATTTCTGTTCTGTATTTTTTATTAGTAATTTCTTTGCTTCTGTAATTGCAAATTTTGCTAACATTACTAATGTAGTATATGATTTGATTTTGTAGCTAGATGCTCAAAACAACAGTGGCAATTATAAAAAAGATCGTTGTTTGTTGCATTTCAATTATTTCTTCTCACTTTTAAGGTACTAAATGCACCCTTACTATGTTTATATATATATATATATATATATATATATATATATATATATTATACATGTTTATCATATTTTCATGTACAATTATAAGTAATGAATATTCAAATATATTCTAACTTATGCATTTTACGGTTATTTTACAATAAACTAGTAATTCCTTAACTACACAACCCTTTTAGGGTGAGTTTGACATTGCTTCTTATTCCCTGAAAGTGACTTTTCAAAAGTGATTTTAGAAAAATCGATTATTTGTAATAAATACAAAATTTATAAGTATGTTTGGATAGTATATGTTCAAAACTGATTATTGAAGATAAATACCAAAAATGACCTTTATGATATGTATCTCGATATAATAAATGTATAAAAGAGATAGAGGTTATTATTGTAAAAACAACACAAATAACAGCTTCTAGGAATCACTTTTAGCAAAAGCTGGGTCATAGCTGTTTCTACGAAAATACAGTTTTTTGCGTTTTATCATCTTAAAATCATAATCAGTATTGTTATCCAAACGCAATTAAAAGTGATTTTGAGCTTCAAAAGTGATTTTAAGCCACAAAAAAACACTCCCAAACTCACCCTTAGTAGAAAGTTAATGGAACCATTTATTATCTATTACTTTTAAAGGATCTCGACTTATTTAAAATAAAATAAAATTTAACGGAAATGTCTTCTCAATCATGTTCCAATGGATGTCTTGCTTCAGAATAGGCAGACCTATTCATTCACTCAAAGTTTAGGCATCTAAATCTAAAGGAGATAATCCTAGTTTTTTTTTTCCTCAATTACATTTATTATCTATTACATTTAAAGAATCTGGACTTTTTTAAAATAAAATGAAATTTAACGGATGTGTCTTCCCAATCATGTTCCAATGGATGTCTTGCTTCAGAATAGTCATTATCACCAATTTAAATATAGATGGAATTTGACATATTCATTCACTCAAAGTTTAGGCATCTAAATCTAAAGAAGAGAATCCTAGTTTTGCTTTTTTTTTTTCCTCAATTAAATATTCTATTTATTAAAGTTCGTCATAAAATTTTTGATTAGTCCAAATTATAGATTTAAAACGGTTGTATCCGAGGGAATTCGTATCTATCATTGTATTTACCCTTGCAAGGAAAATCAATATTTATATAAAAAAGGTATTTCTACTTTACCTCCTTCTTTCATAAGATATATTTTACAAGAATACATTTTAATTTTTAAATATTATTTGTGAATATTATTCTAAGAAGTATTTTGCAAAAAATACTTTGAAAAATTATTTCTACCAAGTATTTTGGAATTACTTAATTCTATTTACAATTTTGAAGAACACTTTGAGAAAATATTCCAATTAGCATATTTATTATACCCAATATTCTACTAATTTGGTATAATAATTACCCTTGCTATTAAGTACTCTTCGGAATATCCACACACCATTTTTATTTTTATTTTCATTTTCTAAGCACAAAGCACTTAAAAAATATATATGCACTTGCTTGACATGCCACTTCGATTGTCGTTGATCTAATAGTTTTTATTCGTATTTTTGTCTATTAACATAAATAGGGCGGATAATGTGGCAGCATTTTATTGTGAATCTTATTCGGAGTCAATGTAAGAAGACTAAGCTCTTATTTTAAGTTGATAATTTGAGTTATTCTTTTTAGGTGTTTACTTATTTAATTTCATTTGCTTGACATGCCACTTCGATTTCCTAATGAAGTTGTCTCTACCCCTCTCATTCTCTCTCTCTCTCTCTCTCTCTCTCTCTCTCTCTCTCTCTCTCTCTCATTAACTAAGTGGCCATCTATGGTTGTATGTGCCTGGGCTTTTGATGGTTTTTCAAAGATGTCTGCTCATTTTATGCAGGGAATAAGCATTCACATGGTGGCACAATATGTTCCAGATTTGTTCATGAAGATTTTAATCTACAGGTTTTTGTTGTTGCTAAAAAATCATTTTCTTTTTAGAATTTTGGCTGATTTTATTTAATTATGATTCTACTCTACTTTTTGGGTATTCTTAATGGACGGTTCTGTAGTGGTAGGGATTGGGTATGAAATCGATGAGTACATCTAATTTATACATGTACTTACTATGCATACCCTCAATCTCATATCAGGTTTAGTTAAGAGTGGGGTATTTCGAATTGATATTAACGACTGACTCACTCGAAAATTTTCTATTTTTTTTTGTTGTTCTCCTAATTTGCAAAATGGATTTGTAGTAATGTGGTTACATCTTTTCACCATATTTTATATAATAGGTGTGCTGGTCTTTTTCCGACAATTGTCATGGAAGCAGAGAACATTGAAAACCAAAGTACCGCAAGCCTTGGAGAAGCCATTATGCATCATCCAAATTGCTGTTATTAATGTCTCCTTTCACTTACTGGTTATTGGAAGAGTCAATCTGACAAAAAATAAATTGTTAAATAGATGCACATATGAACACATATAATATCACCTCTTTTGGCGCCTTGGGAAAATCGATCGAGGCATTTGGCTGATTGTGGATGCTTCAAGTGACTGCTTCAGAAACATATAGGACAACACAACACTTTCCTTGCTGTTGGAAGATTCTTTCATGGGTAATCATCATCCATGAGGACGAAGCTACTGAGTTTATTAAATACTCATAAAAATTTTTACTTGTAATAAGTCATGGTGGAAATTTTATACCTTCCTAAGTAGTTTTATTCTCAAGTGTAGATTTATTGCATGAGGGAATTTATACCTTTCATCTACTATGGGTAGCTCCGAAATCTACCCTCTTAAATTCATTATGCTTTGCTTTTCTTGCCTAAGTTATATACGTCCATAGTTATGACCGCTAATTTCACTTAGTTGGTATGATGTGAATTACTGATGGAGATAGTATAATAGATGCGTTAATATACATATACAAAGTGTAGAATGATATTCATAATAACTAGAAGCTTGTTGAGGCTGTTAAGAAATAAAGGGTATGTGTACAGTGTTGATATTGCAGTATAGTTGGTACTAAAGAATTTGTTATAATCCAAGTTTCTAAACAAAACATTTTGACAAAGAAGTACATCAATAAAGGACTCCATAAGCACACCCTCTATCGTCGCAACAACAAACACCACAAAAACACCTCAACTGTCATCTCCTCTAAAGCATAAGACCTCAATTGAAATACATGTCATGACAGCTGAACTTTTCAAGCCATGATAGTCGACCCACTACAAGACAAACACATGCCACAATCAACGGTCAAACATGACACTAATATACAACATTTATTGGTCAAAATAGTCACATCTTCCGCATAAGATACTATTCATTCTCAAGATACTTCAAGATCATTGTAATCACAACGGATACATTTGCCCAAGACAATATAAAGAAAATCCAACAACATTTCCATAATGCCTTTTTAGCTCACCTTGAATCAAAATTTTGAACCACTTATTCAACCGATCTAGACACACTTTAAAGTGCGCTCTGCCTAAAACCTTGAACTTTATTACCATCAGCTATTAAGAATCGAATAACGGGACCACAAATCTTTCACATTGTGAAAAGCTTATTGCTTTCTTTTTTTGATATGCAACAATCATCTTTAAAGTGCCCTCGGCCCATTTTAAGTTATGTCCTATTTTTCCATTTGGCCACCGCAATCTGTTATGGTCTTTTGGGATCCAAAAAACTCTTGAAAAATTTAATTCTTCTTACAAATATATATTTCATTGGTGACTTTTTGATTAGTGGAAATTCTTTAATAGATAAATTAGTAATTAACACTAAAAGTAGAAATCATTTATATCTACAAATATGAAAATTAAAATAATTCTTTATATATTACCGAATTTTGTAATGGCTAGACAATACGAGCATCAAAGCAAATAAGGATCATATGGGCTGCCTAATCTTCAATTTCTCACAAGGTCCATTCTATAAGATAGTGACTAATTTACATTGAAATTTATAAGGTTAGCCCAAAAACAAATGTACCCAATAAAAATCAAAACCCTAGTTTGTAACCTATTTTAAAAAAAAGCTTTATTGGTTGAAAAGTGTGTGAATCCAAGTTGCTCTCCCTCCCCACATCCTCCCCCAAAGGGAAGCCGCCATTTCATTCTTCCCCATTCTCTAGAAAAAGTTGTTTGTTCTTTCATATCCACATCTAATGATTTGACATGATGCATAATAAATTTTACATCCAATTAATCACATGCATGATCATTGTTATCAATAATCGATCATTTTTTAGTAATGTTAGTCGTATCTGTCAGAACAATATTTCCCATTTTCATGGTATGATATATTCCACTAGAATTTACATATTTAATTAGATACACAAGGTAATCATTATTCAACATATGTTTACTCATGTGAGTTGGTTAGTTTGACCCAATCTCTTTCAATTTTATGGTATGTATCATTTCTCTATAAAATAGAAGAGTATATTTATATATCTTTAAATTTATTTACGGAACACCCCATCTAAAATAGCAAGTAATTTTAAATAAATAAAATACTTTTGAAAATGTCATAATTAATATCTAATTGTTTTGAATCCCATCATCTTCAACCTCCTCCTCAACCACCCACCACCACTTATCTCCACCACCCAAACAAACCCATATCCACCACCTCCACCTCCTGAACAACCCGCTAATCATCTCGAACCCCTGTCTCCAATCAGAACCACTTCCAACAACATTTCAGAACAATTCAGAACAAGAATTCAAAAAATGTATAAATCTAGAGTCAAACATCATCATCCGTAGGGTACCCACCACCAATTGTTGCTAAAGGGTCGGGACCGAAGAAATGGTGAAGAATTAAGCGGGAAGGTGGCAACGAAGGGGTAGTAATATTGATAGTGGTAAGCCACTGAAGAGGGGTTTGTCTAATTCAGTAGGGAATGGAAATATGACACTTGTAAATGTATCGAGTGAGGTGAAACAAAAGAGTGAGGGATCTGTTTCTTCAACAAATGCAGTAGTTAAATTTCTTGGTAATGCTCCAGTTGGTAATTCTGGATCAGTAGACGGATAAATTTTTGCATCTGGGACATATTCTGAGAATAGTGAGGATCGAAGTAGCAAATCCTCCACTGGAGCTAGTGCTCTTATATCAATGTATGAGATACCTGCTTTGGTGGGGTATGGACGTGATAAGAACAAGATGAGGAGTTTGAGTGGGAAGAATTTGGGATGTTCTATATCAGCTCAACGGGGTGTTCAACAAGGAAAGAATCGAATTGAAACCAGTAAGAAAGCTAGGGGTGAAAGGGTCACAATCGAGAAGGAAATAGGGAGATTGGGGTGGGTGGATTGGAAGATGAAGAATAAGATGGGGGTAGAGAGAGAAACTTAAATAGAGAGAGAGAGAGAGAGAGAGAGAGAGAGAGAGAGACAGTGTGTGAGAGAGGAGAGAGGAGGGGTAAGGTTTTGTTTGGGGTACAAGGGTATTTTTGAAATCTTATAAAGTTAGAAATCATTTGAAATACCATATGGTTAATTTATTTTCATTTAATTTGCATTAAAACAACAACGAAATAATTTGTGTTCAAAAACATTATTCGTTAAGCTACACGTGACTTGCACATGATCATTTAATAAATTTTTCTAATGAAATTGGTTAAAAACCCTGAAACGTTAATAAAATATGAACTTTGGACCCTATATTTTATTTAGTGATAGAATGAGGCCCATTTTAGAAACACCCCCTAAACTTTAGGGCCCAAAATTCCATTCGCCAATTTGTAAAAAAAAAAAAAAAGTCAGTACGAGAGATCAAACTAATAAATTATAAGAAACCAAACTCAAAAAATCCTAAATTTAAGGACCAAGTGTTGTTTAATCCTTAAGAATATTTACATGTGACTACTAAGATTATTTACATGTATACTAAACCCTAAAAGATCATGTTTAAAGTAAAAAAAAATGAGAAAAACACAATGTTCTTAGCCTAATTAATAAAACTGTTTTTTTTTTTTTTTTATAAATTTCGTCCTTCATGAGCACTCTGATTTAAAGAGTCAGATTGTTCAATAATTTAAATTTTAATCTCACATAAATGGGTGGCCCATGTTGAGCAGAGCCGGGGTTAAAAGAGAAAAAAAATCCATGATCAAATGGATATGATTATAAGAAAATGAAATTAATATGTTGTCCAACTTGCACCGACACAAATCCAAATCCCCCCCCCCTTCAATTCAATTCAATTCAATAAACAGTGTCCTTCCTGATAGAGATACTAAAGATCCGAACTCTTCTTAACCAACTTAGCTTTTTTTATTTATGTATATCTCTGAATGAACGCTCGCCGAAAAAAGGATATCAAAATATCATTTTCTCCCTTTTTTGAAAGAGTTTTTTAATGTGTTGAAAATGATACGATGAGTTTTGAAAACTTCGGTTTTGAAAGTCGCCACGCCGTTTTTAGAGGAAAACATTGAAAAACCTATTTTTGAGAGATTTTGAGTCCGGGAGTCTGGTTACGTGTTTGGGAAGAACTAGAGAGTTCACCCAACACGCCTCTTTCGAGACTTTCAATCAACATTGGACAATTTTGGACATTCAAAGTGTGTGTGCAATATGTGTCGATGTGCAAAACATGCAAATTTGACATTTTCATTGATAATATGAAAGCTGAGTACAACTTGTGAGCCATGACAGGGGGCCACACCCCTTTTACATATTATGATTATCAAAAACAAGGCAGAAGGTAAGACACTCTGCCCAGAGAGCTTGGATGTCGTCCGACACAGGACCTCCTAGGAAGAGGGTGTCGCACGACATGATACCTCTTGGTCAGATTGTCTTTTACAATGACCAAGCTATTTCTGAAACTGGAATGACATTTTATTTAACTCATTCAAGACACTATTTGAAGGTCTAAGCCCAGTTTGGGATTGACGGGAGTGAGCAAAGTCACGATAGACTTTGAATGATACGGATGTCATGTGACATGGAACATCCGAAGTTATCCATGTCATATGACGATCCGCCTCCGATAAATCGCACCCAAACAGATCATAGGCACTCAAATAGTGGCTTATGAGCCACGAGAATGCTTAAGAAAGCTCTGAGTTGCAAAGGGAATAAACTGGACAGATCTAAAGTCCAAGAATGGCTTTACAGCCTTCTGGGATTTCCATGTCGTATGACACAGGATCTCCATGGAGTCCTGTGTCGTCCGACATAGATAGGCCATTTCTGTGCCCTTCAGTCTGTTTGTTTCCCCTTTGTTCCTCAAGGCAAACCAAGCATATTTAACAACTGTAAACAGTAATATAACAATAATATATGAGTATTATGGGAGGATCACATGGGTTTAGTGACCAAATGTGAGAAATCACATGTTTTTGGCCACTTTGAAGTAGCCATCTCCTCCTAACTCGATGAAAATGCGTAAAGATTGAACCTTTATTGATCCTAAGATGACCAAATGTCCAGATCTGAGGTGGGGAGAAGTGAATATTGAAGATTCACTTCTCCACCACCTTTATCATGCAAAAATCCCAATTTCTACATAATATTAAGGCAAGTAAGCATGCAATGTATTATAAATGTATTAAAGACTTTATTTAAAGAGGGAGAAGGGTTTAGTGGCTACCTATTGTAGTCCACAAGGTGAGATCACCAATAGTATGGTGTCTACCCCTTCTACACACCAACAAAGGAAGCTTCTTTAGGTCTTGGCCTTGAAGTGCGTGTGTGTGTGAGGAGGGAGGTGAGTGTGTGTATGAGAGAGAGAGGGAGACTCTATTTGAACAGAGTTTCCCCTATATTACTGGTATCCTCCCAATTATTCACTCCTAAGTCCTTTAAAATGATCAGCCATGCCTTGTATTTATAGGCAGGCTGATGGGGAGTCTTATGTCGCACGACAAGGGCAGTTAAACCGCCTTAGTGACTTCTATGTCAGACGATAGCGTACTCCTTTTGGCCATATTGGGCCGAATACTTGGCAGGCCCAATGGACTGATGGGCTGCTGGGATATTTGGACTAAATATTGCCTTTTAGCAATTATATAAGCCCAAATTTTAATTAAAGTGGATCCAAATCATGGGTTCGGATTGGGGTACTCACAGAGCCCCTCGGCGACGTCACTTCCACGGGAAGTGGGGTCGTCGACACAATGAGAATCCCGAGCCGGACACGAACGGCGGGGAAAGAGGTGACCATGATGGTCAAGTGGCTGGACCTCTTACGAAGAGGATTCCTACGTATCCCGTGGGGGAATCAAGCCGAATCGTAGTTCGTTGAAGATGGGGTGCCAATGAAAGGCTACGGGTTTTGTACCCGAGATTGACTGTTCCAAGAGGGGTCACCCCGAAAAATGTGACTTTCTTCTTTGGGAGTCACCCGCGAAATATGACTATTTTTTTTTTTGGGAAGTCACCCCGCGAACTTGACTGTTTTTGGTGGGGAGTCATCCCGATGATTTGACTTTTTTCTTTGGGAGTCACCCGCGAAATATGACTATTTTTTCTTAGGGAAGTCACCCCGCGAACTTGACTGTTTTTGGTGGGGAGTCATCCCGATGATTTGACTTTTTTCTTTGGGAGTCACCCGCGAAATTTGAATTTTTTCTTTGGGAAGTCACCCTGCGAACTTGACTGTTTTGATGGGGAGTCACCCCGAGGGTTTGACTTTTTCCTTTGGGAGTCACCCGCGAAACATGACTGTTTTTTCTTTGGGAAGTCACCCCGCGAACTTGACTGTTTTTGGTGGGGAGTCATCCCGATGATTTGACTTTTTTCTTTGGGAGTCACCCGCGAAATATGACTGTTTTTTCTTTGGGAAGTCACCCCGCGAACTTGACTGTTTTTGGTGGGGAGTCATCCCGATGATTTGACTTTTTTCTTTGGGAGTCACCCGCGAAATATGACTGTTTTTTCTTTGGGAAGTCACCCCGCGAACTTGACTTTTTTCTTTGGGAGTCACCCGCGAATTTCTACTGTGTGGGAAATCTGTACGGTCTTCCGGACCGGGTAGTTTATGGCCATTCCGGGCCATTTTCTGTATTGGAAAGCTGTACGGTTTTTTGGACCGGGTAGTTTAGAGCCATTCCGGGCTATTTTCTGTGATGGAAACTGTACGGTTTTTCGGACCGGGTAGTTTATGGCCATTCCGGGCCATTTTCTGTGTTGGAAACTGTACGGTTTTCCGGACCGGGTAGTTTAAGGCCATTTCGGGCCATTTTCACCAAGAGAGGTGGGTATTTGAACCCAAAAGAATGATGAATTTTAATGATGGGCAGCCAAGATAGGCTGATAGGATTGAATCAGGGGCAAAAGGGGAAAATCACCCTTCTGGAGCATGGATGTCGTCCGACATGGGAAGGTTCCTAGGCAGTTTTAATTAAAACCACAAGTCGTAAGACAGACCTAGAAAGAACATCCATTGCCGCCGAGAACAAAGAGAAAAAGAGAGAAGAATTTTCGAAATTTCTTTCCTCAAATTTGATTTAAATCAAGGTTTTGACAATGCCTCCGCGAGCCGAATCGAGAAGGAATGTGCAGCGAGTATTGTCCGAGAGACAGAAGCTTGTGGATCGGAACAAGCGGAAGAGATTCCCCGAGGGACACGGGCTTTACTCGGGTCTCGACTTTCATACTTCTACTATGGAGCAGAAGGGGGTAAGCATTCTAAAAGATTAACCCTTTTTTGAAATTTGATTTCTAGGGTTTGAGATTGAAAATTGGGGGAAATCGCACCCAAATAGGAATTGCATGCTTGGCATGAAGTGTATTATTTTGAAAGATTTTTCTGTTTTTGTTTTTCTTCTTTTTGAAAGAATCTGGTGGGACTCTACCCACACTTTCCATCTGTCTTGGGGGGAGTCGACCATCACCCCTTATGACTTCACTGCTATTACTGGTCTGCAGTTCACGGATAGGCCCATCTTCTCTGAGGACCCTGGTGTGCTGAGCACGGACGCCATTAGGGCTTTGACTGGATTGACCCTTCGCCTGAAGGGCAATGGGGTTCCTTTGGCTGACTTGCACTCTGCCTTGACGCACGCTGTCGTCTTTTGCCGAGGATGCTGCTACTGTTACTGCTGAGCAGTTGGCTAGGGCCTTTGTCTGGGCCGGGTTTTCTGACACCCTGTTTTGTAATGCCTCCACGACGGCACTGACCCTTTTGCTGGAGCCTCTTCGTGATTGGAGCCAGGTGTCCACTTTTTCGTGGGGAGAGGATGGTTTGGCCCAGGTGTATAGGGCCTGGATGAGGTGAGCAGAGGCAGCGTGACCTCTCTGGATTTTTATCAGACTGTGCTGGAGGTATGCTCTTTGCTTTTCGCAACTTGACCGCTGCATTTGACTTTTCTGTCATTACTTCTTTTACTGTTGCTGCACACTGAAAGCTTTCTGTTTTTTGATTTCAGGTGTGGGCTTATGAGGTGTTTGGCTGCTACGCTTGGACTGTGCCTGAGAGGATTGCGGCAGACCTGTTCCCTGCTATTCACTGTTGGACCTTTGGAGCGAGGGAGAGCCGGAAGGTGGACGGGGTTAAGCCCCGTAAGACGGCTTGCTACCATGACATCATGATTGCTCTGAGGGGCACCCCTGTCGGGTTGAGACATTTCCCCTGGCATGGTCGGTATGGCGAGGATTTGATTGGTGCTGCTGCCCTGGTGACCAGGACGAGGAGGCTGTTGGTTGGCTTGGAGGGAGATGCCCTGTATTTGGGGGAGAGAGTCTGCATGCAGCATGGTCATGGCGCTGTCTCCCGCGTCCCTCATGATCCTCCTGCGGGGATATGGCATATTCGGGCCCTGCCTGACTTGGAGCGGCTGCGGACTGGCATTGATGCTTTTGAGCTTTCTGATGGTGGGGACTACGCCCAGTTCGTCTTCACCTGGTTGGTGACTCCTCAGGTGATGGCTGCCAGGAGGGCAGCGGGGATGCAGATACCGGTACCTCCCCGATTTTTTGAGTATGAGGCTGGGGGTAGCATTCGCCCCTCCTCTTTCGACATGTCTGAGACTCATCCGCATCTGCGACTACCCCGTGGGACCACCTCTATGAGTGATCTTTTCTTTTATGATTCGTTCCAGCTTTTAACTGTTTTACTGTCTGCAATGATTGCTTCTGACTGCCTTTTCTGTTTTCATTGAACAGGTTCCAGCCAGGACATTCAGGACGGTGGCGAAGGCGCTCACCGGTGCTGTGAAGATGCTGCGCCAGTTTCAGAGGAGCACAGAGCATTGGAAGGGGAGGTGCAGCTCCCAGCCTGGTGACGTTGTGCCTCCGAAGAAGAGGCCTAGGCCAGCTTTGGCTCCTTCTGGATCACAGGCGGGCGGGTCTAGTTCGCAGCCCCAGCCTAATGGTGATGATGGCGAGGATGATCCCTACCAGCACCCTTATTCCATCGTGCCCGAGTGGCAGGGGTATTATGTCGAGCCCTAGCCTTGGGCGCAGTATGAGGATGATGATTCAGACGGCGAGATCCATGAGGTGCCGGAGGGTGGCGGCGACGGCCAGGAGCAGAGCTGCTCCGAGGAGGAGGTGGGCAGCGTCCAGGATGACGACAGCTCTGAGGAGGGTGAGGAGGATGATTCCGGCGATGACTCCGAGTCGGAGTGATCACGACGGTCCCCTTTTGCCATGCTTTGACTCTTTTTAGGGAGAGAGGAGAAATGCATGCACTTTTTGTTCTTTTGGATTGTATAAACAAGTATTTTATTGTTTTTGTACTTTGACAAATACAATGTTTGTTTATTTATGTATTTGTGAGCTCCTATGCACGAGTTCGTCCCAAGAAAGGCACAAAATGGTAGCTTTTGGCATGATTGGGTGTTTTTGCGGTTTTTGTACGCATTTGGTGACATTTATGTGTCTGTGGGTGTGTTGGATGTCCCGAATCCTCTCCCGTGGGCTTTATAAGCGAGGGGGAGTGTTTAGGTATGACTTTGTGGTGTTCTGGATAGGTTTGGGTGGTTTTTTTTTAGCAAGCATTGGGCTGCTTGAGGTTGCTGCAGTTGCTGCTGCTGGTGTTTCTGATGGAACTCTCCATGTCGTCCGACACAGGACCTCATGGAGACTTTATGTCGTACGACAAAGAGTGCCTGGGAGACAGCTTTCTTGATCAGCAAGCCCCAGCACTTTATAAAAGGCAGACTCGTAAACCACTCATTCCAGCAGTTACAGCAGGTGTCAAACTTGCCTTCCACTTCAAAATTAGCCCCAAGATTTGATCTTTGACCCGAAATGGAACATTATGACGACAGATCTAAGACCAAAGAGCGTCAATTTCATTCTGATCTCATACATCTGACCCGCCATCATCGCAGCAACAATAGGAGGATCATCGACCAACGATATGGGTTGAGATGCATCTGGGCATTAAAGGAGTGGGCGGTTGATTGGAACCTTCTCCGGGCCGCATCCAGATACTGGGATTGCGAGAGGCATGCCTTTACCTTCTCGTGTAATGACCTTACGCCCACCATTGAGGAGTTCCGGGCGCTGACTGGAGGAGCTGAGCTTAGAGATGCAGTCTTTCCCCGAGATCCGCGACCTTTGACTGAGCAGCTGGCCGATTTCTTGGGATTTCCCACTGAGCGTGATGATTGATCCTGATTCTTGACCTGTCTTTTGTTGACCTGGCCCAGATAGCCCGATTGGCTGTATCGCACCCGGAGCTGTTTGACCCATCTACAGCCATGGATATTTTTATGCTGATTATGATTTCCCTGTACTGCTTTTGTGAGTACGACGGGGTGTGCTCTGGTTTACTGCTGGGAGTTGTTAGACAGATGCGGGGTTCTCGAGGCACCACATTGGCTGATGTTCGTCCCGGGCAGGGAGAGAGAGATGTAGTTCCCCTTTTGCTGGCGGAGACTTACCATGGGATGGACCGACTGTCTAGAGGGTCATTGTATATGGGACGCGGCAGCCCCAGTCTCTTATCATTGTGGCTCTTTGAGCGATTGAGACTCATCTCCCCATTACCTGTTGGGCAGACTGCGGCACCTTGGGTCACGCAGCAGAGGCGAGTGGCTCCGGAGGCTTCACAGGAAGGTTGGCAGAGACGACTGGCCAGGTATACTACCACTGACATCCAGTACTGGGTTCCCGGATGGAGGCTCGAGACCATGAGCAGCAGGCAGGATGACTCTGCTATAGTGAGGCTGTCGGGATTGCGTTTCTCGTCATTTAGAATTCCCTTGCTTGTTCAGAGGCAGTATGGATACCCACAGCAGGCTGTTGATGGGTTCAGAGAGCAGATGGCCCGGGATACTGTTCCTCTTGACATGACTGATATCTAGACTCTCAGGTTCTTTGCCAGGGCTTTTTCAGGAGCAGCTTTCCCACTCACATACTGATACGAAAGACCCGAGGGATTACTTATCTGTCCACCAGGTACCTCATCTGGTACGGGGAGCAGATGGGACCAGTTCAGCACACCATTGAGGCGTATTGCAGAGGGATCCGAGGAGGAGACCAATCTAGCCTGGAGTTACGCGATGCTGAGGCACAGGCTGACCCCGACAACGTGACCGATGATCCGGCAGCGGATTTTGAGAGACTCGTAGAGAGGAGAGCCAAGATGAGGGATGACCCTGAAGTTATGACTCGGAGGACGGCTCTGAGAGAGGAGAGAGCTGCCCAGGCGGCGCTGAGAGCTGCCGGATTGGTCGACTCACCGACTCGTATTATTCCTGAGCCGGGGCGACGGGAGACAGAAATGTTTGGGATAGCTAAGCCAAAGACCTCCCGAGGACCGAGGAAGAGGAAGAAGAAGGGTGCTAGTTCAGGAGTAGGAACGAGCGACTAGGATTAGGTGACCTATCCTTGTATCCCTTATTTGCCGACACAGACAATTTAGATGTACCTTTTTAAAAGATATTATTTTGCTAATGTTAATGAGTCGAGAGTAAACCGTGCTTGAACTCATCAATGAATGTATTAATGTGATGAAAGTTGAAATTACTTCAGAGCTTAATCAAGACACATTTTGGTAATCACAAATACAACTGTTGACAGGATTTTGTGATTTTTATGATTTTTAGACCGAACCGCGAACGGCTGCCTACGTTCCCCTTTTACGAAATGGACTAAGGGGCTCAGGTCTCCATAGTTCGACCCAATTAACTTTTGTGTTTAAGAAAGGGATAGATAGAAGGGGGACAAATGGTGCAACCCTGTTTTTTACCTAGACCGCCCGTTTTTAGGGTTTTCAGCCTAGTTGGGTATATTCTTTTAGCACCGAGCGTGCCATTTATTTTGCACGGACTGCCTTTTGAGAGGTTTTCAGTCTCGTCTGGGTACATTATTTTCACGCTTTTGTTGTTTCTCTTATATATATATATATATATATATATATATATATATATATATATATATATATATATATATATATATATATATATATATAAATTTTTTTTTTTTTTAATTTTTCCTTCTTTTTTTTATAGAGGGGGAGACTCGATTCAGACGTAATAGCGGCGCAGTTTGTCGCCGTTCACCGGGTGCATGAAGGGATTACCATCCAAATCTGTCAACTTCATTGCTCCGCCAGAGAAGATCTCTTTCACCAGATACGGGCCTACCCAGATCGGAGCCCACTTGCCCAAAGGACTGAACTGATTCGGCGGTTTTTCTTTTAGGACCAAATCAACCACTTTTATGTCGCGGAGATGTACCTTCTTGTCAAAGGCCCTAGCCATGCACTTCTGATAAGCCCGAATGTGCTCCATTGCTTTAAGCCTCCGCTCGTCCAGGAGAGCTAATTCGTCATGTCGACTCTGAAGCCATTCTATCTCGTTGACTTCATTTTCAAGCAGAACCCAAAGGGAGGGTATCTCTACATCACCATTGGTTTGAGGGCGATAAGGGGAGGACTTGTGTCGCTTAATTCTGAATTCTGCGAGCAGTTTGTCGGTGTGTCCCTCGAAGTGTGACCCTTTATCTGAGATAATCTCGTTTGGAACTCCATATCGGTACAGGATGTTTTCTTTTACGAAACGGGCCACCTTTTTGGAGTTGAGGACTTTGTAGGACGCTGCTTCAACCCACTTGGTGAAGTAATCCACAGCGACCAACACGAACTCGTGCCCGTTACTGTCGGCAGGAGTTATCTTCCCAGTCGATCCCCCAAGTTGCAAATGGCCAAGGAGTGCTCATACAGTAGAGGTCATGGGGAGGTATATGGTTGAGATTGGAGAACCGCTGACACTTATCGCAGGTTCGCACAAACTGAATGCAGTCAGTTTCCATGGAGATCCAATAATAACCCATCCTGAGTATGCTGAACATCAAGGCTCGGGCGTTTATATGTGGTCCGCATGCGCCACCATGGACTTCTTCTATGACCTTTCTGGCTTTAGATTTGCTGATGCAGAGTAGAAGTGGGCCTCGGTGCCTTTTCTTCCATAGGTCATCTCCCAGAATAACGTACTATGCAGACAACCTTTTCAAAGCTTGTAAACTTTTGGCGCGGAGACCTTCTTTTAGCCTACCATCCTTTTCCGTTGGAAACGAAGCTTCGCCGTGCTTAAGGTACTGAAAGATCTGACTGTACCACAAGTCATCGACCTTTTCTAGCTCGATCCGGCAACGCAGGCGGGGTTCTCGCGCCTCCCAACCCTGAATGGTTTTACTGATTTTCCCTCTGGGATTTCCACCAGAGAGGCCAAAGTGGCCAGGGCATCCGCGAACCTGTTCTTGTCCCGGGGTAGGTAGTGGAACGTGACCTCCTTGAATTGGTCGATCAGATCCTCCATGTAGGCATAGTACATTTGCAAGTACTGGTCCACGGCTCTCCACTTATTGGATACATGATTGATGATTAGCTGAGAGTTTCCGTACACTTCCAGCTTTTCGACATTTCGCTCTAGAGCTGCCTCGAGGCCGGCTATACAAGCTTTGTATTCCGCGGCGTTGTTAGTAGCTGGGAAATTCAACTTGATAGCGATGGGGGTGTGCACATCCTTTGGATCAACCAATACCATGCCGATACCATTGCCCCTTTTGTTGGCGGCACCTTCGAAGAACAACTGCCAACGGTCTGTACCCTTTATCACGAAGATTCCATCGTCTGGAAACTGGGGTTCGAACTCGGGTGCTTCTGAGCTTGGGAAATCCGCCAGATGATCTGATAGAGCTTGGCCTTTGATTGCCTTGCGGGTTACGAACTTGATATCAAATTCGACTAGGAAGAATGACCATTTCGCAAGCCTTGATGACAGAGAAGACTTTCCGAACAGGCACTTGATGGGATCCATCTTTGACACCAGGTGTACTGTATGCGCCAGGAGGTAGTGTCTCAATTTGCTGACCACCCATACCAAAGCTGCACAGGTTTTTTCTAAAGCTGAGTAGTTTAACTCGCTGCCTTGAAGCTTCCGGCTGACGAAGTATATGGCATTTTCCACCTTTGAATCCGGCTTTTCTTGTGCGAACATGGCTCCGACAGCCGTATCTGTAACTGTTAAGTATAGCAACAAGGGCTTGTCCTTATGCGGAGGACACAAGATTGGGGGATGGACCAAGTAGGCCTTGATTGTCTCGAAGGCGGTTTGACACTGTTCGTTCCACTCAACCTCCTGATTCTTTCTGAGCAGCTTGAAGATCGGCTCACAGATAGAGGTTAGCTGATGGATGAATCGGCTAATATATTGGAGACGTCCCATGAAAGCCTTCACCTCCGTGACTATCGTCGGCGGCTTCATCTCCATGATGGCTTTGATTTTTCTTGGATCGGCTTCAATTCCTAGCTCTGTGACCATGTATCCCAGAACCTTTCCTCGGATTACGCTAAAGGTGCATTTTGCTGGGTTCAACCTCATTTCATGCTCCCGCAGCCGGTTGAAGAACTTCCTCAGGTCGATAAAGTGTTGACCATCTGATCCCTTGGAATGAATAATCATGTCATCAACATAGACTTCGATCTCCTTGTGGATCATGTCATGGAAAAGTGCAGTGACTGCTCGCTGGTAAGTGGCACCGGCATTCTTCAGACTGAAGGGCATAACCGTATAGCAGAAGGTTCCCCAAGGGCTGGTGAAGGAAGTCTTTTCCTGGTCTTCTTCGGCAACCTTAATCTGATTGTAACCCGCAAAACCATCCACGAATGATTTGACTTCGTAGCTGGCGGTAGTGTCTACCAACAGATCGATATTGGGCAATGGAAAGTCGTGCTTCGAGCTAGCTCTATTTAGGTCTCTGAAGTCTATGCAAACCCTGACTTTGCCATTCGACTTGGTAATTGTTACTATGTTGGCTAACCACTTGGGGTATTCGACCACTCTAATGAAACCCACTCTGAGCAGCTTCTCTATCTCCTCTTTGACTTGGAGGGACCATTCAGGCTTGATCCGGAAAAGTTTCTGCTTGACTGGCCTGGCTTCTGGGACCAGGGGAATTCGGTGCTCAACAGTTGAAGTATCCAACCCGGGCATGTCTTTGTAGGACCAGGCAAATACGTCCACATATTCCTTGGAGCGCATCAATGAGGGCTTCCCGTTCTTTCCCGGTGAAGAAACTGCCAATCTGTGTCTCTTTGGGCTCTTCAGTAGTTCCCAAATTCACTGTAGTTAATACCTCATCGGCAGCTTGGGCCCGATTATCGTCTCGGTCAAAAACCTGCTTTATATTATCATTTAAAAAGTTTTCATCTAAAAGGTCTGTGTCCTCTTCAAATGAATCATTAGTAACCACTTTTAAGTCATTAAGATTTGTCTTAGTTAACTCATCATTTGTTAAGGTGGCGATTAAGGGATACGCAGAAAGGTCAACCATTTCATTCAATGCAAAAGGGAAGACAGAGTTAAAGACACGGTGATTATCATCAACCGTGAGAGTATCAGACCTATCTAGAGACTCAAATTCGATAACAAAAGACTCTGAGGACTGACTCAGGACCCTACTCTACTTATTTGACTCGGGCTGGAATTTTGCTTTCTTCTGCTGTTGTTTCTCAGAGGATTGGAGACTTCAAGCTGACCGGGGAACTTGTCGGAAATCAGTGGTAAGCCGGTATTTTGAAAAGGTGGTGCGGGGATTTAGAGAAACCTGATGCAGTCCCTTTGCTAGTTCGTTCATGACGGACGGACTCATTGGCTGAGGGGTCTGGCTTATCTTGTCAATACCCTGCGGATAAGTCAGCTCCTCTTTACTGATCACAACTTTATCTGTGCGGCCAAAAGGAGGATTAATCTGGATGATGTTGACGAGGTTCTCCCCGGGAGATACTTCGGCTCTACCTTGGTTAATTCCGCATTCCATTGGAACCTCATGTTCTGCTTTTAAATTTGTCAGCTTGTTGTCAGGCTTTGCAGTGGTGATGGGCTCAGAACCTTTTATCTCGAGAGGATTGATGACGATGAGAGGGTTGGGCTGGACTTCATTCTGGCTGACCGTTTCTTTGGCGGGCCTTTTGGGGTAACTGACGTAATAGTCAAATTTGCCTGAGGGTTCGCCTAAAGTTCCCACGCTCTCGTCTCCAGCTTCGTATCCCTCCTTCAATTTCTGTTGCATGGACTTCCTTTTCTTCTTCTTTCTTGAAGGAGCATCTTCATTGATCCAGTCCTGATATTCATATTCCAAACAATCTTCACAATCGCACACATCATACCAGATGTGAAGTATGGGTTGAGCTGGGGGAGCCTCTCCTGGCATCTGGTTACCGGCCTGGTTGACTACCACATTGGCCATTCTTAGCATTTGAATGTTGAAGCTGACAATTTTGGCGCTTATCCGGGACTCGCTGAAATGAACCCCTGACTGGAGAGAAACTGATTAACCGACCACCCAGAACTCTGACCCAATACTTGCTCGCTGAAAGGGGAGAGAATGGCTTTAGGTAGGGGAGAGGATAGGCTGAGGACGGACTCATGCATATGCTCTTTTTTTTTTCTTTTTTATATATTTTTATGTTTTTTTTTTTTTTTAAAAATGATTTTTATTAATCCTAGGAATGGTTGGAAAAGGGGGAAACCTTCTTTTTCGCATTCTATGCTATTCATGGATCAGTGGGTTCCATCACTACGTCTATAGACCCCCTGTATTCCACCTGTATTGCACCTCCGGGATGGACAATCCCGGCAGAGGTCCTATAGGGCACGTGGAACCCACCAACCGAAAGGGAGAACGAACCAATGGGCATACGAGCCAAAACAAGCCAAACTCGGGGTTTTCAAAACCAAGTCCAAGTCAACGTCTAAACTCGGGAGGAGAGAGGGTTGAACGTACGTTTGAACGTACAAGACCGCAATTTGGAGGTAAAACCCTCGAGGAATTGGGCATGACCTCTCCTCTTTTCGATTTGGAAATCTGGCATGGCCTCTCGTCACTTGGTGGCGAAATTTCGGCATAACTCTCATTAGTATACGTTAAGAATTCGACATGGTCCCGTGTTGACACATGTCGAGAACGCGTCATGACTTCTCACGAAGCCAAGCCGAGAAATCGATATGTACCTACGTCGAGACATGTAGAGATCTTAACGTGTACTTACGTTTGAATTATGTCGTGATTCCGACACGAAGAGGGAAAGTATGCCAAGATTTTCGGAGACGGTGTATGACTCGGACTTTGTGAGAAAATTTTGAAAACAGAGTTTAAAATGTTTTGAAAAGCATTGGCCAAAAACCAACCGGTCACTGCAGAAAGTGTGTCACGGACAAGTGTTGGCTGACTCACTGGCTAGGAGGACTTTAGGCGCTCAAACGTCAGCGAAACATGTCACTTTCCGCGATGCCGTCCGTACACTCCTGGGTTCTAACTCTATGTGCGGGTAGAGTGCGAGTAGTGTGAAGGTATTTGCTAGGAACATATTTTTTGCTTTTTTTGTAAAAGATTTTTTTTTTTGTTTTTATTTATGCAGTATGCAAAGGAAAAAACAAGAGAATGAGTCAAAGCATGACAAAAGGGGACTGCCCCAAATGTCAGAATTTACCAGTAGCTGTAGTCCAGCGTTATCCTGCCCTGTTCTTGATCAACGGGAAGAGCAAATTGCAAAAGGGGAAGCCCCGACTTCCAAAAGTGTCACATACCAAAGCATGGCAAGGTGCATTTGAGCACACAAAATGACACAAATGTACACACAAGGTGAATGTCGAAATTGTCCAAGTTGATTTGAAGAAAGTTAGACTCTCTTAAGAAAAACTTTTCTCTTTTTTCAGAAAATAGAAGAATGATACTGGTACGTGGGATTGTTAGACCACCATTTATCCCAAGCCCCAGGTTAGGGAGCGATACAGGAAGGTTAGTGGTTTCCACCTATATACCGAGTATCGTCTTTATTTTTTAGAACAAAAAGTCTTTCAATGTCCCCAGCAGAGTCGCCACTGAATGAACGCTCGCCGAAAAAAAGATATCAAAATATCATTTTCTCCCTTTTTTGAAAGAGTTTTTTAATGTGTTGAAAATGATACGATGAGTTTTGAAAACTTCGGTTTTGGGAGTCGCCACGCCGTTTTTAGAGGAAAACATTGAAAAACCTATTTTTGAGAGATTTTGAGTCCGGGAGTCTGGTTACGTGTTTGGGAAGAACTAGAGAGTTCACCCAACACGCCTCTTTCGAGACTTTCAATCAACATTGGACAATTTTGGACATTCAAAGTGTGTGTGCAATATGTGTCGATGTGCAAAACATGCAAATTTGACATTTTCATTGATAATATGAAAGCTGAGTACAACTTGTGAGCCATGACAGGGGGCCACACCCCTTTTACATATTATGATTATCAAAAACAAGGCAGAAGGTAAGACAATCTGCCCAGAGAGCTTGGATGTTGTCCGACACAGGACCTCCTAGGGAGAGGGTGTCGCACGACATGATACCTCTTGGTCAGATTGTCTTTTACAAAGACCAAGCTATTTCTGGAACTGGAATGACATTTTATTTAACTCATTCAAGACACTATTTGAAGGTCTAAGCCCAGTTTGGGATTGACGGGAGTGAGCAAAGTCACGATAGACTTTGAATGATACGGATGTCATGTGACATGGAACATCCGAAGTTATCCATGTCATATGACAATCCGCCTCTGATAAATTGCACCCAAACAGATCATAGGCACTCAAATAGTGGCTTATGAGCCACGGGAATGCTTAAGAAAGCTCTGAGTTGCAAAGGGAATAAACTGGATAGATCTGAAGTCCAAGAATGGCTTTACAGCCTTCTAGGATCTCCATGTCGTATGACACAGGATCTCCATGGAGTCCTGTGTCGTCCGACATAGATAGGCCATTTTTGTGCCCTTCAGTCTATTTGTTTCCCCTTTGTTCCTCAAGGCAAACCAAGCATATTTAACAACTGTAAACAGTAATATAACAATAATATATGAGTATTATGGGAGGATCACATGGCTTTAGTGACCAAATGTGAGAAATCACATGTTTTTGGCCACTTTGAAGTAGCCATCTCCTCCTAACTCGATGCAAATGCGTAAAGATTGAACCTTTATTGATCCTAAGATGACCAAATGTCCAGATCTGAGGTGGGGAGAAGTGAATATTGAAGATTCACTTCTCCACCACCTTTATCATGCAAAAATCCCAATTTCTACATAATATTAAGGCAAGTAAGCATGTAATGTATTATAAATGTATTAAAGACTTTATTTAAAGAGGGAGAAGGGTTTAGTGGCTACCTATTGTAGTCCACAAGGTGAGATCACCAATAGTATGGTGTCTACCCCTTCTACACACCAACAAAGGAAGCTTCTTTAGGTCTTGGCCTTGAAGTGTGTGTGTGTGTGAGGAGGGAGGTGAGTGTGTGTATGAGAGAGAGAGAGGGAGACTCTATTTGGACAGAGTTTCCCCTATATTACTGGTATCCTCCCCAATATTCACTCCTAAGTCCTTTAAAATGATCAGCCATGCCTTGTATTTATAGGCAGGCTGATGGGGAGTCTTATGTCGCACGACAAGGGCAGTTAAGCCGCCATAGTGACTTCTATGTCGGACGACAGCGTACTCCGTTTGGCCATATTGGGCCGAATGCTTGGCAGGCCCAATGGACTGATGGGCTGCTGGGATATTTGGACTAAATATTGCCTTTTAGCAATTATATAAGCCCAAATTTTAATTAAAGTGGATCCAAATCATGGGTTCGGATCGGGATACTCACAATCTCTCACTAATTAATTGTAATTTTCTCCTAGAATTATTTACATATACATCAATATAAGTCAAGATAGCATTCTCTCTCTCTCTCTCTTTATATATATATATATTGTAACATATCAATAAGAGATTCACTTCTTTCAAATAATTTTCTTCTTTATGGTATCAGAGCCTCTCAGTCTTCTTTTCTAAAACCTCTCGATTTTCTTTTCCAAAACCCTAGTTGTTCTCCTCTCTTGATCTTCCATGGCAACCTCCGAATTCTCAATCCTTCCCAACTCGGCTGAACCCAATTCTCCCCTCATAATTGTCTCTCGCTCCCATCTCTTAAAATTCACCTCTACCAATACATATCTTCCAAAACCCAAGTCGAGGCCACTCTTCTCGGTCTCGAACTCGACATCTTCTTGGTCTCAACCTCTAAAAATTCATCGACGGATCTCTCCTTGCTCCCTCAAAATTCCTTGCCCCCACTACTCCCGTCCCAACCACAGCCACCACCAGTGACTCCACACCTGCTACACCAACCACCATTGCTTCCGCCTCTGCCCCCACAAACCAAATCGCAAATCTGGCCTACACCACTTGGTTTCGCAAATACAAACTCATCTTAGGTTCCCTTGTCGATACCCTATCATCCCCTATTGTCCCTCTCATCTCTCTCTGCCCTAGCACTTATGAGGCATGGAAAACCCTTGCCAAGACCTATGCCAACCCCTCTAAGGGCAATCTCAAATAGCTTAAAGACCACCTTAACATTACCAAGGGTACCCACTATGTCTCTTACTTCATTCAAGAGATCAAATCATGTACCTGTCAACTAGCTTCCTTAGGTCATCCCCTTGATCCGGATGACATAGTTGACAAAAGTCTTGATCAACTCATGATCCCGATTATGACTCTATTATCTCTGTCGTCCAAAACTGTGAAAACCCTATCACCTTCGATGAGCTTCATGAGAAACTCATCACCAAAGAATTATCTCCCACACATTACACAACAAACGCCATTTCTTAAAGGAAAGGGTTTTCATTAGCTCTTCATTTCATATTTCTTTCGGTTCATTTAAAATTCTATCTATAAATTCCCCTTTGATAAAAGGATTTTTCTTATTCTTCCCTCCTATTATGGGTCTGTTTTGGGGTACCTTAAGTTACATTTTACTTTTTTTTACCATGTTTTTGTAGTTGGTCCAGATTAATTGTAGAGATTTATTTGGTTGAAATATTTTATAAGATTGTAACTTTACAATCTCAATTCCCTTTTTTGATAGGATTTATTTTTTTCTGTAATCTCGTTTACTGTATCTTTTATATTTTTTTTCAAATCATTTTGTGGGTTAAATTCTTGGCACATACAATTAGTATTAACTGATATCATTCACATTAGTATCATACTATTGAGTTCTTTACTATCGGTAATTATTTTGCTTTTTTGATTGATGCATTATACAACTATGTATGCACTAGCACAATAACCATGATGCACACAAGCATACACACGCACACAAGAACACCCATATAACTGGTTTTTGATTATCTTCATCATTCTACTATTTACTCTTCCACTATCGTCAATTCTAGCTTCTATTTCCAAATAATTGTACGATTATACATGCAAGACGTACAACATCGAAAAGTTAACTTTGTTGTAGATTTGGGGGAATCTCACATCCCCTTAGCCCTTACTAGCAGTTCTAACATGGAGAGAATAGTCGACATGTAGTAAATATGAAAGAAATAACAAATAATTTTGTTAACCCAAATCACTAACACATGGCTACATCTGGGGTCAGGATATCATTATAATAAATATACGATTGTTATTACAATTTTGCATAGGCAATCATTAAGAACTAAGCATGGATAATCTCCATGAACAACTCTTTCATATATATCTCCTCTCCTCTATCAAAAATACACATATCTTGACCATGGGTAAAGGTTTGATCTGGTAGAAAATTAGGCAAACCCAAGTAGGGAATTGGGGGTAGATGAGAACATTAATCTTCTATTATGGAAAGGGATTTGCCTCCAAGACGTTATTCATTGATTTGAGTGTAGAAGTGGAAATGGAGATGAACAGGGTTTGTTTTTTCGAGTTAGCTTTTTGTTTAACTATTTGCCTTGTTCAGTGATTTGAGTATATAGAAAGAAGCTTTTAGAGAGAGAGAGAGAGAGAGAGAGAGAGAGAGAGAGAGAGAGAGAGAGAGAGAGAGAGAGAGAGAGAGAGAGAGAGAGAGAGAGAGAGAGAGAGAGAGAGAGAAAGCGTATAGGGGGAAAGGGGAATGCTAGAATAAAAGGTAGGAGATAGTTCTGGTATTATTAGATGACATAAAAGGCGCGAGGGATTTATTGGTAAAATCATTTTCAACCCATGAATCCTATGGATCCTAAGGTAAAATATGAAATTTTGTATTTTTAATGGTAAATTACACCCTATCTCAGGGTTTTATTGATAAAAAACCCAACTCTTAAAAATTAATTGTGTATGAAAAAAGACTATTAATTTTAAATTGAAAATGGACGTCTTAACAAGGAAAGATAAGGAAAGAGAAAGAAAGAAAGATAATAGGTTTAAATCAATATGTGAACATATTTTATTATTTATGAATTTCTATGCTTATAATTTTCTTTTCTTGAGATATTTGATTCTCTCATATAAACCATATTTGAAGTTTCTCTCAATATGATTTAATATAATGTTAACTTCTCTTCAATTTTTAGTTAAAGTTCTATAATCTTGATCAACCTCCCTTTTTATAACAAGGAAGAAAGCCCTGACCCGATGGAGGTAACTATACATGTCTATTTCATAAATATTGCAAGGAGCAGAGTATTTAGCATCGAAAGAAGAATCCACATTTGAATGGTATTACATAAATAATGAAGAGGATACTAGAGGAAAGGGTAAAGTGCTTACTTTCTCGTGCAGGCTTCATAGAACGTTTTGGGGTGAAGCATTGGGTACAAAGGGTCAAGTGCTTACTTCCTCATGCAAGGCTACAAGAAAATGTTTGGAGAAGTAAGGATGTATCTTACGATCGTTTGGGTGTTTTTGGGTGTAAGGCATTAGTGCATAAACCTAAGGATGAATGA
>JAFEMH010003966.1:75000-235438 GCA_022495995.1 Adenophora triphylla var. japonica
TGGATGCATCAATTGACTGCTTCAGAAACATCTAGGGCGACACAACACTTTCCTTGTTGTTGGAAGATTCTTTCAAGGGTAATCCTCATCCATGAGGACGAAGCTACTGAGTTTATTAGATGCTCATAAAAATTTATACTTTTAATAAATCATGGTGGAAATTTTATACCTTCCTAAATAGTATTATTCTCAAGTGCAGATTTATTGCATGAGGGAATTTATACCTTTCATCTATTATGGGTAGCTCCGAAATCTACCCTCATAAATTCATTATGCTTTGCTTTTCTTGCCTAAGTTATATACGTCCATGCTTATGATCGCTAATTTCACTTAGCTGGTATGATGTGAATTATAGATGGAGCTATTAGAATAGATGCGTTAATATAAATATACAAAGTGTAGAATGATATTCATAATAACTAGAAGCTTGTTGAGGTTGTTAAGAAATAAAGAGTATTTGTACAGTGTTGATATTGCAGTTTAGTTTTCCTCATTTTATGTAAATTAGCAACATTTTAATTTTATCGCATACATGTATAGTTGGTACTAAAGAATTTGTTATAACCCAGGTTTCTAAACAAAAGGTTTTGAAAAAAAGAAGTACATCAATAAAGGAATCAATCAGCATACCTCTATTGTCTCAACAACAAACACCACAAAAACACCTCAACTGTCATCTCCTCTAAAGCATAATTGAAATACATGTCGTGACATCTGACCTCTTCAAGCAATGATAGTCGACCCACTACAAGACAAACACATGCGCAGTCAACGGTCAAACATGACACTAATATACAACATATATACGTCAAAATAGTCAAATCTTCCGCGTAAGATACTATTCATTCTCAAGATACTTCAAGATCATTGTAATCACAACGGATACATTTGTCCATGACTTTATAAAGAAAACCCAACAACATTTCCAAAATGCCTTTTTAGCTCACCTTGAATCAAAATTTTAAACCACTTACTCAACCTATCTAGACATACTTTAAAGTGCGATAGCTAAAACCTTCAACTTTTTTCTCATCAGCTATTAAGAATCAACTAATGGGACCACAAATATTTCACATTGTGAAAAACTTATTCCTTTCTTTTTATGCTATGCAACAATCATCCTTAAATTGCCCTCGGCTCATTTTAAGTTATGTCCTATTTTTCCGTTTGGCCACCCCATTCTATTAAGGTCTTTTGGGATCCAAAAAACTCTTGAATAATTTCATTATTCTTACAAATTTATATTTCATTGGTGAATTTTTGGATTAGAGGAAATTCTTTAATAGATAAATTAATAATTAACTCTAAAAGTAGAAATCATTTATATCTACAAATATGAAAATTAAAATAATTCTTTATATATTGTCGAATTTTGTAATGGCTAGACAATACGAGCATCAATGCAAATAAAGATCATATGGGCCGCGTAATCTTCAATTTCTCACAAGGCCCATTCTATAAGATAGTGACTAATTTGGATTGAAATTTATAGTGTTAGCCCAAAAACAAATGTACCCAATAAACATCAAAACCCTAGTTTGTAACCTATTTAAAGAAAGCTTTATTGGTAGAAAGTGTTTGAATCCAAGTTGCGTTCCCTCCCCTCATCCTCCCCCAAAGGGCAGCCGCCATTTCATTCTTCCCCAATTCTCTAGAAAAGGTTGTTTGTTCTTTCATATCCACATCTAATGATTTGACATGATGCATAATAAATTTTACATCCAATTAATCACATGCATGACCATTTTTATTAATAATCGATCATTTTTTAGTAATGCTAGTCGTGTGTATGGCGGAACAATATCTCCCATTTTCATGGTATGATATATTCTGAAAGGCCCTTGTTTGATATGCAAATGATCAGACAGCTATGGTTTGACTTAGCTGTCAGATATTTTATGAATTGTGCAGCGGAATAAGTAAGGCTTGAAATAATGATAGGACAAATGAACACAATGGAATAATGCAAGTGTGTGAATGTGTTTGCAGAAAATAATAACACAGAGAATTTAAAGTGGTTCAGAGTTCACTCCTCCTACATCCACCCCCACTGTCAATCTTGACAAGTGAGATCAATATTATTATAATCTTAATCAACAAGAATTACAAATGATTGATCAGGCAAGTTCCTTGAACTTCCTCTTCCTAATTAGTACAGTCAACTAGGGATACACTTAAAGTACAGTCTTAAGTGTTTTTACAACTTGAAGTACAGTCTCAAGATTTTACAAAACAACTAATACACTCAAAGTACAGTCTTGAGTGTTTACAAACTATTTCTACACCTAAAGTACAGTCTTAGGATTTGGAATTTGTGAATTAACACACTAGGGTTGTTGTTGTTGAAACAGGGGTTTAAGGCTGAAGGTTTTTGGTTTGGAACAGTGTTTGAAGGGTAGGGATTGGTGTGTACGGTTTGGATTATAGGAGGTGTGTAGGGATGTAAGGGAGAGGTTTATGGACTGTGAAAAAGAGTATTTTTCAAGAGTAGTTTGTGCAGAGGATGAACTCTTCTATTTATAGCCTTCAATGTAGCCGTTGGAATATGGTACATTGCAGGCTTCATTAATGAGTCTTTGACTGGTCTTTGCCCCACTTGTCCACTTGCAGGTCTTCATGAGCTGGCTTGAGCTGAAGGCTTCCAGAAGGTCCTCAATGGTCTTCAATGGTGAACTTGACAGCTGTGACACAGGATCCATCTTGGTTGAGATTGTGGCAGCAGAGTATGAGACAGAGTGATGGCTGTCTGAGGGATTGAAGCCATAGCTGTCAGATCATAACAAGGCTTAACTATCAGAGATGATCTCTAATAAGGATTGAGATGCACTTAATGATCTTGATAGTTTAGAGAGGGAATATGATTCATGTTATTGATTGATGTAACCAATGTATAAGGCAGAATCATAACTGTCAGACTCACAGCTGTCAGATAAACTGAAAGATGAACTGAAGTTGATTTGGTCAGTCATGGACTTAGCTGTCAGAGTGAAGGATCATCACTGACAGATTTCATCTTTTGATATAAACCCTGTTCTATATATATATATTCCTTTATCAAAACCAACTAACTAAGACATTGATCAAAGTTAGGTCCTAACAATTTCCCCCTTTTTGGTAAAGGAAGATCTATTTAGAACATGTCTTCACAGTTAATGATAAGAAAGATAATAATGAAAAAAATAGTTCAGGGATTCATAGCATTCACAAGTAATCAGAATGAGATTGAAATACTTGGATTTGATCTCAAGATGAGAGAAGTTCACATATTACATCCATAAATACTGAACCAAACAAAATATATTGTTTCAACCACAAAAAAAATGTTCCATAATAATACAATTCAATCATCAGCCAGTTGATCATAGAACTCTTCTCTTTCTTGCCGGGCTGAAATGAGCTCATTTCTTTCTTCCTCCAGTTCTCTTCTCATATCTGGCTCAACCCCTCTGTAATAGAACTCATTGTTCCATTCCCAAGTCATCCTCTCATCATATTTGAAGAACTTATCTTCCTTTGCTTTCAGTTGAGCCCTTGTAAGAGGCATCTGATCATTTCTTATTCTCATTGTGCCCCACAAATGCTTCTTCTTGTTCCTTGTTTTCTTGCTTTTCTTGGGCACATTGGATGGATCTGGTTGAGTTTGAACTGGGGCTTGAGCTTCAGGGGACATATGAGAGGATTTCTGAGGAGGATTGGAGATGGTAGATGATGGAATTATTATGGGAGAGTCTTGATCTGGGCTTGAAGGATCATTATCATCATCATCACTGTCAGAGTCTGAGGAAAGATCAATAATATTATTGGCTCTGTTTTGGCTGACAGCTATGGATTCTCTGAACTGTTTGATCTCTGGAATAGAGATCAATTTCATGAAGTGTGAGTTCTCATTGGGTGAGTTGAAGATAATGGGATCAAAAGAGATGAAGGGTGAAAGATAGGGCTCAATGCCTGGATTTAGGGTTGGAAGAAAGATCTTGACCTTTTTGCTTATCAAAAGCATAAGAGCACACTTTTGTTCAAACAGATGGAGAAAAAATGATTTTGCAAGCTCAATGCACAAGGTGAAGACTAGACCTTTTGGCATAAAGAGACAGGAATTGAGTGATTGAGAGAGAAGTTGACTGAAGAGAATTTCCCAATCAAGAAGTGTGTTGGGAGTGATGAATTTTGGGAAGGATGGGATTTGGTGAACAAAATTAGAAGTTGATGATGTCCTTGACACTTTCCACTCTTCATAGGCAAAGAAAACCAATCCTACAAGGTTTCTTGCCACCACAATCATACCATTTCTTGATAGTTCCCAGGATTTAGGATAAGTGAAAGGATTTACAATTTCTGGGATATGAGTCACATGGGCTAACCTTGTCCTTGCTGCCTTGATGGAAGGAATAGAGAAATCAATTCCACAGCTAAGCATCCAAGGTTCTTTCTTGGGAAGATAGGCTTGATTTAGAGTGGGAGGAATGGAATGACTTGGAGGGCTGTCATGACTGTCAAGGATGGGATCACTGTCAGACACATCTTGGCCTTGTCCAGCTAGGATTGGACTATGAGGGGAGGCTTCAACAGTTTCATTTTCTGGGATTGAAGAAATTGGCTTGGGAGGAGCAGAGATATGGGTTGAAAAAGTTGGGATTGAATCAGAGGATTGACCAAGACCTTGCTTGAGGAGATCAGAAGTAAATTGAGATTTTAGGAGGTTTAATGCTGCCCTAACTTCTCCTTTGTTCAACTTTTATTCAAGAATGGTTACAAGGGCTGCCTCATTGTCTGGGGTTCCATCAAATACAAGTCCCTTGCAGGCATTCATGATTGTTTCTCCCTTTGAGACAAGATTGGGATCAATTTCAACCCCTACCTTCTTAAGACTTTGAATAACCTCAGTTGTCTTATCAAGATTCCCCCTATCAGTTTCAACATTTGGGACAGGTTCATTCACAGGCTCAGTTTCAAGAATAGAAGGGATGGTTTGGGTATCTACACCCATAGCTGTCACCTTGGGATTGCTAGATGACTCTCCTGGTCCACTCTTTTTCTTCATGAACCTAGACCTGAGTTCATCTATGGCTATCATTGACTCCTCTTTACTTAGAACATCATCAAGAAATATGAGAGCAGCTTTTTCAGTATCAGGGTTCCCATCCAACTCAATAGCATCAATGGCTCTCAAAATTTTGGCTGACAGTTGAGGTTGGGCAAAGAGGATATTATCATCAGTGTTCCCCCTCAAAGGTTGCTTTCCTAATGGTTCATTGAGATTGAGGATTGCTTCTATAGCTGACAGATGATCAGAGCTAGGTGTGGATGACTTGTCAACTATTGGACTGATAGTTGTGGATTTTGGAGAAGGGGAAGGGGTATTTAGTTTGGTTTTCTTGGGTTTTGGTGCTTTCTTTTCTGGCTTTCTTTTCTTTGGCAAAGATTTAGAGGGAAGAGATGAGGAAGATTGTACCTTGGATCTGGTGATGACCTGCCTGGTAGGGATAGCTGTCAGAGGTTGTTTGCCTTTATGCAGAATTTTGGACAAGTCAATAGCTGCCTGAAGCTCTTGAGGATCTATATTAGCATTACCAGCATCAGCTTGACCCATGGTGTCATCTCCATGACTGTCAACAGCACCCCTTTCTTCATCATCTTTTTCATGGCTGTCAGACCATGTTCTTTCACTGTCAGCCACTTGAACATCCTTGTCTTTGCCTTTTCCATGAGGTACCACAGTCTTCTTCAGCAGCCCTGTCTTCTTAACATTGGACTTAACGCCCCTCTTTCTTATCCTAGAACTTGTAGCCAATGCTACCAAATCCTTCCAATGTTCAATCTTCTTTCTTGTTTCTTCTTGCAACTTTTATTGTGTTTCAATAAAACTACTAGTGCTTACATCATCTCCACCTCTCATTACAGCACTTTTCTGTTGTTTTAATACAAAAGTTATGTCATTGAAGCACTTTGTCTCTGACACCTTTACAGTCTTCAGCCATTTCTTGTGTAGTGGAGGATTGAGCTTGGGAATCAGGACTTCAAGTATTCCACTCATGAATCTAAAGTTATTCATTTTTCCACCTTGTTTCTTGAATTTTAGAGAAGAGGTTGAGGCTGCAAGCTAGAAGTTGTGGAGTAGAACTATGCACCAGTTTGTGTCTTTAGTCATCAGGCTTAGCAACTGCTTCCATTCATTTGCTCCCATTTGGTCAAATGAAGATTGCTTGCCATCAATGGCTTTATTGACCACATCCATAAGTGTTGACTTGAAGATATCAGCTTTGTCTTTTACCATTGCCTTGTCCTGTACACTCTTGAAGTCATGAACTTTAACACCAAAGAATTTTTCATACACAATCTTCAATCTTTCTGACCCTCTATCCCAAATGTTCTTCACAGCATCTGAATTGTTTGGGATTCCATAGACCTCACTGACCAATTCCTGACTAATGGTTATCTCAGTATTGTCAATGGTGGCAGTTATTGAATTTTCTTCCTTGTTTCTTCTTCCCACAAGGTAAATCTCTCTGCATAATTCCTCATAAATTGGTGGTCTGGCTCCCATGAAATCAAGCAGTTCATTGACCTCAAGTAGTTCTTTGATGAGTACCCCAACTTCAGAATCATAAAAGCTAGGTTTAATGAAGTAGCTGTGAGCGTCTGGGTAAAATGCTTTTGATTTTGCCATGGATGGATGAATGAATTAGGGTTGAAGAAATTTGAGGGTTGATTAGAGAGGGAAAGAGGCAAATTACAAACAGAGAGTTAATGAAACAGGAGTTTGGGTTTTTACAAAAAGAGAGAGACAAATAATGAGTGGAGAGTGGGTTTTAATGAGCATTGGGGGTTTCAAAGTTTAGTAACTGTTCATATGAACAGTGATTTTTGCCCTTCCCCACGTTGAGACATTAACTCCCACAAAACACAAGAAGAACATTCTCTTTTTCAAGAATTTTGCAGGGGAAGAGATGGCTAAGGAAGTGACAATTGTGAGCAATTAACACGATCAAATCACCAAAAAAGTTGCTTTAACCTAGCTGTAAAAAAAACTTTGACAGTTAGGTCTATGTTGAATGATGATGGCTGTCTGAGATAGCTATGGGAAAATTTGCCTATAAAACAATGACAATCTTTGATGAAACACATTCAGATTGTTTTATAAACACAGATGGGTAGATTTTCTTCAAAGTTCAATCCCAAAAAAATGGCTTACACAGCTAAACAACTAATTTTTGGGAAAAGTCATGAGGGTGATTTGGAGGGAGATGAAGGGGAGAGAGAAATGGTGTCTTTCAATGTGATTGAAGGTTCAATGATGGTGAGTGACAAAGGTAAGAATAAGAGGGTGAGAGTAGAGTAGGATTATGGTATCAAGGAGATAGCTGTCAGAGAGAAGGTTGATGGTAGAGATGGAGAAGGGATAAGGCTTTTTGGGAAAACTATTAAGGTTGATCAGGGTGAGTCTAGCAAGGGAAAAGGTAAGGCAGAGAGGGTTTATACACTGGGAGAATTGGTTAAGCAAGATAGGGCTCAGACAGCCATTGAGAGGGGCTTAGCTGTCAAGCAAAAGGTTGAGCCTGAGAGGAAGTACACAGCAGTGAGCAGGGATTCACTTTCTCCTGAAGTTGGTTTGTTGGAGGGTAGGGGTGATAACTTTGCTGGAGTGCATGTATCTCCTTCTTCAACTATCTCACATCTTTTCAACCAATTTATAGGTTGTTTTACCCCTGTCAGAGTTCCAGTTGTGGAGAGAGATGAGTCTAGAGCTGGCCAACCATTTGCTGTTGCAGGAAATGATTCTTATTCTGGAGATTTCAGCTTTGTGACACCAATGGAGGGTTTGCTTCAACCTTATGATGCAGTAGAGGAATGGTGGCCAAGGAGAGCAAGTCCTTCTCTTCAGTATTCAGTTACTTCAATTGATCCCTTCCTTGAGAGGCACCCAGTATGGTTGCGAAGGTATCATCAGACCTTGTAGTCTACTCAGGAGGCTAGATGTGAAGGAATGAGTACAGGTGGTGGATCTGGAGAGACAGTGACATTTCCAAAGAATGTCTGACAGCTGAGGTGTGAAGATTTGAAGAGGAGCTGGTGTAAGTGCTCCAATTTGAGCTTGTTAGCATTTTCGTTAGAAAATTAACGAAAGTTATAACATTTCTAACAATTCCTAACATTCCTAACATTTCTAACCAAGTAAGGGTAGATTAGGGATTGCCAAAAAAAGATAAACCAAGAAAAGGAATCAAAAAAGCAAAAGAAATAAGAAAAACCCTAAATAGAAATGGTCAGAACAAAACTGGCCGATTAATTTGAATTTTGAAAAGATTATTCTTCCCGTCCAAAGCCCGAAGCCGTAATTAATGAACGTGCACGCGACCAACCTTGTCCGCGCGGATATGTTTGACTCTCACAGGGGGTTATAAATTGAACCCTCCTCTCTCAGTTTACACAAGACAATTTGATCACAGCAACGAAGTTCTGGCGAAATATAGAGAGAAAATAGTGGGAATCCCTTGATTGCCACCTTTTTCTCTTGAATCTTTCCCAATCAAATACCAAACACCAAATCTTGATATTCCTCAAGTCAAATTCCAAGCCTAGGAAGATAGGGTGTCACCATTGGTAAAGCCCTCCTTCTTGAAACCCTAAAACTCCCTTTTAATTTCTTGTTCATCTTGTTCTTCCTACTTTGATCTACTTTATGTCTAGTTTAACTTAAGTCTTGACCTAAGATGGTCATCTTGAAGTTCATCTTCATGAATGACCATCTCAAATGGTCCATATTCTAAATCTCTAGTTGGTTTTCTCTTTAATTCCATCTTTACAAAGATCCCCTTTCCCTTTGCAAAGGATATGTTTAAACCCCATAAATTCCCCAAGGATGACTTGAATATGATAACCACTTGACACAAGGTAGTGGAATCAAGTCTAGGGATGAAAATGGGGTGAACATAGATGCAAATCCCCCAAAAATCACATTTTCCCTCAAGAACATCTTGCTGTCCAGTAGCATTGTTCTGAGACCTCAGTCCATTTTCTTATTTTTTGGACCCAGTAAAACTTGGAATTGGATGTTGACTACAAAACACTTTTTGTAGCCAACATCCAGATCTTTCCAGACATATTTTTATTTTATTTTTTGAGTAAGTAAAACTCCTTTTTTCAATTTTTCTTTTAGAGGCCAGTTCATCAGCTTCTGGAAATCCAGATTTCACATCTGAGATTTCCAGAAGGTTTTGACCCCTCAAATTACTTCCAAAATGGAAAGTTTCTTTGCAGAAACCCTATTTAGGGTGTTTTAAGCAACTTTCATTCTCGGACTTTCCCCAGATTCTGAGGTTTTGAAGCCTTTAAGTCCATTTCAAAGTCAAGGGTCAACTGCCTTTTCCATTCTGGCAGAAATGGTTTTCAACTTCCAAAAATCTTTTGAGTTCCAAATCTCAACCCAAAAATCATCCAAAAAATCATGGGATCAGTTTAAAGCCTTAAAAAGAGTTCCCAATTTTTACTTACCTCAGTTTCAACTTATTTTGGCCAAAACACATACACACACACACACACACAACAAAGGATTTTGAATGTTTGGAAGACTCGTTTTTACGAGGCGTTCCGGGTGCACACTAACGTCCTTCCCGACGCGTAACATGACCTCCGAACCTAAATCTCTGATCTCGGGCATTTTTCAAAGTTTTGGCCCTCAAAATAAAAATGGCGTGGCGACTCCGTTTTGATTTTCAAAAAAAAATCGGGTACATCACAGCTGGATCTGGAGATTGTTTGGTTTTAAGGAAGTTTTTGTTGTGTGGATGCAGATGAGAGAGAGATTTAATGGGTTGTTGTAGGTTTTTGTTTTTGTTTTTCTTTGTCTTTTGCATAGATAGCTGTCAGTAGATGGCTATCAGGAATGTTTTGAGGGGATAGCTGTCAGGCTTCATTGTGACAGCATTGCTCTATATGTAAGCCCCTTTTTATTTATGAAAAACAACTTTTTATTTTGGCATGTTTATCATTCCAAGCATAGCTCTTAAAAGCTCAAATCTCTTTTCATCCATTGCTTTTGTAAGAATATCAGCAACATTGTCCTCTGTTCCAACTTTATTAAGACATATATGACCTTTTTCAACATGGTCTCTAATAAAGTGGTGTCTGACTTCAATGTGCTTAGTTTTTGAATGTTGAACAGGATTTTTAGTCATTGTAATGGTGCTTGAATTGTCACACAAAATAGGAACATTGTCTACAGAAACTCCAAAGTCTTGAAGTTGACTTTTGAGATATAAAATTTGAGAACAACAATGTCCTGCAGCCATATATTCAGCTTCTGCTGTAGAAGTAGCAACTGAGGTTTGTTTCTTGCTGGACCAAGAAATTATTCTTGAACCCAGAAACTGTCAGCTACCACTTGTGGATTTTCTATCCAAATTGCATCCAGCATAGTCTGAGTCTGTGAATCCAATTAGGAATAAAGGAGCATCACATGGATACCACAATCCATAGTCTGGAGATCCCTTTAGATTCCTAAGAATTCTTTTGACAGCTGCCATATGTGATTCTTTTGGATTTGCTTGAAATCTTGCACAGAGACACACACTGAACATGATATCTGGCCTAGATGCAGTTACATATAGTAGGGATCCAATGTAACTTCTATAGAGTGTTTGATTAACACTTGGCCCATCAATGTCAACATGAAGTTTGGTGGTGGTTGAGAGAGGGGTTTTTGCAGGAGAGGCATTTTGCATATCAAATTTCTTGATCATATCTCTTGTATATTTGGCCTGATTTATGAATGTGCCTGCACTGGATTGTTTCACCTGAAGTCCCAAGAAGAATGTGAGCTCACCAATCATGCTCATTTCAAACTGTTCTTGCATGGTTTTTCCAAATTCTAGGCAGAGTGACTCATTTGAAGATCCAAAAATTATGTCATCAACATAAACTTGAATAAGCAAGGTATCTTCACCATATTTCTTGATAAACAGGGTATTATCAATATGGCCTTTGACAAATCCTTTGCCAAGTAAGAATTTTGATAGGGTTTCATACCATGCCCTTGGTGCTTGCTTGAGTCCATATAGAGCTTTATCAAGCTTAAAAACATGGTCAGGGAACTTGGGGTGCTCAAATCCAGGGGGTTGTGAGACATAGACCTTTTCTTTTTAATATACCATTAAGAAAAGCACTTTTGACATCCATTTGATAGACTTTCATCCTTTTGGATGATGCAAAAGCAAGGAATATTCTGATAGCTTCTAGTCTGGCAACAGGGGCAAATGTTTCATCATAATCAATGCCTTCTTCTTGCCTGTACCCTTGAGCTACCAATCTAGCTTTGTTTCTGATGACAGTCCCTTCCTCATTCATTTTATTTCTGAAAACCCACCTTGTTCCAATAACAGTTTGATTTCTTGGTTTAGGAACAAGTTGCCACACTTTGTTCCTTTCAAACTGTTCTAATTCTATTTCCATAGCTTTTATCCAGTCAGCATCTTGGAGTGCTTCATTTATTTTCTTTGGTTCCACTTGGGATATGAATGCACTCATGAGAAAAGGAATGTTGTCTGGAACTGGTGTTTTATCAATTTGAAGGATGATGTAAAGATCTTTATTGGGTGGAATGATGTGAGTAATGGTGGATTCATCATTTGTTTTGGGAGGAGAAAGAGGTTTATTGGATGTAGATGGAAGGTGGCTAGTAGATGGATTACTTGAAGAATTTGGATGGCTGTTAGCTAAGGGTTGACTGTCAGCTAAGGAAGAATCTTGAGAGATGTCAGTCAAGGTATGACCATTTAATTGAGTATTTTCTTCTTCATCAATTGGATTGGTTGTGGGAATGTTTGATATTGGCTTGGTTGGCTGGATTGGTTGATGATGAGAATGAAATGGTTCATGGCTGTCAGAGAGATGATGACTGTCTGGCATAGGATGGCTGTCAGATGAATTTCTTGGTACCATGTATGGAAGATTTGATGAGTCTTGTTCATGATGGAGTACAGTTGAATCAAGAATGGGAGATGCTTCAAGGAGATTATCTGGGTTTCCTAAAACTTCATCAAAATCACACAATTCAGTCACACTTTGATCATTGTTTTCATCAAAGTCAACATGTATTGATTCTTCCACTACAAGTCTTCTTTTGTTGTAGACTCTATAAGCTTTGCTTGTATTAGAATATCCAAGAAAGATTCCTTCATCACTTTTGGAGTCAAATGTGTCCAAATTGTTCTTGCCATTATTGTGAATGAAGCATCTACTTCCAAAACTGTGAAAGTAGGAAATGGTAGGGACTTTATCATTCCATAGTTCATATCGAGTCTTCTTATGAAATTTGTTGATTAGTGTCTTGTTTTGAACATATACAGCAGTAGTGACAACTTCACCCCAAAAATACTTTAGGAGATTGTGTTCTGACAGCATTGTTCTTGCTGCCTCACAAATTGTCCTGTTCTTCCTTTCAGCAACACCATTTTGTTGGGGTGTTCTTGGGGCTGAAAAATTGTGATCAATACCTTTGGAGTCACAATATTCTTCTACTCCTGTGTTCTCAAATTCCTTTCCATGATCAGATCTGATCTTGATGATGGATGTCCCTTTTTGATTTTGAATTTTATTGAACAGTTTTGTTAGACAGCTAAGGGTGTCACTTTTGGATTCAAGAAGAATGATCCAAGTGAATCTTGTGTAGTCATCAACCACAACTAGGGAGTATATTTTTCCTCCTAAAGATCTAGTTCTTATGGGTCCAAAAAGATCCATATGAAGTAGTTCAATAGGTCTTGAGGTGTCCAATCTGGTCTTGGGCTTGAATGAAGATCTCTTTTGCTTCCCACATTGACATGCTTTGCAAAGTTTGTCCTTCTTGAATGGGATCTTTGGAAGACCTCTGACTAGATTTAAATTTGCAAGCTTGGAGAGGGTTTTATGGTTAAGGTGAGCCAATCTTTTGTGCCATAGCCATGACATATCAGATTGACTAAAAGACAGAAGGCAGTGAGCATTTGAGGATTCCACAATCTCTAGGTTTAAGCAGTAGAGATTTCCTTTTCTTGATCCAGTCAGAATGATTTTATTGCTTTTGTCTTTAACAGTACATTTATCCTTAGTGCAAACAACATGATATCCCTTATCACAGATTTTACTAATGCTAATCAAATTGTGTTTGAGACCCTCTACATAAGACACATTTGTAAAAATGATATCTTTTGTAATAAGATTTCCTGATCCTTTGACCTTAGCTTGGGAATTGTCACCAAAGGTTACATTTGGACCATTTTTAGGGATATATTGTTGCAACCAGTCTTTATTGAAGGTCATATGTCTACTACAACCACTATCTAAATACCATAGTCCTTTCCTAGGTACCTGCTGAAATTACCCGGATCCGAGCAGGCCTCGCGGCCCCGGCATCTGGCATCTTTCGCGTCGGAGGTGTCTCGCCGTTTGTTTTCGCATTTGTAGAGTCGCCACGCCGTTTTTATTAAGCCCAAAACATTGAAAAAGGGCATCAGTTTAAAGATAATTTTAAACTGTTTTTGTGTGATGAGATTTTGAGTTCGGAGGTCAGATGACTCCCCGGGAAGAGAATATTAGAATATTAGAGCTCACCCGAGTAGCCTCGTAAAACGAGTCTTTCGGATACCCCTAATATCCTTTAAATGTTGTGTGTGTGTGTGTGTGCTTTTAAAAATGCATGCTGTATCGGATGTCTACATTGTATGCTATGTATGGAAATGTATTGAAATAGTATAGGAAGGAAGCCTTACCAATGTTGGTTCGTGTCTGTCTTCCGGCAGGGAATGGTGTTTGAGGTCGGAGTAGCGTTCCGGTATGGATCAGGATTGCTTCGGGAGATGCCGGTTGTCCGCGGACGAGTTTCGGCGTGAGTTGAGGTTGCAGGATGCGTTCGGGCGAGAGGTTCGGTGTGCGTGGGGATCGTCGGGATCACTCGGGCGAGGTTCGGCGTGCGTTGTGGTGGCGGGAGTCACTCGGGCGAGAGGTTCGGCGTGGTTTGGGATCGTCGGTTTGACTCGGAAAGAGCGGGACACCGTGGAAAGACCAGGCAAGGCCTCGGAGTACCACGAGGGGCCTCGAGTACCTCGAGAGTGCCTCGGGCAGCGCGGGAGCGTCTTGGGAGCGCTCGGGAGGCTTCGGAGCACCACAAGGGAGCTCGGAAGGCCTCGGAAGGATCCGAAAGGGGCCGGGCGTGCCTCGAGAGGACTTAGAGGGAGCCGAAGGCTAAGGGAGGAAGAGAGAAGAGGGAGGTGTGTGAAAATGAGGAGGGGGAGCCCTCCTCATTTATAGTAAAAATTTCGGAGCAAAGAGGTCCGTACGGACCTTCTTGGTTATCCAGCATTTTGGATTTCCTCGATTTGAGGGAATCTGCAATGATGGTGAATATTCGAATGATGGTGTTCCACCGAGCAATAAGGTCCGTACGGACCATCTTGCATGCAAAGAGGTCCGCACGGACCAACTCTGCAGGAAGTAATCATTTTCCCTGGATTTGAGGGAATATTGTGGACTTTAAGGGGATTTAGTAATCATTGAAACAAAGAGGTCCGTACGGACCTTAATTGCTTTCGATTCCTGAAAATTCCCAAAAGGTCCTTTTGTCCCTTTTTATCCCAGGAAGGCTCCTCCCTTGGTTTGGTTGGGGGTTTGAGAGGGTTTTGAGAGGGTTTTGAGTGAGAGAGGTCTCTGAGACTGCGTGGATGAGTCTGCGGTGTTTCCCGTGTGTTTGAAAGGGGGTGATCCAGATTGGGGTACTTACACCTGCAAAACAGAAAGTAAATTTTATGGTACCCTATTTATTCTTTTGGGTCCAAAGGATTAGTTTTTCTTTGGCACCCTAGCTTTGTTCATTGATCCTTTTCTGAAGAACTGGTTTAGGGTATTATAATATGACATGATTTGCATCATGTAAGGAGTAAGGACAGTGGATTGGGATGGATTGAAGAGGTGGTTTGGGTTGTTGTATTGGGGTTGAAACTGAAAGGTATTTGGATAGGATGATTTGGGGGAGTCATTTTGATTTGCATGACTTCTTCCATTTGAGTATTGCCATTGAGGTTTTTGTTTTTTGGTGTATCTATGTTTGTTATAGAATCTTTGTTGCCTTGGGGTTCTTTGTTGTTTGGAAGATCTTGGCTGTCTGTCAGGCCTTGGCTGTCTGTTAGGGCTTGGCTGTCTAGCACCTTTTTGCAACTTAATTTCTTCCTATATATTGGCCCCTTTTTGAACCCAAATATACTTGCTTCCTTGAATTTTACTTGGTCCTTTGTTTGAATGACAAGGACCAAACAAGATTTCCTTTGATTTTCCCTTGGTTTGAACAGGATAGGTTTGAGTTTGATAGCTGCCAGAGCTTAGGTTTTCTATAACCATTTTTTCAATGGCCCTTTCACCAGTGGGAGGAGTGTACATCTTTAGTGTAAGGATTATCAGCACCAATCCCTGTTTTGTCACTAGGATGTCTTTGGGTGTAGGTGAAAAGGGATAATGCTTTGCTTGACTTGTTCCATGAATCTATTTTCTTTTTAAGAGCATCATTCTCTTTTTCAAGATTTATGAGTCTTTGACAGTTTTCTTGAGTACTGGATGTCTCAGCTGTCAGATCCATGTTTTGTTTTTCAAGCATGAAGCATTGATCTCTTAGCCCTTGACAGGCTTTCTCAAGCTCAGAATTGGTTTTTGTGAGGGTGTCAATGGTTGAGGATTGGGAAAGGTTCTCATTGACCAGTGAAGCAAAGCTAGTTTTTTGTTTATTGGTTTGAATTAAAAGAGTGCAAACTAATTGTTTGAAACCATCAATATTTAAAGAGTTAAAGTCATGTACCTCTTTAAGTTCTTCTGCAGCAGTAAGTGCTTCCATATCTTCCTCATTGACTGACTCTTCCTCATCTTCAGCTATAAAGCATAGCATGGCTTCCTCTCCTTCATTGTCAGAGTCATCACTGGACACATATTCTTCATCACTGAATTTTGATGAATCAGCTATCATAACTTGTTCCTTGTTTTTGTCATTTTTGCTTTTGGAGCAATTGAAGCAGTTGCACCTGGAACTGTGAATGATCTCTTTTGAGTATGTTAATTTCTTAGGCGTCTCGATTGTCCCCGGGTTTCCTTGGTTCAGGACAATCAGATGAGTAATGTCCTTGCTTTCCACAGTTAAAGCAATCAACTGTCTTCTTGTAGCTGTCTTGTTGAGCATTAGATGTGGAAAGATTGTAATTTTTGTCAAAGGATTTCTTTTGAAATTTCATGGCATTTCTGACAGCCATGGATATGAGACTTGGAATGTCTTCTTGAGAGATCTATTTACTGACAGGTTTGGAGCTGATGTTTATCTTTTGAAGGGCATTGTTGACAATGGTCTCAATGTCTTGGTGAGTGATTGGTTTGTGGGCAGTTTCTTGAGCAGTTAAGGCTAAAGTTTGTGAGATGGTAGGAACTGGTTGAATTTTTATCATACCTTCCAGTTCATAAGCTTCAAGCTTTCCAAAATACTGTTCAACTGTCATTGTGCTCCATTCAGATCCTTCTCTAATAGGTAATGCTACCTTTTCATATTCTTGTGGAAGATTGGAATATATCTTGAGGCAGAGATCTTGTTGTTCAAATGTTTTTCCATGGTCAGCAATAGATCTAACAAGATTTTCAAACCTTGGTTGAGCAGCACTCACTTTTTCTCCAGGATAGAACTTGAAGTTGTCTAATTGCCTAAGCAAGTTATACAAATTTTGTGTCCTGACACTGGTGTGTTTAGTGAACTTAGTTTGAATGAGAGCCCATGCTGTTCTGGCATTTGGTTCCTTAGCAATTTCTTGTGCTAGTGAGTCATTTACACTCTTTTGAAGAATGTTTTTGACTTTTAAGTTTGCACTGATTAATTGCTTTTCAGATTCAGACCATGTTTCTGGGGATTTGATCCTACTAGGTCCTCCATCAGTATCTATTTGAGTTGGGTAGGACACTTCATTCTCTAGAACATACCAGTTCCATATACTGTTTGCATCAAGGTATGTTTTTATTTTTGATGCATAGATCTCAAAAGATCCACATCAAATGATCAGACAGCTATGGTTTGACTTAGTTGTCAGATATTTGATGAATTGTGCAGCGGAATAAGTAAGGCTTGAAATAATGATAGGACAAATGAACACAATGGAATAATGCAAGTGTGTGAATGTGTTTGCAGAAAATAATAACACAGAGAATTTAAAGTGGTTCAGAGTTCACTCCTCCTACATCCACCCCCACTGTCAATCTTGACAAGTGAGATCAATTTTATTATAATCTTAATCAACAAAAATTACAAATGATTGATCAGGCAAGTTCCTTGAACTTCCTCTTCCTAATTAGTACAGTCAACTAGGGATACACTTAAAGTACAATCTTAAGTGTTTTTATAACTTGAAGTACAGTCTCAAGATTTTACAAAACAACTAATACACTCAAAGTACAGTCTTGAGTGTTTACAAACTATTTCTACACCTAAAGTACATTCTTAGGATTTGGAATTTGTGAATTAACACACTAGGGTTGTTGTTGTTGAAACAGGGGTTTAAGGCTGAAGGTTTTTGGTTTGGAACAGTGTTTGAAGGGTAGGGATTGGTGTGTAAGGTTTGGATTACAGGAGGTGTGTAGGGATGTAAGGGAGAGGTTTATGGACTGTGAAAAAGAGTATTTTTCAAGAGTAGTTTGTGCAGAGGATGAACTCTTCTATTTATAGCCTTCAATGTAGCCGTTGGAATATGGCTGTTGCAGCTTCATTAATGAGTCTTTGACTGGTCTTTGCCCCACTTGTCCACTTGCAGGTCTTCATGAGCTGGCTTGAGCTGAAGGCTTCCAGAAGGTCTTCAATGGTCTTCAATGGTGAACTTGACAGCTGTGAAGACACAGGATCCATCTTGGTTGAGATTGTGGCAGCAGAGTATGAGACAGAGTGATGGCTGTCTAAGGGATTGAAGCCATAGCTGTCAGATCATAACAAGGCTTAACTATCAGAGATGATCTCTGATAAGGATTGAGATGCACTTGATGATCTTGATAGTTTAGAGAGGGAATATGATTCATGTTATTGATTGATGTAACCAATGTATAAGCGTAATCATAACCTGTCAACTCATGCCGATAAACTGAAAGATGAACTGATGTTGATTTGGTCAGTCATGGACTTAGCTGTCAGAGTGAAGGATCATGACTGACAGATTTCATCTTTTGATATAAACCCTGTTCTATATATATATTCCTTTATCAAAACCAACTAACTAAGACATTGATCAAAGTTAGGTCCTAACATATTCCACTAGAATTTACATATTTAAATAGATACACAAGGTAATCATTCATTTTCATGGTATGATATATTCCACTAGAATTTACATATTTAAATAGATACACAAGGTAATCATTATTCAACATATATTGACTCATGTGAGTTGGTTAGTTTGACCCAATCTCTATCAATTTTATGGTATGTATCATTTCTCTATAAAATAGAAGCGTATATTTATATATCTTCAAATTTATTTAGGAAACACCCCATCTAAAATAGCAAGTAATCATATATAAATAAAATACTTTTGAAAATGTCATAATTAATATCTACAATCCAAATAGTGTATGAAAGCTTAAAAAATTGAGTAAGAAGATGTTTAGCTATTAGACAAGAGTAGAAGATTCTAATATTTCATTCTCTTTTTATAACTTAGTAGACTACATGTTAGAGCAAAGTTAATGAAACATGGTTAATAAAAATATTTCATATCTAAAGACTACATGTTAGAGCAAAGTTAATGAAACATGGTTAATAAAAATATTTCATATCTGAAGACTATATTTCAATTTGAAAGGCCCTTTGTTGATATGCAGATGATCAGACAGCTATGGTTTGGCTTAGCTGTCAGATGATAGTTGAATTGTGCAGCGGAATAAGAGAGGCTTGAAATAATGATAGGACAAGGAACACAAAGAAATAATGCAAGTGTGTGAATGTGATTGCAAAAATGTAATAACACAGAGAATTTAAAGTGGTTCAGAGTTCACTCATCCTACATCCACCCTCACTGTCAATCTTGACAAGTGAGATCAATTTTATTATAATCTTTAATCAACAAAAATTACAAATGATTGATTTAGGCAAGTTCCTTGAACTGCCTCTTCCTAATTAGTACAAATAACTAGGGATACACTTAAAGTACAGTCTTAAGTGTTTTTACAACTTGAAGTACAGTCTCAAGATTTTAAAAACCAACTAATACACTCAAAGTACAGTCTTGAGTGATTACAAACTAATTCTACACCTAAAGTACAGTCTTAGGATTTTGGGATTTGTGAATTAACACACTAGGGTTGTTTGTTGTTGAAGCAGAGGTTTAGGGGTGAAGGTTTTGGTTTGAGACAGGGTTTGAAGGGTAGGGATTGGTGAGAGTGTGTATGGATTACAGGAGGTGTGTGTGGGTGTAAGGGAAAGGCTTTGGATTGAAAAAGAGTATTTTTCAGGGGGGTTGTTTGTGTAGAGGATGAACTCCTCTATTTATACCCTTCAATGTAGCCGTTGGAATATGACTGTTGTAGCTACATTAATGAGCCTTGACTGGTCTTTGCCCCACTTGTCCACTTGCAGGTCTTCATGAGCTGGCTTGAGTTGTGGCTTGAACTGAGAGCTTCCAGAAGGTCTTCAGTGGTCTTCATTGGTCTTCAATGGTGAGCTTGACAGCTGTGAAGATCCAGGTTCCACTTTGGTTGAGATTGTGGTAACAGAGATTGAGACAAAGAGATGGCTGTCTGAGGACTGAAGTCATAGCTGTTAGATCATAGCAAGGCTTAGCTATCAGAGAAGATCTCTAATAAGGGCTGAGATGCACTTGATGATCTTGATGACTTAGAGAGTGAATATGATTCATGTTTTTGATTGATCTTGGTCAGTCATGAACATAGCTGTCAGAGTAAAGTATCATGACTGACAGTCTTCCTCTTTTGATATAAACCCTGTTCTATATATATATTCCTTTATCAAAACCAACTAACTAAGACATTGATCAAAGTTAGGACCTAACAATTTCCCCCTTTTTGGTAAAGGAAGATCTATTTTAGAACATGCTTTCACATTTGATAAGATAAATAATAATAGAAGAAATAATACATGGATTCATAGCAAGCACAAGCAACCAGAATGAGATTGAAATACATGAATTTAATCTCAAGATGAAAAGGTTCACAGATTACAGTCATAAAAACTGAGCCAATCAAAACATATTGTTTTAACAAACCAAAAAATTGTTCCATACAACCACACTTCAATCATCAGCCAGTTGATCATAGAAATCTTCTCTTTCTTGCCTGGCTGAAATAATTAGATTTCTTTCTTCCTCCATTTCTCTTCTCATATCTGGCTCCACTCCTCTGTAGTAGAACTCATTGTTCCATTCCCAGGACATCCTCTCATCATACTTGAAGAACTTATCTTCCTTTGATTTCAGTTGAGCTCTTGTAAGGGGTATCTGATCATTTCTGATTCTCATTGTGCCCCACAAATGCTTCTTCTTGTTCCTTGTTCTCTTGTTTTTCATGGGCACAATGGATTGATCTGGTTGAGATTGAACTGAGACTTGAGCTTCAGGAAAGGAATGAGTGGATTGCTGAGGAGGGTTGGTAAATGTAGGAGATGGAATTATTATTGGAGGGTCTTGATCTGGACTTGAAGGAGCATCATCATCATCACTGTCAGAGTCTGAGGAAAGATCAATAACAGTTTTGGTTCTGTTTTGACTGTCAGCTATGGATTCTCTGAATTCTTTGATCTCAGGAATAGAGACCAAGTTCATGAAGTGAGAGTTTTCATTGGGTGAGGTGAAGTTAATGGGATCAACAGTGATGAATGGTGAAAGGTAGGGCTCAATTCCTGGATTAAGGGTTGGGGAAAAGATGTTGACCATTTTGCTTATGAAAAGCATGAGGGCATACTTTTGTTCAAACAGAGAAAGGAAAAATGATTTTGCAAGGTCAATGCACAGGGTGAAGACTAGACCCTTTGGCATATACAGGCATGAATTGAGTGATGGAGAGATAAGTTGGCTGAAGAGAACTTCCCAATCAAGAAGAGTATTGGGAGTGATGAACTTTGGGAAGGATGGGATTTGGTGAACAAAGTTGGAGGTTGATGAGGTTCTTGACACTTTCCATTTTTCATAGGCAAAGAAAACTAACCCTGCAAGGTTTCTTGCTACCATTATCAAACCATTTCTTGACAGTTCCCAGAATTTTGGATAGGTAAATGGGTTTGCAATTTCTGGGAAATGAGTTACATGGGCCAACCTTGTTCTTGCTGCCTTGATGGAAGACATAGAGAAGTCAATGCCACAGCTAAGGATCCAAGGTTCTTTCTTGGGAAGATATGCTTGAGTAGGAGGAATAGAATGGCTTGGATGGCTGTCAGGACTGTCAAGAATGGGATCACTGTCAGATATATCTTGACCATGTCCAGCAAGGATTGGACTTTGAGGAGAGGCTTCAAAAGGTTCATTTTCAGGAATTGGAGAAATTGGCTTGGAAGGTGCAGAGGCTTGGGTTGAAACAGTTGGGATTGACTCAGAGGCTTGGCCAAGACTTTGATTGAGAATATTGGAATTGAATTGAGATTTAAGGAGGTTTAAGGCTGCCCTGACTTCTCTTTTGGCCAACTTTTTCTCAAGAATAGCTGTCAGGGCTTCCTCACTTTCAGGAGTTCCATCAAACACAAGACCCTTGCGAGCATTTATGATTGAATCTCCCTTTGAGACTTGATTTGGATCTATTTCAACTCCAACCTTTTTGAGACTTTGAATAACCTCAGTGATATTATCAAGATTCCCCCTATCAATTTCAACAGTTGGGGTAGGTTCATTCACAGCCTCAGTCTCAGGAATGGAAGGGAAGGTTTGGATATCTACATCCATAGCTGTCACCTTGGGGTTACTAGATGTCTCTCCAGGTCCACTCCTTTTCTTCATAAACCTAGACCTGAGTTCATCTAGGGCCATTAATGATTCTTCCTTACTTAGAACATCATCAAGAAACAAGAGAACAGCTTTTTCAGTGTCAGGGTTCCCATCCAACTCAATAGCATCAATTGCTCTCAGGATTTTGGCTAACTGTTGAAGTTGGGTAGAGGGGATATTCTCATCAATGTTCCCCCTTAAAGGTTGCTTCTCTGATGGTTCTTTGAGATTAAGGATAGCTTCAATGGCCGACCGATGACCTCGAGCTGGGTGTGGATGACTTGTCCACTCTTGGACTGACAGAAGTGGATTTTGGAGAAATGGAAGGGGTAGTTATTTTGGTTTTCTTGGCCTTGGGGGCTTTCTTTTCTAGTTTTCTTTTCTTTGGCAAAGTTTTAGAAGGAATGGATAAGGAGGATTGTACCTTGGATCTGGTGACTGTCTGCTTGGTAGGGATAGCTGTCAGAGGTTGCTTTCCTTTATGCTGTGTTTTTGACAATTTAATAGCTGCCTGGAGTTCTTGAGGATCTACATCAGCATCACCAGCATGAGTTTGTTCCATGGTGTCATCTCTATGGCTATCAACAGCACCTCTTTCTTCAACATCCACTCTATGGCTATCAGACAAAGTTTTGTCACTGTCAGTCATTTGACCATCCTTGCTTTTGCCCTTTTTGCTAGGAGATACCACAGTCTTCTTTAACACCCCTGTTTTCTTGACATTGGTCTTCACTCCCCTTTTTATTCTCTTACTTGTAGCCAATGCAATCAACTCCTTCCAATGTTCAATCTTTATTCTTGTTTCTTCAAGCATCTTCTCTTGGACTTCTTTGAAACTTTCAAGGCTCATATCTCCAGCTTTCATAGCAATTCCTTTCTTTTGTTTCAATGAAAAAGTTCTTTCATTAAAACACCTTGTTTCTGACAGCTTCACAGTCTTTAGCCACTTCTTGGGTAGAGGAGTTTTGAGCTTAGGGATTAGATCATCAAGAATTCCACTCATAAACCTGAAGTTGTTCATCTTCCCACCTTGTTTTTTGAACTTGAGAGTAGAGGTTGAGACTGCCAGTTGAAAGTTGTGGAGAAGGACAATGCACCAGTTTGTGTCCTTAGTCATCAAGCTCAGCATTTGCTTCCATTCATTTGATCCCATTTGATCAAATGAGGATTGCTTGCCATCAATGGCTTTGTTGACCACATCCATCAGGGTTGACTTGAAGATATCATCTTTGTTTTTCACCATTGCTTTGTCTTGAACAGCCTTGAAGTCAGGGACCTTAATACCAAGAAATTTCTCATAAACTGTCTTCAATCTGTCTGACCCTCTATCCCATATGTTTTTCACAGCATCTTCTTTGTTTGGGATCCCATAGACCTTACTGACCATTTCTTGAGTAATGGTAATCTTTACATTATCTATGGTGGCAGTTATTGAGTTGTTCTCTCTGTTTCTGTTGCCCACCAAATAAATCTCTCTGCACAGTTCTTCATAAATTGGAGGTCTAGCTCCCATGAAATCAATTAATTCATTTACCTCAAGAAGTTCTTGGATGAGTATTCCAACTTCAGTCTCATAGAAGTTAGGTTTGATGAAATAACCATGAGCATCTGGGTAAATAGCTTTGGGGTCTGCCATTGATGGTTAAAGGAATTAGGGTTGAAGGAATACGATGTTGTATTAGAGAGGGAAAGAGATGAATTTTAAACTGAGGGTTAATGAAATAGGAATTTTGGTGATTGCGAAAGAGAGAGAGAGACAAATGATGAGTGGGACGTGGGTTTTAATGAGCATTGGGGGTTTCAAAGTTAAGTAACTGTTCATATGAACAGTGGTTTTTACCCTTCCCCACGTTGAGACATTAATTCCCACAAAACACAAGAAGAACATTCTCTTTTTCAAGAAGCTTTGCAGGGGAAGAGACGGCAAAGGAAGTGACAATTGTGAGCAATTAACCCGATCAAATCACATAAATGTTGCTTTAACCTAGCTGTTGAAAGAAAACTCTGACAGTTAAGTCTAGTTTGAATGATGATGGCTGTCTGAGATAGCTAGGTGAAACTTGCCTATAAAACAATGACAATTTCAGAGGAAAATTATTCAGATTGTTTTACAAACACAAATGGGTAGACTTTCCTCAAAGTTTAATCCAAAAAATATGGCTCAAACAGCAAAAAGGTTGGTTTTTGGGAAGAATTGTGAGGATGATTTGAGTGGGGATGAAATGGAGATAGAGAGAGAGTCCTTCAATGTAATTGAAAGTTCAGAGGGAGTGAGAGACAAAGGTAAGAACAAGAGAGTGAGAGAAGATCAGGACTATGGTGTTAAGGAGATAGCTGTCAGAGAGAAAATTGACAGTAGAGAGGGAGAGGGAATAAGGCTCTTTGGAAAGACTATCAAGGTTGATCAGGGTGAGCCCAGTAAGGGAAAAAATAAGGTGGAGAGGGTTTATACATTGGGGGAATTGGTTAAGCAAGATAGGGCTCAGACAGCTATGGAAAGGAGCTTAGCTGTCAAGAAAAAGGTTAAGCCTGAGAAGCTGTATACTCCTGTGAGTAGGGATTCACTCTCTCCAGGGGTTGGTTTGTTGGAGGGGAGAGGGGATAACTTTGCAGGAGTGCATATATCTCCTTCTTCAACAATCTCATACCTATTCAACCAGGTGATAGGTTGCTTTAGTCCTGCTAGAGTTCCTGCTGTGGAGAGAGTGGAGTCAAGTGTTGGTCAACCTTTTGCAGTTGCAGGGAATGGTTCTTTTTCTGGAGATTTTAGCTTTGTGACTCCAATGGAGGGATTGCTTCAGCCATATGATGCAGTTGAAGAGTGGTGGCCAAGGAGAGCAAGTCCTTCTCTTCAATATTCAGTCACTTCCATTGATCCTTTCTTGGAGAGGCACCCAATATGGTTGCAAAGGTATCAACAAACCTTGCAATCAACTCAGGAGGCTAGGAATGAAGGAATGAGTGCTGGAGGAGGATCTGGAGAGACATTGACATTTCCAAAGAATGTCTGACAGCTAAGGTGAAGGTTTGAAGAGGGGATTTCAAGGGATGGTTTAGAGGAAGTTTTTGTTGGGTGAATGAAGACGAGAGAGAGGGATTTCAAGGGATGTTGAATGTTTTTGTTGTATTTTTTTGTTGTTGATTTTGGTTTTCATGGGTTTTGGAAAGATAGCTATCAGTGGATAGCTATCAGGAATGTTTATGAGGGAATAGCTGTCAGGCAACATTGTGACAGCATTACCCAGTATGTAAGCCTCCTTTTATTTATGAAGAACAACCTTTTATTTTGGCATATTTAACATACCAAGCATGGCTCTTAATGTCTCAAACCTCTTTTCATCTATGTCTTTTATGAGAATATCAGAGACATTATCCTCAGTGCAAACTTTTGCAAGGTTGATATTCCCTTTTTCAACATGATCCCTGATGAAATGATGTCTGACCTCAATATGCTTTGTTTTTGAATGTTGGACAGGGTTTTCAGTCATGGCAATAGTACTTGAGTTGTCACAGAAGATGGGAATGTTGGATAATTCAATTCCAAAGTCTTGAAGTTGACTTTTAAGATAGAGAATTTGTGAACAACACAAGCCTGCAAAGAATATACTCGGCCTCACTGTTGAAGTGGCTACCGAGGTTTGCTTTTTGCTTGACCATGAAATGATTCTTGAGCCAATAAACCGGCATCCACCACTTGTGGATTTTCTATCTAGATTACATCCAGTATAGTCAGAGTCAGTGAATCCAATTAGAGAGAATGGGGATTCAAAGGATACCACAAGCCAAAATCAGGGGTTCCTTTGAGATATCTTAGAATTCTCTTGACAGCAGAGAGATGAGATTCCTTGGGATTAGCTTGAAATCTAGCACAAAGACATACACTAAACATAATGTCAGGTCTTGAAGCTGTCAGATAAAGGAGAGATCCAATGTAGCTTCTGTAAAGTGTTGGATTTACACTTTGACCATCTTGATCAGCATGAAGTTTGGTTGTGGTTGACAAGGGAGTTTTAGCAGAGGAAGCAGTTTGCATGTCAAACTTCTTGATCATATCCCTTGTGTATTTGGCTTGGTTGATGAAGATTCCTTCCTTCATTTGCTTGACTTGGAGTCCTAAGAAGAAGGTGAGCTCACCAATCATGCTCATTTCAAACTGATCCTTCATAATATCTCCAAATTCAGTGCACAAGTCCTCATTTGATGAGCCAAAGATGATGTCATCAACATAGACTTGGATGAGCAACTGATCATCTCCATATTTTTTGATAAACAAAGTATTATCAATATGGCCCTTGGAAAATCCTTTGCCAAGGAGATATCTAGATAAGGTATCATACCAAGCTCTTGGTGCTTGTTTAAGACCATACAATGCTTTGTTCAGTTTGAATACATGATCAGGAAACTTTGGGTGCTCAAATCCAGGGAGTTGAGATACAAACACCTTTTCATTTAAAACACCATTTAGAAATGCACTCTTGACATCCATTTGGAATACTTTCATCTTCTTGAATGAAGCATAGGCAAGGAATAGCCTTATAGCTTCAAGTCTTGCAACAGGTGCAAAGGTCTCATCATAGTCAATACCTTCTTCTTGTCTATATCCTTGGGCAACCAGTCTGGCTTTGTTTCTTACTACAACACCTTCTTCATTCATCTTATTTCTAAAAACCCATCTTGTTCCAATGACAGTTTGGTTTCTTGGTTTAGGAACAAGTTGCCACACTTTGTTTCTTTCAAACTGCTCTAGTTCTTCTTCTATGGCTTCAATCCAGTCAGCATCTTGGAGTGCTTCATTTATTTTCTTTGGTTCCACTTGGGATATGAATGCACTCATGAGAAAAGGGATGTTGTCTGGAACTGGGGTTTTATCAATTTGAAGGCTGATGTAAAGATCTTTATTTGGTGGAATGATGTGGGTAATGGTAGTTTCATCATTGGTTTTGGGAGGAAAAAGAGGATTATTGGATGGAGATGGAAGGTGGCTAGAAGATGGATTACATGAGGAATTGGGATGGCTGTCAGCTAAGGGTTGGCTGTCAGCTAAGGGAAAATTTTGAGGGAGGTCAGTCAAGGGATGACCATTTATTTGAATATTTTCTTCCTCATCAATTGGATTTGAAGTGGGAGAGATTGCTGTTGACTTGGTTGGCTGGATTGGTTGTTGATGAGAGAGAGATGGTTCATGGCTGTCTGGCATAGGATGGCTGTCAGATGAGTTTCTTGGAACCATGTATGGAAGATTTGATGAATCTTGTTCATGATTGAGAACAGTTGAATCAAGAATGGGAGATGCTTCAGGAAGATTATCTAGGTTTCCCAAACCTTCATCAAAATCACACAACTCAGTTACACTTTGATCATTGTTTTCATCAAAGTCAACATGAATTGATTCTTCCACAACAAGTCTTCTTTTGTTGTAAACTCTATAAGCTTTGCTTGTGTTAGAGTATCCAAGAAATATTCCTTCATCACTTTTGGAGTCAAATTTGTCCAAATTGTTCTTGCCATTGTTGTGAATGAAGCATCTACTTCCAAAGCTGTGAAAGTAGGAAATGGTAGGGACTTTGTTATTCCAAAATTCATAAGGAGTCTTCTTGTGGAATTTGTTGATTAGAGTTTTGTTTTGAACATACACAGCAGTAGTAACAGCTTCACCCCAAAAATACTTTGGGAGATTGTGTTCTGATAGCATTGTTCTTGCTGCCTCACAAATTGTCCTGTTCTTTCTTTCAGCAACACCATTTTGTTGGGGAGTTCTTTGGGCTGAAAAATTGTGATCAATGCCTTTGGAATCACAATATTCTTCTACTCCTGTGTTCTCAAATTCCTTCCCATGGTCAGATCTGATCTTGATGATGGATGTCCCTTTCTGATTTTGAACTTTATTGAACAGTTTTATCAGACAGCTAAGGGTGTCACTTTTGGATTCAAGAAGAATGATCCAAGTGAATCTTGTGTAATCATCAACAACAACTAGGGAGTATCTTTTTCCTCCTAAAGATCTAGTTCTTATGGGTCCAAAAAGATCCATATGAAGCAGTTCAATAGGTCTTGAGGTGTCCAACTTGGTCTTGGGTTTGAATGAAGATTTCTTTTGCTTCCCACATTGGCATGCTTTGCAAAGTTTATCCTTCTTGAATGGGATCTTTGGTAGACCTCTGACTAGATTAGAATTTGCAAGCTTGGAGATGGTTTTGTGATTGAGGTGAGCCAATCTTTTGTGCCATAGCCATGACATATCAGATTGATTGAAAGACAGAAGGCAGTGAGCATTTGAGGATTCCACAATCTCTAAGTTTAAGCAGTAGAGATTTCCTTTTCTTGATCCAGTTAGAATGACTTTATTGTTTTTATCCTTAACAGTGCATTTATCCTTAGTGCAAACAACATGATATCCCTTATCACAGATTTGACTTATGCTGATCAAATTGTGTTTGAGACCCTCTACATAAGACACATTTGTAAAAATGATATCTTTTGTAATAAGATTTCCTGATCCTTTGACCTTAGCTTGGGAATTGTCACCAAAGGTTACATTTGGACCATTTTTAGGGGAATATTGTTGCAACCAGTCTTTATTGAAGGTCATATGTCTACTACAACCACTATCTAAATACCAAAGTCCTTTCCTAGGTACCTGCAAAACAGAAAGTAAATTTTATGGTACCCCTTTTTATTCTTTTGGGTCCAAAGGATTAGTTTTTCTTTGGAACCCTAGCTTTGTTCATTGGTCCCTTGTTGAAGAACTGGTTTAGGGTATGATAATATGACATGATTTGCATCATGTAAGGTGTAAGGACAGTGGATTGGGATGGATTGAAGAAGTGGTTTGGATTGTTGTATTGGGGTTGAAACTGAAAGCTATTTGAAGAGGATGATCTGGGAGAGTCATTTTGACTTGCATGGCTTCTACCATTTGAGTATTGCCATTGAGGTTTTTGTTGTTTGGTGTATCTATGTTTGTTATAGAATCTTTGTTGCCTTGGGGTTCTTAATTGTTTGGAAGATTTTGGTTGTCTATCAGGCCTTGGCTGTCTGTCATGCCTTGGCTGTCTGTCAACTCTTGGCTGTCTGACAGGACTTGACTGACTAGCACATTCTTGCAGCTTGACTTCTTCCTGTATATTGGCTCCTTTTTGAACCCAAATATACTTGCTTCCTTGAATTTTACTTGGTCCTTCCTTTGGTTGACTAGGACCACCCAAGATTTCTTTTGATTTTCCTTTGGTTTGAACAGGGTAGGTTTGAGTTTGATAGCTGCCAGAGCTTAGGTTTTCTAGAACCATTTTTTCAATGGCCCTTTCACCAGTGGGAGGAGTGTACACTTTTTGTGTAGGATCATCAGCACCAATCCCTGTTTTGTCACTGGGACGCCTTTGGGTGTAGGTGAAAAGTGATAATGCTTTGCTTGACATGTTCCATGAATCTATTTTCTTTTTAAGAGCATCATTTTCTTTTTCAAGATTACTGAGTTTTTGACAATTTTCATGATTACTTGATGTCTCAGCTGTCAGATCCATGTTTTGTTTTTCAAGCATGATGCATTGATCTCTTAGCCCTTGGCATGCTTTCTCAAGCTCAGAAATGGTTTTTGTGAGGGTGTCAATGGTTGAGGATTGGGAAAGATTCTCATTGACCAGTGAAGCAAAGCTAGTTTTTTGTTTTTTGGTTTGAATTAAAAGAGTGCAAACTAATTGTTTAAAACCATCAATATTTAAAGAGTTAAAATCATGTACCTCTTTTAGTTCATCAGCAGCAGCAAGTGCTTCCATCTCTTCCTCATTGTCTGATTCTTCCTCATCTTCAGCTATAAGGCATATCATGGCTTCTTCTCCTTCATTGTCAGAATCATCACTTGACACATACTCTTCATCACTGAATTTTGATGAGTCAGCTATCATGACTTGCTCTTTGTTTTTGTCATGTTTTTGTTTGGAGCAATTGAAGCAGTTGCACTTGGAACTGTGAATGATCTCTTTTGAGTAGGTCATCTTCTTAGCTGTCTGATTGTCCCTAGGTTTCCTTGGTTCAGGACAATCAGATGAGTAATGTCCTTGCTTTCCACAGTTGAAGCAATCAATTGTCTTCTTGAAGCTGTCTTGTTGAGCATTAGATGTGGAGGGATTGTATTTTTTGTCAAAAGATTTCTTTTGAAATTTCATGGCATTTCTGACAGCCATGGAAATGAGACTTGGAATGTCTTCTTGGGAGATCTGTTTGCTGACAGGTTTGGAGCTGATGTTTATCTTTTGAAGGGCATTGTTTACAATGGTCTCAATGTCTTGGTGAGTGATTGGCTTGTGGACAGTTTCTTGAGCAGTTAAAGCTAAGGTTTGTGAAATGGAGGGAACTGGTTGAATCTTTATCATACCTTCCAATTCATAAGCTTCAAGCTTTCCAAAATACTGTTCAACTGTCATGGTGCTCCATTCAGATCCTTCTCTAATAGGTAATGCTACCTTTTCATATTCTTGAGGAAGATTTGAGTATATCTTGAGACAGAGATCTTGTTGTTCAAAGGTTTTTACATGGTCAGCAATTGATCTAACAAGGTTCTCAAACCTTGGCTGAGCAAAGACTCACCTTTTCTCCAGGGTAGAACTTGAAGTTGTCTAATTGCCTAAGCAAGTTACACAAGTTTTGTGTCCTAACACTGGAGTGTTTAGTGAACTTAGTTTGAATAAGAGCCCATGCTGTTCTGGCATTTGGTTCCTTAGCAATTTCTTGTGCTAGTGAGTCATTTACACTCTTTTGAAGAATGTTCTTGACTTTCAAGTTTGCACTTATCAATTGCTTTTCACTTGCACCATGTTTCGGGGATTTGATCTTACTAGGTCCTCCATCGCAGATTTGAGTTGGGTAGGACACTTCATTCTCTAGAACATACCAATTCCATATACCTGTTTGCATCAAGGTATGTTTTTATTTTTGATGCATAGATCTCAAAAGATCCACAGTCATCAATGTGTGGGATGTCTTTCTCATTATTTCTCCTTGGTTGAGGCATGGTGGGTTTGAAGAGGATCCTTCACAAGTTGTTAGACTTTTGAATGTGAAGACAAGCTTTGATACCAATTGAAAGGCCCTTTGTCTATATGCAGATGATCAGACAGCTATGGTTTGGCTTAGCTGTCAGATGATAGTTGAATTGTGCAGCGGAATAAGAGAGGCTTGAAATAATGATAGGACAAGGAACACAAAGAAATAATGCAAGTGTGTGAATGTGATTGCAAAAATGTAATAACACAGAGAATTTAAAGTTGTTCAGAGTTCACTCCTCCTACATCCACCCTCACTGTCAATCTTGACAAGTGAGATCAATTTTATTATAATCTTTAATCAACAAAAATTACAAATGATTGATTTAGGCAAGTTCCTTGAACTTCCTCTTCCTAATTAGTACAGTCAACTAGGGATACACTTAAAGTACAGTCTTAAGTGTTTTTACAACTTGAAGTACAGTCTCAAGATTTTACAAACCAACTAATACACTCAAAGTACAGTCTTGAGTGATTACAAACTAATTCTACACCTAAAGTACAGTCTTAGAATTTTGGGATTTGTGAATTAACACACTAGGGTTGTTGGTTGTTAAAGCAGAGGTTTAGGGGTGAAGGTTTTGGTTTGAGACAGGGTTTGAAGGGTAGGGATTGGTGAGAGTGTGTGTGGATTACAGGAGGTGTGTGTGGGTGTAGGGGAAAGGCTTTGGATTGAAAAAGAGTATTTTTCAGGGGGGTTGTTTGTGTAGAGGATGAACTCCTCTATTTATACCCTTCAATGTAGCCGTTGGAATATGACTGTTGTAGCTACATTAATGAGCCTTGACTGGTCTTTGCCCCACTTGTCCACTTGCAGGTCTTCATGAGCTGGCTTGAGCTGTGGCTTGAACTGAGAGCTTCCAGAAGGTCTTCAGTGGTCTTCATTGGTCTTCAATGGTGAGCTTGACAGCTGTGAAGATCCAGGTTCCACTTTGGTTGAGATTGTGGTAACAGAGATTGAGACAAAGAGATGGCTGTCTGAGGACTGAAGTCATAGCTGTTAGATCATAGCAAGGCTTAGCTATCAGAGAAGATCTCTAATAAGGGCTGAGATGCACTTGATGATCTTGATGACTTAGAGAGTGAATATGATTCATGTTTTTGATTGATCTTGGTCAGTCATGAACATAGCTGTCAGAGTAAAGGATCATGACTGACAGTCTTCCTCTTTTGATATAAACCCTGTTCTATATATATATTCCTTTATCAAAACCAACTAACTAAGACATTGATCAAAGTTAGGTCCTAACACAATTTTCATTTTTTTTAATGTAATAATATATATGTATAGAGCAACATGGTATATTAATTGGGTAGAATACTAATGACTTGCGTTCTACGATTTAGCCAAAATATTTCTTTTTTTTTTCCTAATACATTATATGTTGTTATTTTTTTGTCAATATAGCATATTTTACTATATAAGATTTTTAAAATATGTCCTAAATACTAGTTAATAAATGCACAAATATTTTTTCGAAACAAACAATGTAATCTATAGCATAAAAGAGGGTTGTCCACCTCACCCAAATGAACAGTTCTGCCTGACGAAATTCTCATTTTGCCCTCACTATTTTGTCCCTTTCCCATTTTGCCCTTAAATTTTTTTTTTAAATTAAAAAAAAAAAAACCGTGGCCTTTGACACGGGCATATCTAGTAATATATATGTACAGAGCAAAATGGTATATTAATTGGGTAGAATACTAATGACTCGCGTTCTACGATTTAGCCAAAATAGAGCGATTGGATGAATTACTACATATTAAGACATATGCTTAATGTAGTTTTTGATTTATTGTGTAGGTCGATGTTACAAACAATAATGATAATTATCAAAAAGATCGTTATTCAAGGCATTTCAATTATTTTTTCTCATTTCCAGGGTACTAAATGTAACCTTACTCTAACAACAACTTTTTTGTATAAAGTTAATGGAACCTGTAGGTGTCTATAAAACAAATTTAACGAATATGTCCTCCCAACCTTGTTCTAATAAATGTCTTGCTTAAGAATAGAGATAATCAACACTATAACTAACGATGCAATCAGATCATGCGTTCAATCATTTTTTAGGCAAAAAAAGGGGAAATAATCCTCGTTTTCTTTTGCTGTTTTCTCAATTAAATATTCTATGTGCTAAAGTATGCAATGAAATTTCTAATACCTCAATGAATAAGGCCACTTACTATTTAGTACTTTTCGGAATATCCTCGTATCATTTATTCTCTTTATCCTAAATGAATATCAAAAAAAGTTTCAAATTTGCTTTTGAACAAAAGCAAATTTGAAAAAAAAAATTCATTCATTTAGGGACGAATGAGTATTTTCTTTTTCTAAACCTTCATTACTTCAAAAATATATTCGGATTTTTTCCCTGTTATAACAAATATGTTGTGGGGAATGTGATTCTTTAACAGGAGTTCCACAATGGTTGTAGCATTTTTCATATTTATTTCATTAGTTTTAGTGGCGGTAATGGCCGGGGGAAACAATTCCGGCTGGAAGAACGGTAAGGACAAGTCAAAGTGAGTGTCCAAGCAAGTTGGTAACTACTACCACTGAAGACACGCCTCTTGTTCAGCCAAGGGGGACGATTTCGTGCCCACCCGCTAGTGGAGAACAACCGTGGTTTGCTACTCATGGATGCAAAGTTGGAATGATCTTGATCGAGCCTTGAGTAGCTCATATTGCAGTGACATATGGTGGTGGGATGATAGTGGTAATGGTCCTAGTGGAAGCTCTCCTCATGTGAGGAAACACGGAAGAGATGAACCTACTAGAGGGCTTGGACCTAATATTTCGCGAGGATTAAGAGTCTAACAGTTCCTCCCCCACCATCGCCGCCTCAACAGGCATCACTAGCACAAAGACGGGTGACAGCGGCAGCAGAGAACGAGGTTGTAAGGTACCAATACAATCTTTATCCCATTGGTTTCACATCCACAAGAGGACTGTGAGGGCACATATGTGCTCATCTCAAATGAGAGTGGCGTGGGGAACAGCCGCAACCAACATTTAGCAATAAAGAGTTACGAGAATTGATGGGGTCGGGCAATCATCCCAATGAGCTAATGTGGCAGCATTCGTCCCTTGCAAATAAAATAAGGTGCCACCAGAGACATCTGTCAACCCGCCCTGTAGACGTGATGTAGTCGGAAACACTAGCGCATAATGTAATGGCAATGGTGGTAAGAAGATGGATTTTGATCCAAATGAGTAAAATGATAGAACTTGATGTATTTTAAAGGCGTGGATCACACCAACGTTGGTGCATGGACGTGTTTTAACTTTTGATTTTTTGGAAAAATTAATCATGAATGTCTTTATTTCATTTAAAATTTATTACAACAAATGTTGTAGATAATTTATGTATCTTCTAGGAGTGTATCACACTTTCCTAAAAGTAATATTTTGCCCTTACTTAGAGCACTGGGTTACCACGAAATCACATTAAAGATACATAGAAAACTCAACAGGAATCCTATCTTTAAAACCTAAACAATCAAAAATATGAGAAGAGAGGTACCCCAACCGAGCATGACAAATGGCCGAGGAAGCATGTTCCCCGATCAACGCAAATGAGTTAATGCACTAACTGGGAACGACAGAGTTACTGCCAAAAAGTATGATCCCTTTTGTATGGTTGTCATTCACACAAAACCCAAAAACCATGAGTTTAAATATGTAATTATTGTCAAGACAAAATTTGAGCAATAGAGAGTAAAGAATCATTAAAAAATTATGATTCTGAGCAGTAAACTAAGTAGAGTCAACATATACAATAGGAATGGAAGAGTCATTAGCAATAACAATTGAATCAGTACATGAATAAGGAGAGTGCTGTTCAGGACATCCGGATCGGATGTCATTTGATTTGTCGCTCTGAAATCAAGAACAAAGGAAACATGAGCCACAGGGGACGAACCAATGTACGGAGCCAGATGTGGTTGTGGATAATATTGTGCAGAAAATTTCCTCGCCGGTAACATGTAGTGGCTTCATGCCCTTGTTTTTTGCAGAGTTAACATGCAACAGTAGTAGGGTCGGGGCTGTGGAATGGTTAGGAGGGTAGTAGAGTGTTGGGTATACATACTTTAACCCTCCTAGCTTTAGCTTTAATTTGATTGATATCATAACCTCATCTCTATTTTCTGGACTTTAGGCTCATATGTAATGAAGCTTAGACTTCAATTTTTTAGTACAAGTCTGTTTTATAGAATAGATTTATTTAGGCTTGAAGACGAGCAATTGCATTGGATATGTGGTTTCAAGACAAGTGGTTTTGATGTCATGCAAAACCGCATTACTGAATGCAAACCACATTCAGCAAACCGCATGTCAAACCTCAAAAGTGAAACCGCACGCCTTAAAACCACAACTCATCAACCTCATCCAATGATCTAAGACTTGAAGTGTTGGACCACGTTTGACTGTTGGATCTACGTCATCAACATTAGGTCAACTGCAAATCAAATCAAATCACGTGACTAACAGTCATTCAGAATCTAGAAAGATTTTGAAAAGGTGACAGATATCCTTCATCCCAGAATGTCATCTGGGATCCGTACAACCTTATCTACAACTTCTGAACAAAAGGACAAAAGTGGACACGTGGACCAATCATACCGCACCAACACTGTACATGCTACAGCTGTACGAAATGGATACTTTTTGGTGCATGGGTTTAAATACCCCCATTCTTCATCATTTGAAGCTCACTTGAGAATATTGATTAAGAGAATCCATTGAAGATCTGAAGAAATTTCAAGAAATTCATAATCATTTAAATCTTCATCTTCAACCTTCAAACCTTCAAGAACAAATTTCCTAGCCCAGAAATTCAAGCCTTGTAACACCCCAGATTTCTTGAGCTCTATATCAAACAGATTTAAAGAGCCTTGAATATTTATCACACATAAACCTCACTTGATTAATCACATATATTAACTCATTTCAGATACACCGGTTATTGTCTAGGATTTGCTTCATTGCTTAGATTTTAGATTTGAGTTTGATTCTTGTAATCTTGTAATCTCTCTCATCATCTAATATAAAATCTAGTATTTAGAAAATCTAAGACTAACCATTTTGGTAGTGGATGTAGATCATTTACGATTGAACAACTCCAAATATTGTGTTCTTTAATTTCTGCGTTCTTCCTTTACTGTTCTTCATCTCAACTAAATTGTCTTATCTGTTTGATTTTATTAGGTTTTCCGGATTTGAGAATTGTGTTTATAGTTAATCATTGTCAAATCACATTTTACTGTTTTATAAACCGCACAACTAAACCACACTCTCATACTTAAGAAATTCCAATGTGCATTTTACAAACCTCACATGCGGTTTTGATACACTGCAAAAGCAGTTTTGTAAGCAAGAGGTTTATTTTTCAAAAAGGGTCAACAAATTTATAACAGTTATTCACCCCCCCTCTAGATATTTTTCACATTTGTTGCCTCCTTTGGGACCAACAAGTAGTATCAGAGCAGACACCTATATAAAACTCCTTTGTTTTTCAAGCTTAATAGATTTGGTGCCGATTCGTTATGGCAAACTTTAAAACCATGACAACAGTTAACTACTCACACATTCCTTTACTGGATGAAGACTACTGATACAACTCAAGAATAATCCGAAATTCTGGAATGTTCCAGTAAGTTTGATGTCTTTCTCTACTCTTAAGTTTTAATTTTATTGTTTATCCTTATCTGATTCATTATTTTGGGTCAAAGTATCTAGCTACAATGTTATAGAACTTGAAGGGTTAGTTCATTGTATTGCCTACACTTGGAGGGATGTTCCATAGCATCTATAATTAATGGTTGAATTGTTATGATTCGGCAGAGTATTATGAATAAGAATTTCTGAAGTTTGCAAGTAATCTTGCTTGAGAGTTGAGTGATTCCTCTTATAACAAGCGAAGGATTGGTTGCGTCGAGTGATCCCGCAATTAGTAGTGTTGAGTGAGTCCACTACCCCCGGTTGAGTGAGTCCCGGTTTATTCCCTAGCATTTCTATATCTTACAGCCATTTAGGCCTGCATCAACTGGCATCAGAGCAGGTCACGCTTTCTTGCTCAAACTCTGATCATCACCATTTGGAGGTTGTCGCCTGATTTAGTTTGAACATTTTGAGGGATCACCTATCATTATTCCATTCTAACGAAAATAATGGAAACTAAAGCTTACGGCACTATCTCTTTTTGACAGAGATAGAGGGAGCTAAAGTATGACGTTATTTCTTTTTTACAAAAATAACGGGGACTAAAGTTTACGGCGCTATCTCTTTTTCACAGAGATAGAGGGAGCTAAAGCGGGAACCTAAAGCTTACGTTGCTATCTCTTTTTGACAGAGATAGAGGGAGCTAAAGCTGGATGACGTTATTTCTTTCTGACGAAAATAATGGAGACTAAAGCTTACGGCGCTATCTCTTATTGACAGAGATAGAGGGAGCTAAAGCTGGAATTTGACAATTTGAAGGTTGTCACCTTATTTGGTTTGAACATTTTGAGGGATCACCTAATTGGTTTGAACATTTTGAGGGATCACCTAATTTGGTTTGAACATTTTGAGGGATCACCTAATTTGTTTGAACATTTTGAGGGATCACCTAAGAAACTAAAGCTTACGGAACTATCTCTTTTTGACAGAGATAGAGGGAGCTAAAGCTGGAATTTGACAATTTGGAGGTTGTCACCTGATTTGGTTTGAACATTTTTGAGGGATCACCTAATTTGGTTTGAACATTTTGAGGGATCACCTAATTTGTTTGAACATTTTGAGAGATCACCTAAGAAACTAAAGCTTACGACACTATCTCTTTTTAACAGAGATAGAGGGAGCTAAAGCTGGAATTTGACAATATGGAGGTTGTCACCTGATTTGGTTTGAACATTTTGAGGGATCACCTAATTGGTTTGAACATTTTGAGGGATCACCTAATTTGGTTTGAACATTTTGAGGAATCACCTAATTTGTTTGAACATTTTGAGGGATCACCTAATTTGGTTTAAACATTTTGAGGGATCACCTATCCTTATTCCATTCTAACGGAAATAAAGGAAACTAAAGCTTACGGCGCTATCTCTTTTTGACAAAGATAGAGGGAGCTAAAGTTGGAATTTGACAATTTGGAGCTTGTCACATGACGTTATTCCATTCTAACGGAGACAACGGAGATTATTTGGGAGACAATGTTACTTTGTTATGAGAAAACGGTAATCATTTGCTCAAGTGGAAAATTCAGGGGCAAAAGTTTAAATTCAGCCTGAGGCGAATAAGGCCGCTCGGCGTGGGATGGGGAAAAAGAGTTCGTACGGTCTGAGACTCCGTTGCACCAGATTATTTAAACAGAAGGAAAAATGGGCAGTGGCCATTGTTACCATTGTTGCCAAGGAGAAAAGAGAGAGAAAAATGCCAAGATCTTCAAAGTCTCTAGTTTCTACTGCTCAAATGGACCAATGAGGACACATTCGGCCTCACCAAGCACGCCGTGATCTATCACAAGCCGCGAGGTTGAGGAGAAGGGAGTTTGTGAGGACCGACCGAAAGTATGACTTTGTGGTGCCTACCTCTTAGTTTTATACCAACAAAAGGGATCACAAGTCAATGAAACCTCAATCTATAAGGGTAAGCACTTTCGATTTGCTCAATTTCGTCGATTTTGGTTTATTTTTGGTTGATTATGGATAGATTCGAATTTTGAGAATTTCTTGGAATTTTTTTGTTATTTTGTTGATGATTCCATGGATTTGATGATTGACCTACGAAGCTAGATATATAGGTAATCATGCATGTGCAATTTATTTGAAGAAATATGAGTATGACTCATTTTTTGAAATTAAAGTAGGCAAAATAATGCCAAAAATGGGATGGAGTTCTTGCATGTGCTAAAACTCGATTGAATTCTGATTGTGGATGCGAGAATGAGATTTTGGACGATGAAAATGATTAATGCATGCCTGTTTGGAAGATTAAATTTGCATGAAAAGATTTTGTGAAAACTGAGATGTTTCGTGCTTATTCTTGCTTTGGAAGAGCATTTGCTCGGTGTGACGTGTTTCAAATAATGAAAAACGCATGTTCTATGCAAATGATGCTAGAAAATCTCTTATGAATGCTTTACTTTGAAATATATGCACTATTTTGTGAATATATGCATATTTTTGAGATATGTTGAAGGGCTAACGTACCTTTGTTGTTCTTACCTGCAGGAGAGCAAATCAATTGCGGTGAAGTTGTGGGCGAGGATGCCCGACATCGAGAAGGATGGTCACAACCCTAAGCAGCTAGTTAAGGCTACGGGTCTCCATGCCTTTGTCGAGGCTATCGGCAGGGGGTGTTCATGTGACGAACAAGAGTAAGGGATTCACTCTGGCCCTTTCTGAGTTTTGGTGGGATACCACCCATAGTTTTCACTTGGGCTGGGGAGAGGCTAGAGTGACCCCTGCCAATTTCACAGCTATCACAGGCTTGCAATTCACTGATAGGCCTGTGACTTGGAGAGACCACATTTGTGACACTGAGTTCAGGGATTTTGTGAGGTTTGACATCCGTCCGAAAGGGTTAGGGATGGAGACCCGTCTTGTCGAGATTGAGCTTCTCAGGTGCATTGAGGGCTTTGCTGCCAACGCCGTGACTGCTTACCAGCTCGCGAGGGCTTTTTTGTGGTTGACTTTATCTGACACTATCTTCGCCAACTCTGGGACAGTGGCAATGACTTGCTTGCTGGGCTCTTTGGATGATCTGGTTGCCATTGGGGAGATCTCTTCGGATGAGGCTGGATTGGCTGAGCTTTATTTTGCTTTGGATCTGTCCACCCGGAATAAGGCTGCTTCTGTAGATTGCTTTTCGTTTTCTTTTGAGGTATTCTCGCTCTTCTTCCCGTTCTTTCCTTTTTTCTGTGTCCTCAAAGTTTGTGAGAGAATTGACCTTTATGTTCTGACATACAAGTTTGGTTTTGTGAGGTGATCGGGTTCTTTTCGTGGAACCAGCAGAGTGGTCCCACCATCTTCCAAGCTATGGTACGCTGGAGGGGTGAGGCTCGGGACAAGTTCAACACGAAGACCTGGATCACCTTTGACTACAAGATGGCGAGGTATGTTCTCAATGCGGACTGTTGTCAGAGGGTGACATTCTACCCTTAGGGTCGGTATCCTGCAGCTCTGATGGGCGATGCCGTCGATGTGACTCGGCAGAGGAGGTGGCTGACAGGCTTGACCTGTGATGTTATATACATGGGTGATCGGTTTTTCAGGCAGCATAGTTACGTCCCGCCTTTGGGTTCCATCACTCCCCATGATCCCCCACCTTTCATGCTGCATCCTATGGATTGGTCAGAGGATGAGAGGGATAGGTACAGGGCTGGGTTGGCAGCGGAGGATTATTTTGATCACGCTACTCCGTATGCCACTTTTGTGGAGGAGCGTTTAAGGATGCCACAAAGGTTGGTGAAGATAGCTGTTGCTCAGGGATATGGAGAGGCAGAGCCAACCGATCCACCTGTTCCCTCGGCTCATCTATCTTAAGTAGTGAATGGGGTGCCAAGGAGGTTGATGGTGCCCATTCCTGACACGAGAGATACCGAATTTACTTTGCGACAGCACTGTAAGTAAATCCTTGATTCATTTTTTGGCTTTTTTCTTTTTCTGTCCATGTTATTTCTTCAATTTTGAATCCTTTTCTTTCTCGCAGGTCCCTGCTCGCACCTATGACACTTTGATGCGGCATAACAGGGGATGGAAACAGCTGGCTCGGTCTCTCTTGCAGAAGATGGCTTGTGCTTCAAGGGCAGCGGGGAATGCGCAGGAGCCTGAGCGCAAAAGGAGGCATGTTGGGAGTGTGGCTTCTTCGTCATCAGCCTCGGAATATCCCTCGTCTTCAACCAGCGGCATGCCTCAGGGGCGTGGGCCGAATACCGACATCTTGGAGCAGGTGGCGGAGTACGAGCACGTGCCTGTTGACTTGTCCGCTGTGAGCAATGATGAGGACTTGATGAGGGACCCCGAATACTATGAGCTAAGCAGGGATGAGGATTCGGAGGCTTAGGGTCCTTCTTGGAGCAGCTGCGGCATAACAGGGAATGGAAGCAGCTGGCTCGGTCTCTCTTGCAGAAGATGGCTTATGCTTCAAGGGACGCGGGGAATGCGCAGGAGCCTGAGCACAAGAGGAGGCATGTTGGAGTGTGGCTTCTTCGTCATCAGCCTCGGAATATCCCTCGTCTTCGACCAGCGGCGTGCCTCGGGGGCGTGGGCCTAATACCGACATCTTGGAGCAGCTGGCGGAGTACGACCACGTGCCTGTTGACTTGTCCGCTGTGAGCAATGATTAGGACTTGATGAGGGACCCCGAATACTATGAGCTGAGCAGGGATGAGGAGTCGGAGGCTTAGGGTCCTTCTTTCTGTACTTAGAGAGAGAGAGAAACAAAAACAAATGATGCAAGTATGACAACAATTTGTAGTTATTTATTTTTTTATTTGGGGGGGGGGGCAAATGTGGCAAAGACATGTAATGATTTTTTTTCTTCTTTTCTTTTTTTTTTATTGTTATTGCTATTTTTGTATGTTACTTGAGTCTCGGGGCGATTTTTTTTTTTTTGCATGGAAATGGGGCGGAAAATTGGCCAAAATGTGTATGATGGTATCTGGAATGTATGAACTGTGTTTGGGATGATTTTTATGCAGGTTTTTGAGAAAGTGGGGTGAAAAATCCACTTGGGCAGCAGCTTTGGCTGCTGCATATTTTTTTTCTGCAGCAGCAAATAAGGCCGCCCGGCCAGGACCCGAGAAAAAAAGGCCGCACAGCTGGGTCTTCTGTCTGAACTGATTTTCTGCAAATAAAGCCAAGGAAGGTCCTAGAAGCTTCATTTCCGAATTTGGCTTGTCCCAAATCATTCCAAAATTGATTTTTAGCCAAAAATAGATGAATCCACTCATTGCCATGGAGAAACCGGTCCGATTGCAAAAAGAGAAAAGAGACCATTTTCTTTCCAACCTTCAATCTTGGATGAGGTATAATTTTCAATCTCACAAGGGGCTTTTTGATAACACCTTCAAAATCAAATCTTTATGGCATTTGAAGGATCTTCCACCGAATTGGGACCTTTTGAGAGCAGGAGCGAGGTATTGGGATATCTGGAGACATGTTTACTCCTTTTCTTACAATGAGATCGTCCCAGCTTCGAGGATTTCCGAGCATTGATTAGGGGTCCGGAAATCGAGGCTATTTCAATTCCATTGGCCGGGGATTTACCAGTGATCCCAAAGTTGGCATCTTTTCTGCAAATTTTCCGGAAGAAGCTGAAGGGATGATTATACTCCTGATAGGATCGACATTTCTGATATTTCGGGCAGATTCATGTCTGTAGGTACTGCTGGGACCACGGTATCTATGGATGCTTTCATTCACTATTTATTCTCTTTCCTTTTCACTGTCGAGTCCTTTGGAGTGTGTCATAGCGGCCTTTTGGACATGGTCCGCGACTGCAGGGCAGGGAGAGATATTGTCCCTTTTATCGGACGAGAAGATGACTGACCGGTAAAGGGGATATTGTTGGTAAGGAAATGTAGGGTTTCCGAGGGTCCATGCGCAGCGGAATAAGCAATAACTCGAAAAACCCCAAGCCCTAGAATCTGTTCTAGATGAATAATTAAGAAAGATGAAATAGAAATACCAACCTTGAATGCTTTTGCCTATGATAAACTTGACCCAACTCCAGATTGAATGACCTTGTTAATCCTTGATGAACGAACGGGAATCACGAACCAAAGATCTTGACGAGCGAAGATCCTCTATGTGTATCCACGCGATGAACGAACCCTAGAACTCTTCTAGGAGGATTGCAAGATCCTATTGATTGAAACACCTTTCAATCAATGAAGAACAATGGATTTGGTGGTGTTTGATTCTCAATTCTCAATTGAAATCTCTCACTTTTGATGTTTCTCTCAAGCCAAAACGTTCTTATGACAGCTAGGGCAACCAGGGGTAAGTATTTATACGTTATAAAACTTTTCCCCTCGCGAAAACCCTAGTTTTAAGTCAATTCCGCATCAGTCCAGTGCCCAGGGGATGAGTCGTCCCCTGGCACCCAGCTTCTGAATCTGGCGTCCCCCTTAAGGGGAATAGTTGGTTCTGGCCTGGGGACGAGTCGTCCCCTGAGAACGAAAACTCCATATTCTTCATTTTTGACAATTCGTTCGATGCGTGTGACCCCATAGGACTATATTATGTTGGCAATGAGTTCGATCACATCGATCCTCATAAGACATGAGCGGACTCTAGCAAGCCATCATGCCTACCCAAATAATATAATATCAAGTTCGATTTCCTATATAGAACATATCACAATCCCATTGTCACACGATGTTATATTGAACATGAGTCATGGTCCACGTCAACTCATATTGTTCAATGCTTTCTCGTTACCAAGTAAATTGATTAATCGAATGATATTAATCACATTAATTCATTCGGGCATGGCCATGCACTACATCAATCTTACTTACGAGTGGCCTAGCAAACATCTCTCTTTACGAGGGACAATTTCCATCTTGACTTATCATTCTTCCCAACAAGAATCATACCATGCCAATGATAGCCCTTATTGTCATCCGGTTAAAGACAACGTTAAACTATATCAAACATGATATTCATCGAGCGGAAGACGATGATAATCTCATGTCAAAGGATATCAATGATATGACTATATGAGATTTAATTATGACATATGACCATGACATAAATCTCATAATGGGTCAAGTCCAGTACCTTGTTCTCTAACAAGTACCCATGAATCTAATGTGCATCTCCATGCATATAATCATCACATGATTATCCATTAGACTTTATACTAGTGCTTCATAAGTACTAGGGACACGATTATTATAACTAAACATGCAAACACATATAATAATCAAAGAAGCAATCTCATATATAAATGAACAATGACATTACATAAAGGTCTATCTCTATAGGCCTAGCGCACTAACACCTACAGTCTCCCACTTGCACTAGGCCCAATCATTCATGTATCTTATACCCATGGACCTAACATGACCATCATGTTTAGCTTGTGGTAAAGGCTTGGTGAGAGGGTCCGAGATGTTGTCATCCGTTGGTACCTTGCATATCTTGACGTCCTCCCTTTCACAGATTTCTCGAATGAGGTGGAAGCGTCTCAAAATGTGTTTGGATCGCTGATGTGACCTTGGTTCTTTTGCTTGGGCAATAGCACCATTGTTGTCACAGAATAGCTCTATCGGGTTAGTGATACTCGGAACGACTTCTAAGTCACTAACGAACTTCTTGATCCAAACCGCCTCCTTAGCCGCATCTGATGCTGCTATGTATTCGGCTTCTGTTGTAGAATCAGCAACAGTGCTCTACTTGGAACTCTTCCAACAAACAGCACCTCCATTTAGCATAAACACAAAACCAGACTGCGATCTATAGTCATCTTTGTCGGTTTGGAAGCTTGCATCTGTGTAACCCTTTAGAACCAGATCATCTTCCAATCCTCCAAACACCAAGAATACATCCTTAGTCCTGCTCAAGTACTTAAGGATATACTTGACAGCTATCCAATGGTTCTCACCAGATCGGGCCGGTATCTACTCGTTGCGCTTAGAGCGTACGAGACATCGGTGTCTAGTACATAACATGGCATACATGATAGACCCAATTGCCGAAGCATATGGTATATCACTCATCCTCTTTCGCTCATCATTTGTCTTAGGACAATGAGTCTTGCTAAGAGTAATGCCATGTCCCATTGGCAAGTATCCTCTCTTAGAATTTTCCATGCTGAATCTTCTAAGGACCTTGTCAATATATGTACTCTGACTCAAACCAATCATTCTTCTTGATCTATCTCTATAGATCTTGATACCAAGGATATAAGCCGCCTCACCCATATCTTTCATTGAGAAACATTTTCCTAACCAGGACTTTACAGCCTCAAGTGCAGGAACATTGTTTCCAATGAGCAAGATGTCATCGACATACAATACCAGAAATAGCACTATGCTCCCACTTATCTTCTTGTATACACAAGGTTCATCTTCGTTTTTGATGAAGCCAAACTCTTTGACTGATTCATCAAAATGTAGATTCCAGCTCCGGGAAGCTTGCTTCAATCCATAAATGGATCTCTGCAACTTACACACTTTGTTAGAATCCTTTGGATCGACAAACCCTTCAGGTTGTATCATGTATACATCCTCAAGTAGGTTTCCGTTAAGAAACGCTGTTTTGACGTCCATTTGCCATATCTCATAGTCGTAATATGCGGCTATGGCAATTAGGATTCTAATAGACTTAAGCATTGCTACGGGCGAAAAGGTTTCATCATAGTCAACGCCATGAATCTGCCTATACCCCTTAGCAACTAGCCTAGCCTTATAAGTATGTACCTTCCCATCCATGTCGGTTTTCTTTTTGAAAACCCACTTGCACCCTATGGTTTTTACACCTTCGGGTGGATCAATCAAGTTCCAAACTTGATTATCGTACATGGATTTGATTTTGGATTCCATGGCTCCTAGCCACTTGTCAGAATCAGGAGTGGACATCGCCTCTTGATAGGAAGTAGGTTCATCATTCTCAATGATTTCTACTTCATTACTTTCCGTCATGAGAAATCCATATCTCTCAGGTTCGGATCGTATCCTATCCGATCTGCGAAGAACTTGTGTATCTTGAACCGGTTCCACAACAGCTTGTGAATTTGGTTCCGTCTCTACTATTGGCTCTATGTCATTTTCGGGTTCTTGAATTTCTTCAAGATCAATTTTACTCCCACTAGTTTCTTTAGAGAGAAACTCTTTCTCTAGAAAAGACACCGTGTCGAGCAACAAACACTTTGTTCTCGGATTGGTTGTAAAATTGATATCCTTTCGTTTCCTTAGGATAACCAACGAAAATACATTTATCGGATCTAGGTGCAAGTTTATGTTCGAAACCAATTTCTTTACATAAGCCTCACATCCCCAAATCTTCAAGAAAGATAAGCTAGGATTTCTTCCATGCCACATCTCATGTGGGGTTTTAGGAGCCGATTTAGTAGGGACCTTGTTAAGTGTGAAAGCGAGTCATTTCCGGTGCATGTCGCCAAAAGGAAATAGGAAGGTTCACTTGACTCATCATAGATCGAACCATATCTAATAGAGTTCGATTTCTCCTCTCGGACACACCATTCCATTGTGGTGTTCCGGGTGGAGTAAGTTCTGAAACAATTCCACAACTTTTCAGATGATCGTCAAATTCTTGGCTCAAATATTCACCACCTCGATCGGATCGAAGTGTTTTAATAGTTTTGCCAAGTTGATTTTGTACTTCACTTTGAAATATTCTAAATATCTCAAATGCTTCACTTTTGTACTTCATCAGATAGACGTAGCCATATCTGGATAAGTTATCAGTGAACGTTATGAAGTATCGAAATCCTCCCCTAGCAATGCTATTCATTGGTCCACATACATCAGTATGTACGAGAGCCAACAAATCACTAGCTCATTCACTACTCTTAGTAAAAGGTGCTTTAGTCATCTTGCCCAATAAACAAGACTCGCAAGCATCATATGATTCATAATCATATGAGTCTAAATATCCATCTTTATGGAGTTTAGAGATGCGTTTCTCGTTTATGTGCCCAAGACGGCAATGCCATTTATATGTGTCATTCACATTATTTGGTTTGGATTTCTTACTAACATGATAGACATTATCAACATTATTCTCAATATCCATGACATAAAGGCCATTAAAAGAATGAGCAACACAATAAAGCATGTCATTCAAATAAATTGAAAATTTCTTATTCGCAATAAGAAAATTGTAACCCTCATTGTCTAAACATGAAATAGAAATAATGTTTCTGCTCAAATCCGGAACATAATAACAGTTATTTAAAACTAAAATTAATCCGCTTGGTAAAGTGACTTCGTAAGTCCCTACGGCCAATGCAGCAACTCTTGCTCCATTTCCAACCCGTAGATCTACTTCACCCTCTTTGAGTAACCTTCTATTCTTTAGTCCCTGCACATTTAGGCAAATGTGAGATCCACATCCGGTATCTAATACCCAAGAACTAGAGGTAGAAAGTAAAATATCTATCACATAGATACACGAAGTCATGGCAATCTCATTGCCCTTCTTCTTCGATCCTTCTGATAAAGCTTGCGATTACGCCTCCAATGCCCAGTTTCCTTGCAATGGTAGCACACCGCATCCTTTTGGGATTTGGATTTAGGCTTCTCAGCAACGGCAACCTTTGCCTCCGGTTTAGCAACTTTTGCTTTACCCTTGTTTTTGAACCCCTTTCCTTTATTCACCATCAACACTTGATTGGTTTTCTTGGTAATATTGTTCTCCGCATTCTTTAGCATCCCATGCAATTCGGCAGAGATTTATTCATCCCATTCATGTTATAATTCAGAACAAAGCGATTATAACTCTCGGGAGTGAATGCAATATCATATCCGTAGCGCTCTAACTGGATAGGATACCCAAGCCTCTCAAGGTGTTCGAGGTGACCCTTCATCTTCAACACATGAGGCCCAACAGGTTGTCCTTCAATCATCTTGCATGAATGAAGAACCTTCATAGTGTCAAACCTTTCCGTACGTGCTTGCAACTGGAACATTTCCTTCAAATGATTTCCCAAATCATAGGCTTCCATGTGTACAAGGTCCTTCGAAGAGCCTTACACATGGTAGCAAGCATCGAGCAACCAACATCAATAGAATCATCCATATGCTTCTTATGTTGGTCCCTTTCCGCTTTAGTTGCATTAGCGGCCGGCTCGGGTGGAACAGTCCATCGAGAATGTACAACTTCCTTTCCTGTTTGAGAACAATTCCCAAGCTGCGGATCCAATCCACATAGTTATTGCCATTCTCCTCTAACTTGTCCTTCTCAAGGGTGATCGCGATGACATGTTTTGATTATTGTTTACGGCCATTGATCTACAAAGATATGCAACAAGATATGAACACATATAAGTACCAATTCATTTAAGAGATTAATTAACGTATTTCACAAATACTCCCACTAAATTATATAACCTTCTTATACAAACATGTATAATATAATTTAATAGGCTAAGACCCAACTTTAATTTAATTTCAAGTCGGCTATGGCACGACTGCTCAAAATTAAACTAAAAAGGTAGATAACATTTATCAATCATATCTATATATGACTCTTAGATCATTATGAGATTATAGACATCATATGTCACATGTTTCAATCTCATCTTATGCCTTAGGCCCAAAAGCTGTTTTGATAGCCTAATTGAGTTCAACCATGTTAAACGTATAGCAATCACTTTGTTTGCTCATCTTGATCATACAAAGATAGAATCAATGTACCTCGCTGTGGCGTAGCCTACATGAAACTATCCGTGTACTCACAAGTGTTTAAACATGGGTGGCATAAACAAACTCAAATTACAAAGAAGATTCAATTTTTCATGCTTATCAATTACATCCCAAGGTTGATTCATGAAAACTATATGAGCATAATTATGAACATGGAATGATGCAACACATATCACATTTGATCAGTAATTACTAGTACGCGGCCACGTGCTCCAAGTTTATCCCACACTTCCATCGAAGTGCCTGTGGGGAAGGTTTTGGTGTCCAGCCAATATACCAAGTAATACTTCACAAACATCCTAGATTAATCACATTAATCATATTAATGAAATTGACATCCCATAATCTAGATTAATCATATTAATCATATATTACAATTTCATAATCATGGTATATCTATATATACAATTACTTCACAAGTAAAACTCATACAATTTCATATTCTAGATCATGCACATCATGAAAATTCATATAATCATATTACACAATTATCATGATTATCTAACTAAGCATCATGAACGGGGCTCTGATACCACTGTAGGGTTTCCGAGGGTCCATGCGCAGCGGAATAAGCAATAACTCGAAAAACCCCAAGCCCTAGAATCCGTTCTAGATGAATAATTAAGAAAGATGAAATAGAAATACCAACCTTGAATGCTTTTGCCTTTGATAAACTTGACCCAACTCCAGATTGAATGACCTTGTTAATCCTTGATGAACGAACGGGAATCACGAACCAAAGATCTTGACGAGCGAAGATCCTCTATGTGTATCCATGTGATGAACGAACCCTAGAACTCTTCTAGGAGGATTGCTAGATCCTATTGATTGAAACACCTTTCAATCAATGAAGAACAATGGATTTGGTGGTGTTTGATTCTCAATTCTCAATTGAAATCTCTCACTTTTGATGTTTCTCTCAAGCCAAAACGTTCTTATGACGGCTAGGGCAACCAGGGGTAAGTATTTATACGTTATAAAACTTTTCCCCTCGCGAAAACCCTAGTTTTAAGTCAATTCCGCGTCAGTCCAGTGCCCAGGGGACGAGTCGTCCCCTGGCACCCAGCTTCTGAATCTGGCGTCCCCCTTAAGGGGAATAGTTGGTTCTGGCCTGGGGACGAGTCGTCCCCTGAGAACAAAAACTCCATATTCTTCATTTTTGACAATTCATTCGATGCGTGTGACCCCATAGGACTATATTATGTTGGCAATGAGTTCGATCACATCGATCCTCATAAGACATGAGCGGACTCTAGCAAGCCATCATGCCTACCCAAATAATATAATATCAAGTTCGATTTCCTATATAGAACATATCACAATCCCATTGTCACACGATGTTATATTGAACATGAGTCATGGTCCACGTCAACTCATATTGTTCAATGCTTTCTCGTTACCAAGTAAATTGATTAATCGAATGATATTAATCACATTAATTCATTCGGGCATGGCCATGCACTACATCAATCTTACTTACGAGTGGCCTAGCAAACATCTCTCTTTACGAGGGACAATTTCCATCTTGACTTATCATTCTTCCCAACAAGAATCATACCATGCCAATGATAGCCCTTATTGTCATCCGGTTAAATACAACGTTAAACTATATCAAACATGATATTCATCGAGCGGAAGACGATGATAATCTCAGGTCAAAGGATATCAATGATATGACTATATGAGATTTAATTATGACATATGACCATGACATAAATCTCATAATGGGTCAAGTCCAGTACCTTGTTCTCTAACAAGTACCCATGAATCTAATGTGCATCTCCATGCATATAATCATCACATGATTATCCATTAGACATCATACTAGTGCTTCATAAGTACTAGGGACACGATTATTATAACTAAACATGCAAACACATATAATAATCAAAGAAGCAATCTCATATATAAATGAACAATGACATTACATAAAGGTCTATCTCTATAGGCCTAGCGCACTAACACCTACAGGAAATTGTGTTCAAAGAGCCGTTTAGGAATGAAAGGAATAAAGGTGCCCAAATCAGTTTTGATTCTCCTTTTTCTTTCAGCATTTTCTCTGGCTAAGTGATAGGATGATTTAGGAGTAGGCTTGGACTTTTTGGAAGGTGGAGGAGCAGAACATAAGTTTAGAGATAAGAGGTTCTCATTAATTGGCAGACCGGTGACAAGAAAGACAGTTATATCATCGGTTACATTCTTCCTCTCTTCACGCATCTTCATAAGAATTTCATTTTTGGCTTTCACTTTGGTCAGCTCGGTTTGCAGCTCAAGATTCTTCTGCTCACATTGGCTAAGGGCTTCGGCTGATCGGTTAAGAGCTTCGGTTGACCGCTTCAAAATGGCTTGACCAGAAATTTCTTGCTCATAAAAGGCTTTGTTTGTATGGTGAGCCTCATCAAGTTGCAAAAGAAGGTCTCTGATAGTAGCATCTCTAGTGTTTATTTCTTCCAAAAAATTGCCAAGAGACATAGCAATTCCAGTCTTCAACAACTCAAATCTTCTCTCATCCTCCTCCTGATTGGACTTAACAAAGGAGGTCACCAACTCAGCATTGACCTTAGTGAAACTCTGGAGCATAGCTTCATAAAATTCAACAAGGTCTTGGGCAACAACAGTCCTATTAAGATCTTCATCGGTTGGAGAGGCCGGTTGAGGAGCAGCCGGTTGGGTGGCCGGCAAAGGAGCATCAGTGGGAGGGCGAATTGATGAAGTAGGATTGAACAGTTGAATGGCAAGAGAATGATCAGTTGGGGGCTTCTCGGTAAGAGGAGTAGAGGGATCGGTAGAACGACCGGTAAGAGAAGCAGCTGGAGAACCGGTAGGAGGATCAGTTGATTAATCGGTAAGAAAGATGATTGGTGGCTGACCGGTCCTAGATACCTGACCGGTTGGAGAAATGATAATATCTTCATCAACTGACTCTGAAGAGGAATCAGGTTGAGCAACTGGTTCAAGAAACTCATTAGGCTCCAAACTCATCATTTCAGCAAATGAAAGTTCCAACAATTCAGCAGCAGCTGGGGCCATCGGTAAGGCAGCTTGCCTTAACTGAATTAAAGGAATCACTCTCAAAGCCAGCAAAAGTAAAGAGTCCTGACGAATGTTGCTCCATGGCTGAGCATGACCATTTCGCATAATAGAAAGCCTATTCACATTAGGCATCAAACCAACCGTATAGGTAACATCAGAGGACCATCTCAAAATTCTCATCCCCAAAACATGGGAAATTCAGTTGTTGATAGAGAGATAACGAAGATATAGGTTACCGGTTGAGAAAGTGCACTTAACCGGTCTGGGGGCTATGTGGACAATCTCTACTTGGATCCGAATATTGGGTAGCCCTTGAGAAAGAAAGGAAGAGTATTTGGGTTTTTGGTTGCAGGGGAATTCGGTAACCAGTTGCTGATAGGTCTTGCTGGGTTTAATCTCTTGACCTTTGGGAGGAGCAGACCGTTTCCGAAGTTTGAGAACCTTAATTTTCTGGCACTGGTAACTGGTTTCACCAGGCCCATTGGTTTTGGTGAGTTTGGGAGGAGTATCCTCTGGAGGAGAACCGATACCAACAATCTCAACAACATCCAAAAAAGTTTCCATCCTATCTACTCTTCTCTTCTTCTAGAGCTCGTCAGCAATAGGTGGAAGGATAGGACTTGAAATCTTCTCATGAACATCAAAAAGAGGAATCCTATGAGCTGATCATGGGATAGAAGCTTTAGAGGTATAATAGTTCAAAAGAGATAACAATTCGTTCTGATAGAGGCAACCATCAAGATAGACAGGAGGAACAGCAGGGTCAAGTCTATCATAATCGTCTAAATCATCATCTGAAGCTTTTTCCTCCTCAAAGAAATCTGAAGTGGAATCCTCCTCAAACACTGGCTCAATCTCCTCCTTAGCCGGTGACGTATCTTGAGAAATAGAAGAGGGAGCAGCTTGGATAACCGATAACAAAGAGGCTTGAATAGCATGCTGAGTGGCCAACTCTTCAACTGATAATCATTGCTGGTCCAAATCAGCTTCAAATAAACTGGCAGCCAAGGCTTTCTGCAAATTTATGTCATCAGCATCAACAGGTCTGCTTTCCTTAACCGGTTCAGTAGATACAACGGTAAGGGGCTGGCTAACCGGGATCACATCACTAACCGGTAAACTAATTGGTAGAGCAGATACGTCGGTTGAAGGCTCTATCACCGGTAGATCATCTTTAACCGATTCAATAGGTTCACCGGCAAGAAGCATCGGTTGACTAACCGGTAACTCATCCACACTTATCTTTTCTCCTCCTCCTAAGGCTGTAACCGGTGAAGTATCGGTTAAGCCTCCTCCCACATGTCTAACCATTTCCATCGGTTTGGGAGTAGAAAAATCAACAGCTTTAGATCAGTCAATGACAGCATCAGTTTGGTCATTATCATCATCATCATCAGATTCACCAGAATCACTAGAGTAACTGGAGCTGGAGACTGACCGATCATCCTTATCAACTCTAGCTTGATCATCTGAGCCACTGTTATCTTTGAACATATCTTCAATCTCTTCATCGATTACTAAAGCCCATTTATTTTTGTTGGTCTGAACTAAAGTGAAGAAATTAGATAAAGAGATATCACCTATGTTTTGAAAATCAATGTTCATGTCCACCAGATTTTGAACGAGATCCATCACATTCATGATAAATTGCATTCTACGAGGACCCAAATTGACAACTTCAGGATCAAAGGTGGGAAGATCATCTTCTGGCAGCTCATGTCTCCCTAGCTGGTATGGATCAGACTCTTGAAGGGTTTCTTGGGCATTGTAAACAATAGCAAAGTCAGCCCAAACAGTATGGACCATCATATCCTTCCTAAGCCTATCTTGAGCCAGGTAAATGGCATTCCACAGAGGGGGCAATAGATCAAAGTACATGTTGTATTGCTTGATGAGACTATCTCTAGAAAAAGAGATATTGTAATCACTTAACAGGCACGGTTTGCTGTAATAGATCCCTTTTTCTTCGTGAATGTTGTCAAAGTCCACATAATCTGTCATATCACCGACGGGGACTGAATCTTTGTTGATCTCATGGTACTGTAACAATCTCCGGATGAATGGAGGCAAGTGATCAATTGGATAAACCCATTTTGGAGAAGGAACAGATTTGGGGTTAACTGACCATGGGTTGTAATGGTAGATATGGAAGGTTGGATTCCTGATTGGTTGGCAACGGCTTACCGGACGAGAAGATGACTGACCGGTAAAGGGGATATTGTCGGTAAGGAAATTGTGTTCAAAGAGCCGTTTAGGAATGAAAGGAATAAAGGTGCCCAAATCAGTTTCGATTCTCCTTTTTCTTTCAGCATTTTCTCTGGCTAACTGATAGGATGATTTAGGAGTAGGCTTGGACTTTTTGGAAGGTGGAGGAGCAGAACATAAGTTTAGGGATAAGTGGTTCTCATTAATTGGTAGACCGGTGACAAGAAAGACAGTTATATCATCGGTTATATTCTATGCTGCACGGCTGGAGGATTAGCTGGAGGATTGGCTGAGTCCCTGACCGGTGAAGTAGCAGAATCTGTAGCCGAGGTCACAGGGTCTGAATGCTTATCTCTCTTTGTTGATCTCTTCTCTTTCTTCTTCTCTTTTTCTTCTCTTTTTCCCTTCTTCCTCTCTTCACGCATCTTCATAAGAATTTCATTTTTGGCTTTCACTTTGGTTAGCTCGATTTGCAGCTCAAGATTCTTCTGCTCACATCGGCTCAGGGCTTCGGCTGATCGGTTAAGAGCTTCGGTTGAACGCTTCAAAATGGCTTGACCAGAAATTTCTTGATCACATAAGGCTTTGTTTGTATGGTGAGCCTCATCAAGTTGAAAAAGAAGGTCTCTGATAGTAGCATCTCTAGTGTTTATTTCTTCCAAAAAATTGCCAAGAGACATAGCAATTCCAGTCTTCAACAACTCGAACCTTCTTTCATCTTCCTCCTGATTGGACTTAACAAAGGTGGTCACCAACTCAGCATTGACCTCAGTGTAACTCTGGAGCATAGCTTCATGAAATTCAACAAGGTCTTGGCCAACAACAGGCCTATTAAGATCTTCATCGGTTGGAGAGGCCGGTTGAGGAGCAGGTTGAGCAGCCGGTTGGTTAGCCGATTTGGTGGCCGGCAAAGGAGCATCAGTAGGAGGGCGAATTGATGAAGTAGGATTGAACAGTTGAATGGCAAGAGAATGATCGGTTTCTTGGTAAGAGGAGTAGAGGGATCGGTAGAATGACCGGTAAGAGAAGCAGCTGGAGAACAGGTAGGAGGATCAGTTGATGAATCGGTAAGAAAGATGATTGGTGGCTGACCGGTCCTAGATACCTGACCGGTTGGAGAAATGATAATATCTTCATCAACTGACTCTGAAGAGGAATCAGGTTGAGCAACTGGTTCAAGAAGCTCATTAGGCTCCAAACTCATCATTTCAGCAAATGAAAGTTCCAACAATTCAGCAGTAGCTGGGGCCATCGGTAAGGCAGCTTTCCTTAACCGAATTAAAGGAATCACTCTTAAAGCCAGCAAAAGTAAAGAGTCCTGACGAATGTTGCTCCATGGCTGAGCATGACCATTTCGCATAATAGAAAGCCTAGTCACATTAGGCATCAAACCGACCATATAGGTAACATCAGAGGACCATCTCAAAATTCTCATCTCCAAAACTTGGGAAATTCGGTTGTTGATAGAGAGATAACGAAGATATAGGTTACCGATTGAGAAAGTGCACTCAACCGGTCTGGGGGCTATGTGGACAATCTCTCCTTGGATCTGAATATTGGGTAGCCGTTGAGAAAGAAAAGAAGAGTATTTGGGTTTTTGGTTGCAGGGGAATTCGGTAACCAGTTGCTGATCGGTCTTGCTGGGTTTAATCTCTTGACCTTTGGGAGGAGCAGACCGTTTCCGAAGTTTGAGAACCTTAATTTTCTGGCACCGGTAACTGGTTTCACCAGGCCCATTGGTTTTGGTGAGTTTGGGAGGAGTATCCTCTGGAGGAGAACCGATACCAACAATCTCAACAACATCCACAAAAGTTTCCATCCCATCTGCTCTTCTCTTCTTCTGGAGCTCGTCAGCAATAGGTGGAGGCATAGGACTTGAAATCTTCTCATGAACATCAAAAAGAGGAATCCCATGAGCCGACCGTGGGATAGAAGCTTTAGAGGTATAATAGTTCAAAGGAGATAACAAGTCATTCTGATAAAGACAACCATCAAGATAGACAGGAGGAACAGCAGGGTCAAGTCTATCATAATCGACTAAATCATCATCTGAAGCTTCTTCCTCCTCAAAGAAATCTGAAGTGGAATCCTCCTCAAACACTGGCTCAATCTCCTCCTTAGCCGGTGACGTATCTTGAGAAATAGAAGAGGGAGCAGCTTGGATAACCGATAACAAAGAGGCTTGAATAGTATGCTGAGTGGCCAACTCTTCAACTGATAATCGTTGTTGGTCTAAATTAGCTTCAAATAAACTGGCAGCCAAGGCTTTCTGCAAATTTATGTCATCAGCATCAACAGGTCTGCTTTCCTTAACCGGTTCAATAGATACAATGGTAAGGGGCTGGCTAACCGGGGGCACATCACTAACCGGTAGACTAACTGGTAGAGCAAATACGTCGGTTGAAGGCTCTATCACCGGTAGATCATCTCTAATCGGTTCAACAGATTCACCGGCAAGAGGCATCGGTTGACTAACCGGTAACTCATCCACACTTATCTTTTCTCCTCCTTCTAAGGCTGTAACCGGTGAAGTATTGGTTAAGTCTCCTCCCACATGTCTAACTGTTTCCATCGGTTTAGGAGTAGAAAAATCAACAGCTTCGGATCGGTCAATGACAGCATCGGTTTGGTCATTATCATCATCATCATCAGATTCACTAGAATCACTGGAGTAACTGGAGCTGGAGGCTGACCGATCATCCTTATCAACTCTAGCTTGATCATCTGAGTCACTGTTATCTTTGAACATATCTTCAATCTCTTCATCGGTTACTGAAGCCCATTTATTTTTGTTGGTCTGAACTGAAGTGAAGAAATCAGATAAAGAGATATCACCCATATTTTGAAAATTTCTGTTCATGTCCACCAGATTTTGAATGAGATCCATCACAATCTTGATACACTGCATTCTACGAGGGCCCAAATTGACAACTTCAGGATCAAAGGTGGGAAGATCATCTTCAGGAAGCTCATGTCTCCCTAGCTGGTATGGATCAGACTCTTGAAGGGTTTCTTGGGCATTGTAAAGAATAGCAAAGTCAGCCCAAACATCATGGACCATCATATCCTGCCTAAGCCTATCTTGAGCCAGGTAAATGGCATTCCATATAGGGGCAATAGATCAAAGTACCTGTTGTATTGCTTGATGAGACTATCTCTAGACAATGAGATATCGTAATCACTTAACAGGCACGGTTTGCTGTAATAGATCCCTTTTTCTTCGTGAATGTTGTCAAAATCCACATAATCTGTCATATCACCGACGGGGACTGAATCTTTGTTGATCTCATGGAACTGTAACAATATTCGGATGAATGGAGGCAAGTGATCAATTGGATAAACCCATTTTGGAGAAGGAACAGATTTGGGGTTAACTGACTATGGGTTGTAGTGGTATATATGGAAGGTTGGATTCCTGATCCGTTGGCAACGGCTTACCGGACGAGAAGATGACTGACCGGAAAAGGGGATATTTTCGGTAAGAAAATTGTGTTCAAAGAGCCGTTTAGGAATGAAAGGAATAAAGGTGCCCAAATCAGTTTCGATTCTCCTTTTTCTTTCAGCATTTTCTCTGGCTAACTCATAGGATGATTTAGGAGTAGGCTTGGACTTTTTGGAAGGTGGAGGAGCAAATTTTCTTGTTGCTTGTTTTTGGTGGTTAGGGGAAAGAATAGATGCAATAGGTTTGTCATCATCAGAAGAAGAAGCAGGTTGAGGAGCACTTACCGGTTGAGGGTTTGGCTTCATAGAGGATTCTGGTCATATCAAACTTATCAAATGATTTGCAGAAGGATTGAGGATATTTTGGTTGGTTTGCTGAAGCATTGAGGACAGCTGGGATCTTTCTCAAGGCACGGCTAATCAGAAGGTAATGGCATGGTTGGGCTTTGTTTGGCTTGGAAGAGGGCTTCTCTTTTTGATATTTCTTGAATGCAATCAGAATAATCCGTTAAAGGAAAGAACACCATTTGAAGTCATCTTGAAGGATAATGGTTGTAATGGCTTCCCATTGTATCATGGTGATACAATGATGGGAGCCTGACCGGCAGATGAAGCATCAATCAACTACCTCGGCAAGAGCATAGTAAACATCATCAAATTCAGCCTTCTTGTTTGCCTCACCGGTTACAAAGGGGTCAGATCCACGAACTTTAGTCCAAGCAACAATCATGTCTTTTATCAAGATAGAAGATGAACCGGTGGAAGAAAGGTCAGGGAAGGCAGCAGCAATGGTTGCAGGGCTGAAGGTAATGGGAACTCTGGCAGCAGTTGAAATGATATTGTCATTCTCCAAAACTCCATTGTCAAACAACTCATTAACCAATTCATAGAAGATATCTTCATTCCCCTCCGGCATCAAGAACGGAATTACTCCGGCAGCAACAAACAAAGCTTGAAGAGATTGGCCTTCTTCGGAGTCAAAGAAACTGGGGAGAATGTAACCTCCATAAATGTCTTTCTTGATTGAGGAAGGTTTAGGAGCCATCTGTGAAACAAATAAACATCAAACCAATATTTTAAGTTAGAATCGAAGAAACTTGGCATAATACATTATAGGCGATGTTCGTGACCTAGGTTTTGAAAGAACTAGATATCTTCGAACATTTTGAAAAGATTTTGAGTTTATGAAGAGTTACCAGTTATCTTGAGGATTGAGAGATTGATCACAGATGAAAATAAAAAACAAGAATTCTTTGCCGATTGCTTTTGTTTGCAGGTAGATTAGAGAGAGAAAAACCAGGAAAGTTTAAATGTTTGCTTTTGAAATCCTTTTATAGGGTGAGAGAAGGAAGGAAGACGAAAAGGTGTGTTGGTTAAATTAGAGGCAGTTCAAACGTTTTTAACTGGCATGCACATAAATTAATAAATTTAATTCACGATTTTAAATATGAGGCATGAAAATAGGAACGTGTGTGCAGCAGTTATTCTAAAATGTAATAAAGAACAAAAAGATAACCTTTTCGATAAACAAGAATGATACAGAGATTACCTTTTTGATCAATTATTTGAAATTGATCTATCTTGAAAAAGAAAGGATAGGGGAAAGGTAAAGGGGTCGTCAGACTGAAACGGCTAAGAAGACTGATGTGAGAGCAAGGAATGATGAAAACGAGTCGGTTAAAATGGATTGGGAATTTCGATCCGGCTGCAGTTCGTCGGTAAGCGAATAGACGGTAAGGTGGCTAACCGGTCAGGTGCAATGACCGATTAGAGAGAACTTTTCATCGGTTAGGGGCCATCGGTTAGTGACATCTCTTACCGATTAGGGATACAGGTTAGGTACGCCGGTTAGAGGTGTCGGTTAGGAATTCTTGCCTTACCGGTTAGGGGAACCGGTAGGGGAGCACCGGTTAGCAACAGTATATGAGGGACCACCTTGATCTCAGTTGATGGCTTACACAGATAGCAGAGTTAGCACAATATATTAACAAATATCAATCATGCCTAGTTCTCCTCTAAGGAATTCAAATCTTTTAATATCCAAGGGTTTTGTCAAAATATCACCTAACTGATAATCAGTATGTACTTTTAAAAGAATGATATTACCCTTTTCAACGTGATCCTTGAGGAAGTGGTATTTGATGTCTATGTGCTTAGTCTTTGAATGCATCACAGGATTGTTGGAAACTAAAATGGCTGGGGTGTTGTCACAGTAAATGGGACACACTTCTTAGGGAATTTCATAGTCCACCAGTTGTTGCTTCATCCATAGAATTTGTGAACAACAACTCCCAGCAGCTATGTACTCAACCTCAGTTGTAGAAGTGGATATTGATGCTTGTTTCTTGTATGACCAGGAGACCAATTAGTTACCTAGAAATTGACAAGTTCCACTAGTACTTTTCCTGGTGACCCTACAAGCTGCAAAATCAGCATCTGAATAGCCAATCAGTGTAAATGATGAATTTTTTGGATACCAAAAACCTAAGTTAGTAATTCCCACAAGATATCTAATAATTCTTTTAACAGCTTGTAAATGAGATTCTCTAGGGTTAGCTTGAAATCTAGCACATACACATACGACAAACATGATATTTGGCCTACTAGCGGTTAAGTAAAGTAGAGATCCTATCATACCTCGGTAGAGTGTCATATCTACTTTCTTACCGGACTCATCTTTGTCAAGGTGTACATTTGTGGCCATTGGAGTGCTTTGAGGATGAGCAGAATCAAGACCAAATTTCTTGATGAGATCTTTGGTGTATTTGGCTTGATTGATGAAGATACCTTCTTGGGTTTGCTTGACTTGAAGTCCAATGAAAAATGTTAGCTCACCCATCATGCTCATCTCAAACTTGCTATGCATTAGTTTCTCAAATCTCTTGCATAATTTTTCGTTAATAGATCCAAAAATGATGTCATCAACATATATTTGAATGAACAATGAGTGTCCTTTATGCTTTGTAATAAATAAGGTGGTATCGATTTTACCTCGTTCAAACTTCTCTCTAAGTAGGAATTTGGAGAGAGTTTCATACCATGCTCGAGGTGCTTGCTTGAGGCCATACAAAGCTTTATTCAATTTGTAGAAATGATCAGGCTTCTTGGAATCTTCAAATCCTGGAGGTTGTTCTACATATACAAGCTCTTGAAGTTCTCCATTAAGAAAGGCACTTTTCACGTCCATTTGGTATAACTTAAATTCTTTGAAGGCTGTATTGGCAAGAAATAACCTAATGGCTTCTAATCTAGATACGGGGGAAAAAGTCTCATCATAATCTATGCCTTCTTCCTGTCTATATCCTTTTGCCACTAATCTAGCCTTGTTCCTTATAATCTTTCCAGACTCATCCAATTTATTTCTATACACCCATTTTGTTCCAATCACTGTTTGATCACTAGGTCTAGGCACTAATTCCCATACTTTGCATCTATCAAACAGGTTAATCTCTTCTTGCATAGCCTCTACCTAGATGGGGTCATTAAATGCTTCTTCAGTCTTCTTTGGTTCTATATTTGAGACCATAGCAGAGGAAAATAATCCATGTTGTTTCTCCATGCTTCTTAACTGGCCTCTAGTCATTCTTGGAACAAAGACATCACCAATCATATTTTTCAATGGATGATCTCTAACTGTTCTCACTTCCCTAGGAAGGTCTTGCCTGACCGATTCTTGTCTTAAGGTTTCTATCGGAGGAGTAGAATCGGCTGAGGGAGGTGTGACCGGTTGAGGAGATCGGGTAGGAGACGGTGAGGCTGACTGATGGTGATCGGTTAGTGGGGAAGGAAATGGTAAGGTGATGTTTGAAATTGGTTCAGCTTCAGGTGATGTAAAAGGAAGAGTAGTAGGGGGGCAAGCTGGTAATGGACCGGTTAAAGGAGTTTTAATATTAGATTGACTAACCGATTGAGGAAAGAAGGAGTCATCAAAAGTAACATGAACAGATTAAATTTTCAACCATCGTTTATTAAAAACTCTAAATGCCTTACTGTGCTTGGCGTAACCAACAAAGATGCCTTCATCGCCTTTTTCATCAAATTTACCTCGGCGCTCTTTACCGTTGTAAAGAACATAACATTTGCAGCAAAAATCTTGAAGAAACCAATGTTGGGAATTTTGCCATGCCAAAGCTCATATGGGGTGTTGTTGTGAAATTTGTTGACCAAAGATCGATTATGGGTGAAGCATGTTGTATGGATTGCTTCAGCCCAAAAATACTTGGGTAGCCTAGCTTCGAATATCATTGTTTTTCCAGCTTCGATCAAGGTTCTATTCTTTCTCTCAACTATACCATTCTATTGTGGTGTTCCAACAGCTGAGAAATTATGATCTATTTCGTGATCATCACAGTACTGAGTGATTCTATTATTCTTGAACTCTGTTCCATTATTTGATCTCATACTGATGATATCACACTCCGTTTGGACGGAACAATCTGGTGGCAACATCATAGGTATCATCTTTTGAAGCAAAGGTCTCCACCCAGGTATATCTTGAGAAATCGTCTACAACAACTAAGGCATATCTGCTACCTCCTAAACTGGCAGTTGTTGTGGGGCCAAACAGATCCATATGTAGCAACTGGAGGCACCTAGAAGTGGACATGCAGGGCTTGCTCTGGAATGATTCTTTATGTAGCTTTCCTAACTGACAGGCTCTGCATTTCCTTCCATGATCAGCAGACACTTGAGGTAGACCGGCAAATAGATTTTTATTAGCAAGCTTGGATAGGTAATTGAAATTCAAGTGACTGAGTCTCTTGTGCCATAGCCAGGAATTCTCACTGATGTTCTTAGCTACAAAACAAACATTAGTAATACTCGAAACAGTATTTAAATCTATAGCATAAACGTTACCTTTTCGATATCTAGTGAGAAGGGTTTCACCTGTAGCAATGTTTTTCACATAACAGTTGGAAGAATTGAAAATACAATGCATACCTTTATCACAAAATTGTAATATGGAGAGAAGATTGTGTTTCAGACCATCCACCAAAGATACCTTCTGTACGGTAACTGTACCTCTTTTGATGGATCCTCGACCAATAATTTTACCCTTTGCGTTGTCACCAAAGACAACTGGAGGACCAGATACTTCTTCAAGATCGGTTAGGAGATCGGCATGGCCAGTCATATGCCTAGAGCATCCACTGTCCATAATCCAAACATCCTTACCGGCATCGGTTGAGGCTATAAAGCATTCTTGAAATAAAACAATAAGCTTATGGTCCCCCTTATTCTTTTGGGTCCAAAGAGTTAGTTCCTCTTTGGCAGCCATATCTGGCCACCACCTGAGCTTTTAGACTCAGTGGGTCCAGATAGGTGCTTCAAGAGGCATTCATAAGCCTTGTGACCGATAAAACCACAATTTGTGCATTTATTAGAAGATGGTTGTGAGGACTTAGATGAGTTGATATTCAATTTAGCCAATGCTTCAGAAGGGTTTAATGATTGAACAGGAACAAATCCTTTGGGGACAAAGGTGATGGATTTACCTTTGTTGGCCGGTTGCATAGGCTTAGGAATTCCTTTACCGGTTGAGGGGCCCTTACCGGTTGGATGACCAGTGACAGTTGTCTGACCGGTCACTCCCTGACCGGTTACGGCTGCCTTACCGGTTGAGGTTTCCTGACCTGCAACTTGGCCAGCAAGTTTAATTCCAGCTTTGCTGTCACCATCACTGAGTGGGACATATTGTCCTAGCTAAGGATCAGCTACCTTAGTCTATTGGGATTTGTTCTTGTTAATTGTGACCTTCATCTGTTCCTTCACCTTGGGATAGGTGTGAGAGACAAGCACCAAAAGGTCTAGGTGAACCTTTCTTAAGCAGGTTGGATTGAGCATCATCAAATTTGTCCATCAAGTTCTCAGTAACAGACTTGGTAACTGGTTTATCTTTGTTGTCATTGCTGCTGGAGGTAAAGCCTATACCTGATAGATCTCTGTTAGGAGACATCTGGTCTTGTATGATAGTCTCCACAGCAGCTCGGGGTTTTGAAAAGGTGTCAAGAGTTTTTGAAAGAGAGTTATTCCTTGACACTAGATCAGCAACTTGACTAACACAGATATTTAGTCTCTCTGTGAGTCCTTGATTTTCTTTCCTCAACTGATCAGACTCTAGCTTACTTTCATTCAAAACTTTTATTTCAGCTTTTAAAGAGTTATTTTAAGTTGTGGCCTTTTTAAGATTAACAGCCATAACTTTGTGAGCTTCATTTAATTTTTCAAAATCAGAGAAGAGCTCATTCATCACCTCTGCCATTTCAGATTTTGACATATTAGTCATAGGGTCAATGGTAGGCTGAGAAGTTGAGGATGATGGTTCAAAGTTAGTATCAAAATTAGGTAGGGATGATATCGGTTGAGGACTTGGCTCGGTTAGAGTCTTTAAGAATTGAATCGATCGGGGCTCAAGCATCGGTTGATGAGAAGAGATCGGTAAGGCTTGAGCATGGTAGGTCTGTTGAATTGGTTGCATCAGAGGTCTGGGAGTGGGCAAGGTTTTACACTGACCGTAGAGAGCTCCACCTATGTTCTGAATTTTGAAATTGTAAGGGTTATGAGCCTTGGGAATAGGATCATCAAAGTAAGTCAAGGGAGATCTCATAGGTAGGGTCTGGTCATTGTAAGATGATTGTTCATTGGAGTTGGGATGTCTAAAGATAGGTGACTGCAAGGAGATGGGTTCATCATTGGTTCCATCAATAGCAACAAAACTAACATCAGCATCTTCATCTGAGTCAGCATTCTCATTTTCAGAGTCAGTCTTAAGCCAAATTGGCATAGCCTTTTCGGTTCCTTCCTCGGCAACTAAGCTCTTAGATCTAGGGTTTTTCTTGAACGGTTTCTTCCTCAGAAATTTATATTTCGGTTGAGGACATTTGGAAGCAAAATGGTCAGATTTTCTACAGTTGTAACACACAAGCTCACCTTAGGCATTCTTACCATCGGTTGAGTTTGAGGTTTGGCCTTTTCTTTGAAAGTTCCCAGATCTTTGGAATGATGAGGATTTGAGTTGGAAGGGTTTGTTGTGGGATTGTTGGGATCTCTTAAAATCCTTGAACTTTCAATAGTTTCTAGCAAAGGCAACAAATTCATCTTCTTCCTCAAAAGGCATACTAGATGAGGTATTGGCTTGAACTGGTTGAGGCTGAGAGATTAAGGGAGAGTCATTGGTAGAATGGATGTTTAGTAAAGAGGAACCAGGGAAGATCTCGGTCTGAGCTGGCAGAGATAGACTTTTGAAATGTTTTTGAACTCCACTCAGCCGGTTGAGCTCTTCCTCATATAGAAACAAAGTTGACACAATGTTCTGAATATGAGTAGTGTTCAAATCTCGGCATTCTTTCAAAATAGCGACCTTGACATGCCACAAATCTCCAAGAGAGTTAAGGAAACTCATGTTTAGGTCTTTCATGGTGTAAACTCTACCTAAAGAAGCACAAGAATTACTCACCTCGCAGAAACGTTCGTATGTTTCCTTTAACCTATCATCTATTGAATCCATATACCGCATGATTCTATTCTTCCATATTGGAAATTCGTTTTTGTTCAACATGGGAATAGTCGCCATGTTCCATGTTTGCATGAGTTTTCCTGCCATCTTGGATTTTGGCAATTCAAGCGGTTAAGCTTGGAAAAATAGTTTTCAAAAATTGTAAGCTCTGATACCAATTATTAGGCCCAACTTGTAGGAATCAGGCCAAAGGGGGGGTGAATTGCATGTTAAAACTTTTTATAAAACTCTTTTGATCTTTGAAAATGTTAAGTCACACTATCACTAACCGGAGAGATAAGTTTGCACAGCGAAAAGAAGATAACGGTTAGAGAGGTACTTAAAACGGTAAGGTAAGGAGTTTCAAAAGGTAAGTTAAAATTTCATGCAACAATGGTAAATACTCATTCCAGTAAGACAAACAATTAATTAAGCAGTAGTAAGAGTCAATAGGTTGTGACTAGTTGAGAGATTGTCAACCAGTTACAACTACACAATAAATAAACAAACACACAAAGAAATGGCACATTATTTGAAGAGGTTCACAGTGTTAAATAACTGCTACGTCCTCTACCAAGTTTGGTCAGAACTTGGATTTGTGAAAGTGCACTGCTATTAATGGTTCCTAACTATTACAAGTTGCAAGCCAATGATTGAAGACTGCTAAAAGTAAAGTGACCACTAATGGATCGTGCTACAATAAAGACCTGGTGTTTTCTAGAGATGTGCTCACAAGTTGAGCTGATTTCCCTAGGGTGTATGTGTGATTCAATCAATGTGTTCCATATGTAGTCTTGTTGAGGAACACAACAGGATTGATTGAAGGTGCTCAGTGTATGTCCTACAGAGATGTCTGGTGAATGTGGGGACTTGAATTGAATGCCTTGAACTAGAGAATTTGCAGGTTGGTAGTTCTTGGAAGCTCTCTCTCAAGGATCTTAAATGCACCAACCATCTTCAATGCTCCGGGGAAGCTATTTATAGAGAGCTTTGAAAAGGAGTCGTTGTCTTTGAAGTGGTTGTAATGATGACTTGGACTGGCAGGCATTAAATGGGAGTATCTTTACATTTAATGCCTGAGATTGGATAGAGAGAATTTCCATTGAGTGGTTGAGGGGATGTGAGTATTGGTTACTTGACATTCCTCAAAGAGGTACTAACATGTTGCAGAGATGTCTTTTCAGCATGCTGCTTTACCAACTTCAGCTAAAGTTTATGGCTGGGTAGTTGGGGACAATTAATGCTTTGGCTAGCTGCTGAAGGAAGCTTGCAGGATAAGCCTGGACCGGTTAGGAGAATGAGGGACAAAGCCGGTGAGAGACATCGGCAAGGTAGATGACCGGTTAGGCGAGGCTTACCGGTTGAGTGGTCAACCTGTTAGGGAAGCTTCATACCAAGTAATCTCACAAACTGATAGGGAAATCTTCAGGTCTTCAAGTCTGCAAATCTTGAGAAAATTACATATTAAAAACACTGGGCACTAGCACTAAGGGGACCTATAATACATAGAAAAATTCTATTTGGTCTAATTAAAATTAGGGGTCCTCAATAATGCTTGTTGTGATTAGGATTAAGCAATTCTAAATCTAAACATATATTTGACTAACAGGGACCTTTTCATGCGGTCTGGGAGCCCAGTTGTACTGACTATGTGGTTACAAGAGCGGCTCGGGGCTTTACGTAAGGCTTTTCCTACTCATTGTCCTTGGGTGATTTCTTGGAGAAGTGCACCGAGATAGTAGGATCAGGATCGTTGGGAGCTGTTGATGGCTCGGCTGTCTACTTCGAATGTTTGTTAGTGGGTGCCTCACTGGAGGTTGTAGACCAGGAGGACATTTCAGGAGTCCTACATAGTGAGGGTTCCATGGCTATCCTGGTCGTCCTTTTACATTCCCCGCTTTGTATCGAGACAGTTTGGGGCCTTACAGGAGCCTTTAGATGATTGGGAGAACATTCGGACCATGGAGGTGGAACCTTTAGACATGAGAGATCTAGATAGCTTCTCCTTTTTCTTGAGAGCATGGACATATGGTGCTTCTCCACCCAGGGCCATTCTAAAGAATAGGAAGAGTACCATTTTGACCACAACTTACCTGGATTGGTATGAGAGGGAGATGGGGGCAACTCAGATTGTCTTGGGAGAGAGGCGCCAGGCCTTATTGGGTGCTGATAGTGACTCTAGCAGGACTTTGAGGGAGGCTGAGGCAAAGGCTAGTCGCCATAACCAATCGGGTTATTTCATCAAAGATATGGAAGTCAGATATGAGAGACTATTGGAGATTCCTCCTCTCACCGAGGCTCAGCGGGAGGAGATAAAGACTCGTGCCAGGTTAGAAAAGGCACTTATTGACACAGGTTTGATCGAGGCTCCAGTGAGGGCACCCGAGATTGGGATGAGGGAGACAGACATCATTGAGAAGAAGAGGAAGAACAATCGAAGAGGTCGAGTCGTGGAAAGAAGAATAAGGATGACGCTGCTGCTGACAATTGAGAGACTCTTCTAAGCATCCACTTATTGCTTTACTTGCAGACACATTAGTTGATTAGGTCTTTTATTGTATATTTTTGTCTTCATAGCAGGTTAGGAGAGTCAAGAGTATTACGTGCTTGAACTCATCAAGAAGTTTTTAATTTGTAAAAACAAGAGATATTATCTTAGAATTTTTCAAGACACATTTCATGAAAATCTGGATGTCTTATTTATTATTTAGACTGAACCATTTCTGGCTGCCTTCGTTCCCCTTTTACAAGAAAGACTAAGGGGCTCAGGTCCCCATAGTTCAATCCTCTTTAGCAATAACCTGCTTAAAGTTTCTTTAATGTATTGTTCATTTTGTGTGTCTGCATCTTGTTCAAATGAATCATTATTAATTGTTGTTAGATTATTAATTAATTTATCATTTGTTAAGTTGGCAATAAGGGGATACTTAGAAAGATCTATCATTTCATTTAATGCAAAGAGAAAGATGACATTGGCGACACATTCATAATCTTCAGGCGTAAGGCCTTCAGATGACTTAGAGGACTCAAACTCAAAGACTCCTAACTCTATACTACGAATGACAAAGTGTTTGACAGGACTAGACATGGAAGCACTCATCACTATTGCTGTCTTGGGGAGAAGCAAATTTGTTGGCATTCACAAAGTTGGGGAGCTCGAACTGGTCAAAAGTCTTTCCGGGGTCGTTCGTGGGTCGGTGCCTTGGAAAAATGGTAAGCGGATCAAGGGACGCCTGATACGGTCTCTTGGCGAGCTCCTCTGTAGCAATCTGGCTCATGGACTAGACATGGAAGCACTCTTCCCTTTGCTGATTTTCGACACCACCACCTTATCTGTGTAGCGGGCAGGGGGGTTGGCTTGGATTATACTGATGAAATCTTCCTCATGTGAGACCTTGATTCTGCCCTGACTGACCATGCATTCTATGGGGACCCTGTATTCTTCTTCCAAATCTTTCAACTTATCATTGAACTTGACGATAGCTATGAACTCGAAGCTTTCTACCTCTAAGGGATCGACCGGGCGGGGGTTGCTGGGATGGACCTTGCTCTGATTAGCTGAGGCTTTGACGGGCTCTTGAGAGTAGCTGACATAATAATCAAACTTGCCAGAGGGTTCTCCTAGCGTTCCTACGCTGGTATCTCCTGCCTCATATCTCTCTTTCAGCTTTTATTGGGAGGATTTCTTCTACTTTCTCCTCTTTGAGGGGGCATCCTCATTGATCCATTACTGGTATGCGTCTTCCAGGCAATCGTCATAGTCGCAGACGTCGTACCAAATGTGGGGCTTCATTTGAACTGGTGCGGCTTCCTCCCTAGGCATCAGGTTACCCATACCACCATTGTTTCTGTCAGATCTGCCATTCTAGACCTTTGAGTAGACGAAACTGATGATTCGGACGAACTGTCTGAGACTGAGATTTCTACACTGAATAGCAGCTAACCTGGTATTCTCACCCACTTCTTTCTCGCTGTGGGAAAGGGATAGGCAAGGTTTAGACTTGAGGTAGGTGTTTAGGCTGAAGGCTCAAGTAACATGCAATTAAGAATCTTCAAGTTTACTTAAAACAGTGTCTTTTAATTATCTCTATTTGGTTGTAAAAGGTTGCCCTTCTTTTTCGCAACTATTCTAGATCATGGATCAGTGGGTTCTGTCACTATGTCTAAAGCCCCTCGTTTTGCACCTGTATTTCGACATCCCACGGTGGACAGCCCCGGTCGAGGGTCCTATAGAGCAAGCGGATCCCACCGACCGAAAGAGATGAACGGTCCTAGAGTCTAGTGGATCATAGGAATTTTAACGCACGAGTGATACGGATTATAGTCAATGTCAACGTCGTCAAAGTCAAGTCTTTAGCCTTAACGGAATTTCGGCAGAGTTTCGCTTGCGCGAGAGACGTTGACTTCGGCGTTGTCCAAGGAAAATAATAGGCATAGGTCGGACGTTAAAAGTCGAATGACACGGCGTCACATTGAGCGTTGTTGAATACTTTGTGCAAGTCAAAGTCAAAGTCAATGTTGGGAGTCAAGATTTTGCTAATTTTGCCTAACAAAATTTTGGCATGGCTTCGCTTGCGTGAGGAATCTTGACTCTAGCATGGGCTCGGGTTTGACTTTTACATACTCCGTGCAAGTCAAATTCAAAGTCAATGCCGGAGGTCAAGATTTTGCCAATTTTGCCTAACGAAATTTCGGCATGGCTTCGCTTGCGTGAGGAATCTTGACTCTTAGCATGGGCTCAGATTTGACTTTTACAGGGGTATACGACGAGGCTGTATGACACAGTCTAGAAAAAAACCAACCAAAAAAGTCACGGTTTTAAAAGTGTGACACTGACTAGTGCATTGGTCGACACAGGATGCCATGGGGAGTTTGGGATGATTCCGTGCACGCCCAGGAGCGTCGTAACACTGTCTGTGACTGAAATTGAACAACCATCCCGGGTTAAGGACGTGCGTGCAAAAGTGTACATGATATAAATAGTGCGCGTAGTGTACGGTCACCTAAAAATTCTTTTATGAGTTAAAATAGAGATTTTCATCATGTGTTTTAAATGAATGTTTTGGGATGGGGAAAATGCATCACATAAGCACATAAATTTTCTAGTCTGAAACCAGTCCAGATTCTGGACAGAACAGCCTCAGAAATTGCCACAGATTCCAGATTAATGCCAGATGAAAATTGTCCTGGTGGAACTGCTGATAAGGCCGCACGGCGCAGACCAGGGCAAATCAGGCCGCACGGATGGGAACAGCAGTTTTCCAGGTTCCAATTTGTTGCCTTTCCAGAATGTTTAGCCAAGATTTCTGGGCAACTTTCAGCTTCATATTTGTACCTGCTTATCATTCAGAGTATGTACAAACAAGAATAGCACAAGGAATGCATAAAAAAGAAAAATTGCACAAGCACAAAAATTGGACTCGGAACCGAAGGCTAACCCTCGTAAATGTTCGAAAGCTTCATAGGAGAGTAGAAGTTTGGAAACATTTACTTGTCCCCAGTGGAGTCGCCAACTGTGAATTGCCCCATTTTTTTAATGAAAAGGGGTCAAGTTTACCTCAGTTGGAAGACACCAAATTTATGAAAAATGGAGTCGCCATGCCATTTTGATTTATCCTCGAAAATTTCAAAAAAAAAAAGGAAAAGGGTTCGGAGGTTAAGTTACTCCTTAGGAAGAACATTTGGCGTTCACCCAAGGAGCCTTTCAAAAGCAAGTCTTTCAAGGTCCAAAATTTGTGCTTGTTTGTGTGCGTGTGTGATTTAAGAAAAGAGAAAGGATGTGCCAAATTTTTTATCTGAACCTAAGAACCATTTTAAGAAGGTTTTAGTTCGAGATGCCTTGGACTTTAGTATTTTCGGGATTTTGAACCCATACTCACTTTGAACTTATGATCATCATTATGGGACTTTTCGACCCTCCCATTAGGTTAATCAACCATTATAGGCGTAGGAGCCTTAGTATGTCATAATCTAACTCTCCTTTGGGATTTTATTCAAATGTGATCAAAGAAATCATTTTTAAGTCTAAGAATGAGACATTTAGAAAAAAGAATGAATCTTTGGCCATCAATCCTACATCTTGAGACAATGGTGATTCATAGGGACATTGTGTGTGTTTGTCTCAAGTGATCGTCGGAGATTTCAGAATCGAGACTCATTGATTCCTAAAGGGACAAAGATTATGGCATTTTGTAATGGGATTGATGTAAAGATGGAGTCTTTACACCAATCTTTACTACGGAATGCTCAAGAACCATGGGACTAGGGGAATGGGATATAAAGATTGGATCGTTTATGTTCATCCTATGTCTTTGATGCCTTAGTAGGCTTTTAGACAATCCTTGGAGAAAAGATTCCAACTTTAGGGACATGGGGATAAACAATATTAACATAAAGATTGCATTTTTAATATGGAAATACAAGGAGTATCATTAATCTAAGAGCATAATGTAAAAGGATGGATCTTTATGGCTTCTCCTATGTCCTTATTACCTCATTAGGTGGACAATCCTTGGAAAAACTAGATCAAGGGGAGGGGAGAACATACACCCTCTGTTCCAATAAAAGCTTCACCAATTACCCAAAAAGGGCGTCCCGTTAGAAGTTTCACCTTTCAATTTTTGCAAAGAATCTTTACTATTCAACCCACTCATTCTCTCTCCTATTTCACTATTACACTCACAACATTTTTCAAATTTACTATTTCCTCCACTCATTCTCTCTCCTATTTTACTATTACACTCACAACTTTTTTGAAACCCTTAATTTGCGTGCCGGGGAAAAATGGTGAAGCAATTACCGGGATGGAGGGAGTATAGTAAATAAAGATTGCATTTTTATACATAAATGTAAAGGGGGATCACATCCTCATTTGGTAGATCATCCCTAGAACAAGCCACTTGTGGAATCTTGTTCATCCTAAGTAGAGGATCTCCATGAGTCATTTGTGTAGGGGAGTGGGAAATATTGATCTACATTGCTAAAGATTGGAACTTTATGACATAAATAAAGTTAAGCAACAAGTAACAATGGAATGAGAGAATATAGGAGTGTATTAGAGGTGAGGGAGGGAGAGATTACCAATATTGGTGTTTCTCTATCTTCCAAGGGAGGTTTTACTAGGAAATATCTATTAGGAATAGATTAGGATAGGATTAGTATATGAGAGAGAGTGGTTTTGTGTGTTTAAGGGACTGTATTTCGAGTCTTGATTTATGCAGAATAACAGTGCTGTCGAAATTCTCCTTTTTTTATATGAATAGAGGAGGCCTCTATTTATAGGCTTCTGTTGTGCTTCTTATAAGGCTGCACGACATGACCATGCGCAAAAATAAGCCGCCAGGTGCCTTCTTCTGTCGCGTCAGCTTGTTTCTGGAAACATGCAAGGTGGCAGGTTGGAAGCTTCTTTCCAGCAAGGTCCTATCCAGAATTCTTATTCCTGATAGGTCCTTCCTTGCTTGGAAAGTCTTGAAAAGTTCCCAAATTGCGCCTAAACTTTATGAAAGTTTGGGAAACTGCTAGGTAACTTAGATGGGAAGGCATGAGCTAGATTTGGGTACTTACACCTCCAAAAGGTAATTGACGAATGGACCAAATCTCATGTCATCATGGATCAAATTCTTGAATCTTAAAAGGCTAGTGGTGACAAAGAAGGCCTGGGATTCCAAACTGGTGAATATTTGAAGTGTGCATCCTGTTGTGGAAAGGATGAGGGATTATCAAAACAAACTCAAGAAATCCTAAGGAAAAGCATTCAAATTCTAAGGGTAAAGGACAGGAACCAAATGCTAAACTTAACATCCATTATGTCTACTCTAAGAAACAATTTGGGAAAAATTCACAAATGAAAAGAAAAGTTTCAGAGGATGAAACTGCTACTGAGGTTGAAACCGCTGATGAGGTTCCATTTGTGGCTGATCGTCCTTCTTCTTCGATTGCACCTCATGCCTTCGAAAGCAATAAAAGCGTTCCAAGAAAAACTGTGGTCAAACCTAAAATGACCTTTGTCATGGCAAAAACCTCCGTCCCAAAAACGAATGCTGAACCTAAGAAAAGTAAAAAGTTTGTAAAACCTCAGTTTGCTTACATTTTTCATTGTGTGTGATAGTTCTGGTCCCAAGGCTGAAGAATGCCTTTTGAGGTTCACACCTAATGCCAGAAAGAATAATCCACCTTCTATCAAATAAGTGTGGGTTGTCAAAAGATGTTAACCTCAAGACCCAAAAGAATAAAGGGGACCTCGTTTTTAAATGTTTATTTTTCAGGTCCTCTGCTTAATGGCTAGTCACTCCAAGGCAAAATCAAATGAATGGTATCTTGACAGTGGATGCTCAAGACACATAACTGGAGATAGATGTTTAGTGAAAAATGTCATTGAAGCAAGCGGTCCTTCTGTAACCTTTAGTGTCAATAACAAAGGCAAAATTGTTGGCTATAGAACAATTAGGAGAGGAAACCTCATCATTAAGAAGGTTTCACTAGTTGAAGGAATCAAGCATAACCTCCTATCGATTTCTCAATTAAGTGACAATGGAAAGCACAGCAACTTCATTTCATCAAATTGCTTTATCAAAGATGGAATTTCCAGAGTCACATTGCTCATAGGGATTCGTAAGAGTAATATTTACATTATTGATTTAAATTCTACATGTAGTATTACTAATCTCTGTTTTGTAGCTAAAATTGTGAGCAAAAATAGTTGGCTATGGCACAAGCGTTTGAACCACTTGAAATTCAAGTATCTTGCAAAGATTGGAAGGGAAAATATCATTTGTGGTTTACCTAAGGTGACTGATAATCATGCAGAAAAGTGTCGTGCTTGTCAACTTGGTAAACAAATTGCGTCATCTTTCACCGGCAAGACCGCACCATCAACTTCAAAATTTTTACAACTGCTTCACATAGATTTGTTTGGACCTATCACCACTGCTAGCATTGGAGGAAATAGATATACTTTAGAAGTAGTGGATGATTATTCAAGATACATGTGGGTTGAAATGATGATCACAAAAGATGATTGCTATGAAATTCTAACCTCACTTTTTAGATGGCTCCAAACCCAAAAGGAAGACGACATCGTTAGTGTAAGGTCTGATAATGGAACAGAATTCAAAAATAACGGTTTTTCTCAATATTGTGATGACCATGTAATTGATCACAATTTTTCTACCGTTGGTTTTCCACAACAAAATGGGGTTGTGGAAAGAAAGAATAGGACGTTATTGAGGCTGGAAAGATAAAGATTTCTTAGGTCAAGCTTCCTTAGTATTTTTGGGCTGAAGCAGTCAACACAGCGTGCTTCACTCAAAATCGTTCCCTCATCAACAAGATCTACAACAAAATTCCATATGAACTTTGGAGAGGAAGAACCCCCCAACATTGCCTTTTTCAAAATATTTGGCTGCAAGTGCTTTATCCTCTACAATGGAAGAGAAAACAGAGGTAAATTTGGAACTAAGTCTGATGAATGTATTTTTGTTGGGTATGCTAAACATTCCAAAGATTTTTGTGTTTTTAATAAATCTAGTTTAATGATAGTAGAATATGTCCATGTTACATTTGATGAACATTCTCTCCTTGAGCCACATTTGGCTCCAAATGTTGATGATGATTTTGTTGAGTCTAATGAAATAGATGAATCTTCTAAAACCACACATGAGCCAAATCAAGAACATCAAAATCAATCAACTCAAGGAAATCCATCAACCTCAACTGAATTTCCATCAGGTCATTTTCAAATTGCACCTGAAGTTCCAACTCCAGATGCAACCTCTAGGGAATATTTAGATGAGCATTCACCCATTCAGCTAATTGAACTTCTTTGTCAACTTACATTCAATGACTTCACTGAAGGATCTAACGATGAACCAATAGAAGATCTTCAGCAAACCTCAGTTCAAACAGATTTACCCCCTGAGGTTCGTGAAGTCAGCAATCACCCTCTCTCAAATGTCATTGGTGATTTATTTGCTGGAGTTCAAACAAGGAGATCAAATTATGATGAGCATACTTCTCTATTATATCAAATTGAACCCAAGAAAGTTGATGAAGCACTCCAAGATTCAAGTTGGGTTGTTGCAATGCAAGAAGAACTCAACCAGTTTGAAAGATGTAAGGTTTGGACATTAGTTCCTAGACCTCATAATCAAGGAGTTATAGGTACAAAGTGGGTGTTTAGAAACAAGATGGATGAGAATGGAAGCATCACCAGAAATAAACCAAGGTTTGTTGCACAAGGATATAGGCTAGAAGAATGAATTGACTACGATGACATCTTTGCTCCAGTTGCAAGACTAGAAGCAATCAGAATTTTCTTAGCCTATGCATCGTACAAATATTTCATGCTTTATCAAATGGACGTTAAGAGTGCTTTTCGCAATGGTGAACTTCAAAAAACCGTGTATGTTGCTCAACCTCATGGATTTGAAGACTTAAAATTTCTAAATCATGTCTACAAACTCTAAAAGGCTTTGTATGGACTCAAACAAGCTCCAATGGCATGGTATGAAACTCTATCAAAATTTCTTCTAGAAAAGGGTTCAAATGCGGTAAAATCGATACAACTCTATTCATTGCTAAATATATAATAATCATTTAATACTTGTTCAAATTTATGTTGATGATATTATTTTTTGCTCTACTAATGAAATATTGTGTAAGCATTTTGAAAGCTAATGAAAAGCATGTTTGAGATGAGCATGATGGGAGAATTGACATTCTTCCTTGGGCTACAAATCAAACAATGTGATAAAGGAATCTTCCTTAACCAAGCAAAATACACAAAGGAGTTAATCAAAAAGTTTGGACTGGAAAATGCTAAAGCATATGATACTCATATGGCTACTGGCAATAAGCTTGATAAGGATCTAAAAGGTAAAAAGGTTGATCAAACTCTATATCGAGTTATGATTGTCTCATTACTTTACTTAACTGCTAGTAGACCAGATATTATATTTAGTGTTTGTTTTTGTGCTCCTTATCAAGCTGATCCTAGAGAAACACTTTTAAGTGCGGTCAATCGTATAATCTGATATCTCTCTAGAACTACTAATCTTGGACTTTGGTATTCCAAAAATTTGAATTTTGAACTTGTAGGTTATTCAGATGCAGATTATGCATCTTGCACCATAGACAGGAAAATAACTAGTGGTACTTGTCACATTCTTGGAAATAGACTAGTTGATTGGGTGAGCAAAAAGCAAGCCTCAGTTTCAATTTCAACTATAGAGGCTGAATACATTGCTGCTGGAAGTTGTTGTTGTCAAATACTTTGGATGAAGCAACAGTTGGTGGACTATGGGATTAACGAAGGAAATTGTCCAATTATGTGAGACAATACCTCAACAATATCAGTCTCTAACAACCATGTCATGCACTCAAAAACCAAGCACATAGACATCAAGTATCACTTCCTCAAAGACCATAGGAAAAGGGGAACATCCATTTAGAGCATGTGGGGACAGAAAACCAAATTGCTGACATCCTCACAAAAGCTCTCGACTCCAAGAGGTTCTCATTCCTTAGAGGAGAAATGGGTATGCTTGAACTTAAATAAGTCCATTTGCTTTTTGATACTAACTTGTGTGCTATGTATGTTGTTTAGGTGAAATTCCTGTTGAGGTTTCAAAACCTCACCCTTGCCCTTGTTAAAACCACGTGACCAAACCGCATGCAGTCAACCACGTGCTCTCAACAGCATGCAGCTTCCAGACCGCATGATCAAAACCGCCTTTCAACACTATGAAAAACTTCAACATTTTTCATTTCATAGCTTTGAAGAAGCTTCAGTAATGTGGTTTGATATTTCCATATTAAAAAAACTTTATTATTTTATTATTTTTGTTAATATCAAACTGCATGCCACATGGACCCAGGTAAGTTTTCTAAATTTATTATTTGGTCCTTGTCTCTTTTGAGACAAATTATTTGTATAAGGGTACTTTTGCAAATATTTTCCCACATTATTTCAAAATTTAAACCCATTAAATACAAAAGGAATATTTTCCTAACCCTTCACATCAGCCATCATAGGGCTATGTGAAGAAGTCGAAGAGGTGGAACTGTGTTGGTGGTACACTTAGTAGGAAAGTGGAACCATCATAACCTATTTGCACTCCACCCAATAACCACCTATATATACCTTAGTAGTGCTACAATTCAAACTCTTTCTGCTGCCAACTCTCTGCAACAGTATCTTCTTGTCTCAACCACTTTCTCTCTCTAATACTCTCTCTCTCTTAAAACTGAACGTTAATGGCTCCCAAACGAACATCAGAAACTGCATTTCCTAAAGTTCCTAGAGCAACAAAGAAACCCTTCAACGATATGGTATGTGTTCTAACCTTTATTATTTGATTTCTGCAAATCACCATTGTTGAACAGTTGAGAAAAACCCTTCGTATGCTTGAACTGTTTTTGTTTGATTAAGTCTTCATTTATTGATCATTTTGAATGATACTTGTTGGGTTTTACTCGTATTACGGTTAGGATTCTGTATATGAACTTTATTTGATGATCTATACTTGTTTAGGGTGTTAATTTGTTGATTTACAGTTTTGGGGTTTTCAAAAACCATTTGATGTTCTTCATGATTTCTTGGTGATTCTGGACAAAAGTTGTAATTTTGTTGTTATAATGTTGTTCTACAACTTGTTAGGATCATTTTGACATGCTACTTGTTGATTTTGGTGAACTTTCATCATACCTCTGTTCATCATGTTCTCCGTATGCTCATAACTGTTCATATTGATTTTTTGAAAATACCTTATATGTTGGTTGGTATGATTTCAAAAATTTTGTTTTCCATACTTAGAAAGTTTTTGAAATTTTTTCACTGAATATGCCTTAGAACCTCATCTCTCAAAACCGCATGATCACTACTAGAAATTCATGTTTTAGCCACTGTCTTTAGTCACAGAATAGAGTCGGTTGCTAATTTAAAAACGAGTTTGCAACCGAAACTTTGTAGTTGCTAATTTAGCTACTGAATTGCAACAAAACATTTTGGTGTCTAAGCTAGCAACTGCTTAGCAACTAATCTTACTTAATGGCTAATTTTGCATCTGACTTGTAACAAAATTTTATTTGTGGCAAGTCGGTCTCTAAATTTGTTGCTAAACGGTTGCTAAAAATAATATGCGCATGATTGTAAAATTTTAAAAAATATTTCAGTAACTAAATAGTAGCTAAGTTCAAATATATACAAGTCAATAGATGGGTGGCTAAATTCGTTGCTAACGAATTTGTTTTAGCCACCGCTAAATTGCCACTAAATAGTTTTGTTCTATATTAGCAAGGAATTTGCGACTCATCGTTTTTCTGTTGATAATTTAGCTACCGAACATTTTTGGTGGCTAAGTTGGAGGTCAATCTGCAACTAATCATGTTTCGTGACTCATTTTAGCCACTAATATGAAACTAAATCTTATTGTTGTATGTCAGTCACTATATATCAGTTGCAAAACGGTTGAAAAAAATTAAAATATATTTAAAATTCATCAATAGTTTTTTATTTTCTTTTAATTTTTTATTGATTAGGAAATAATATTTTAGATTTTTTTTACTAGTGATATTTTTTACAAAAAGGTAAAAAAAAAAAGATAGAAAAAAACTAAACAAATGAAAGTATATAGAAGAAAAGAGGGACGAACTACCCTATATTTGTTTTTTATTTTCTTGTAATTTTTTATTGACTAGAAAATAATATTTTAGACTTTTTTTACTAATGATATTTTTTACAAAAAGGTATATACAAAAAGATAGAAAAAAACTAAACAAATGAAAGTATATAGAAGAAAAGAGGGACGGACTACCCTATATTTATTTTCTTTTAATTTTTTATTGAATATAAAATAATATTGTAGACTTTTTTTACTAGTGATATTTTTTACAATCATGATGTACACAAATGGCTTGAGCACTTCTTTTTCTTCCTTTTGCAGGTCCAATTCTCTAAAGATGGAAACTATCTATACACAGGGGGAAGGAAGGTATAATGTTGTTTCCTATGTTTTTCACCCAAATAGGGTACTCTTTTATCCTTTCAAAATCTCTCCCCTTTCTACCCAGCTCCTGGAAAATTGGATAGTTTGGTCACAATTGATGAAGTACTTACCCGTGATGTTTATTGATCCCTCTATGTAATCTCAACAATCCTCCTTAGTTATAGTTTGCTTGCATCTCCCAGGTGGGTGGTGAGTATCTCTTGGATACATGGTAGTGTAGTTGGTAATTCACCAAATAAGCAAGATCCATGCTGCATGATGTTTCATGACAATCATGAATTGTACTTACTACCCTCACTAATAGCATTATAGCTATTATTAGGTTGAGGGTTGATGCCAGTCCTCTTCTTTCCTGTAGTATTTAGGGAACAACAGACTGCAGTTCACTTTTATTTGTTGATCCATTTTCTCTAGCTTTTCCATTTGAGCGAAGTTTTGTTTTCTGCCAGTTCATCTTCATGCTTATAATTCATCATATCAGAAACAATAAGTGCATCTCAGATCATGTCCATATCCGAGGATGGCATTCTACTAAGCTGAAACCCTTCAATATGATCTGATGACATTATTTTTTACTTTATAATCTGTTTTGGTGCAGAATGACTACATTGCTCATGTTCAACCACACACCATGTCGGAAGGCGAAGGAGGAGAGAACAGAAATGCCATAAGTAACATCCCGTTTGATCCTAATAAGTGGATTGAATCTACCGGTGGAATTCACTAGGGTCACATTTTAGGCTTCAGGTAAAAAAGGGCTCTATTTGGCGAGGTAAGCATTGAACAACCATCTCCATCGACTAGAGTAATGTCTAATCCAATATCACACGAGGAAGCACAAATTGTGGAGGAGGCTCGACGTAGAGAAACGGAGGCACTACGTCATGTGCAAGAGATGCGTACCAACATGGATGCAATGATGGAGACCCAGAGGATACTGTTTCAGTCTCACAAAGATATGCAAGAACAACTAGCACAATTGTTATCTCAGCCTAATATGAATCCATCTCATCCTATGGGTGTTATACATCTTGACCACCTTGCATTTGTTTGAATGACCTCACCCTTCTCTATTTGTTTATCATGACATTATCGATTGTTTATTTGAATTAGTTTTTATTTAGTTCGATATTACCTTTTACTTGGATTAGTTTTTCATTTAGTATGACATTATTTTGTTATTTGAATTAGAATGATTTGATATTTTATTTAAAATTATTCGAGTATTTATTTCATATGCTTTGAATTAGCTGTTTATTATATGTGTGTGTGTGTGCGCTCGTGGTGATTGGTTGTTACAAATAGATTATTTAGCCACATGATTTGCAACCAAAATGTAGCTGCTGATATAGTCACCAAATTATGGTTGCTAAATATGTAATATCATTAACTATTTATAATATTTAAAATAATTTACATTAGCCACCGAAAATGGTTGTTATATATGTAGCAAAGTTTAGCAACCGATTATTTTGAAACTTCCATAGAACCAATTTAGCTACAGAAGATTTGTTGCTTATCGGTAGAAAATTTAGCGACCAATTTTTCTTAAATTTCATAACTCATATTTTGTAACTGCAAGAATATAAAATGGCCACCGATTTTCTGTTGCACTTTTTGCCACTAAATTCTTAGTTACTAATTTAGCTACGTGCATTTAACCACTGATTTGTAACAGAATATTTCAGTGACTGTCTTAAATTTAGCCACTAACTTGAAAGGTTAGCCACTGATATTGCGGTGGCTAAACAATGATTTTCTAGTAGTGGCTTCCTTAGAATAAAACCGCATAGGTTAAACCGCATAGTGAAAATACATGTTTGAAACCGCATGTTATTTTCATCTATACCGCATGCTATTTCTTACTTCTATTTTCTGCCTTAGTAAAAATCATAGTTCACTTTGGAGTTGAGAAATCTTCATTTTCCCAACCGCACTATTACTAAACCGCATATGTGCTTAAACCGCTTGTGAACTCTGACTTCATGAAATGGATCTAACTTAGTAACTTTTATTTTGTAGGATCCTCATTTTTTTAACTAGGCTGGGAGATTAGAGAAGATGAACTGAAGCAAGATGCTTTGGGTAGAGAAATGATAAGGAAGATGAATGCTTCAGGAGTTCTACCTTTATTCAACAAGAAGCAGAACTACACAATTCCCTCCTTTGTTGACCAGTTCTACACCAATGCCATTTAAGGACAGAGAGATATTGGAAATGGAAAGACAATTCCATGTTTAACCGCTAATGTTGAGGGTTTAGATATCACTGTGGATTACATGGATATAAGGGACACTTTTGAATTCCGTGTGCCCAAAGCTGAAGAAAGAGATTCTCAAGAAGTTCATGATGTAATCGTATCAACAACTACTGGAATTCCTACCTTGACTGGCAAGTATAAAGCAGTCCCAAGAAAATACTTTGGAGAGTTGATGTCTCACCTCTGTTTCTTGGTGGACAAATCCATTTGTGGGAAGAATGGACATCACAACAACTTTACCAGCCAGCAGTGGATGTACTGCTCATCCATCTATAATGAAATTCCCCTCCATTGGCCAAAGATCCTTATGAGAGACCTATCTGCCCACATTGACACCTACAAGTCCAAGGAAAGAGGTGTTGATCAGAGGTGGAGACGATTTTGTAGACTTCTAACCGCAGTCATTGCAAACTATGAGCATTTGGATTAGATCAGACAGTTGAACCCAGAACTTATGGTGGATTGGTCCAACGGTGAAGAGTCACTTGGCCTTAGTGTATGCCATGCATTCAGGTACAAGAATGGAGATACTACTTACAAGGAGATTTGGGATTCAGACCGCCTTTGTACCAAAGAGCCTTACATTCCCATGAACCCAGAGACCGCAGATAAAGCCATTGGGAAAGAGGTCAAATATGCAAGGAAAGGTAAGAGCAAGGCTGAATCGCCTTTGAAGAAATAAAGAACCGCTCCTTCCAAACCACAGGTTGAAATTTTTGGAGGGCCAAGCAAGGCAAAGAGGCTGAGAGAGAAGGTGCTGATTGATGAGCCTATGGAAGATATTGAAGATGAAATTGAGATAGAAGAAGAAGAGGTTGAAATCCCTCCCATGGCAACTGCTGCAAAGATTTCCTTGGAGAAAATAACTACTGATGAAGACTTGCTAAGATTCCAGAAGGAAGAGCTGGAAAGGCTGGAAAGGAGAGCTGCTGAAAGAAGAGCAGCTAAGGGTAAGCAAGCCGCCTCTCCTGAACCGCATAACCCTCCCCAATCCCAACCTTCCCCCAAACCGAAATCTCCATCACCTAAACCGCATCCTTCTCCCCAATCTCAATCTTCCTCTCAAACACAATCCTCTCCAAAACCTCAATCTTCTCCCCAACCGTAACCCTCTCCTTAATTGCAGTCCTCACCAAAACCACAAACTACCCAAGCCACCCCCACCAAAAAGAGATTCAAAATGGTGGTTAGGAAAACTTCCACTAAGGGCAAACCTCGAAAAACCATAGAGGATGTAAAAAGAGGGGTAAGGAAGTTTAACTACATTGCCAAGCGGTTGGTTGAGAACTTTGGAAAGTTTGATGAAGCTGGCCACTTGATCAACCCAATGGTTGGGGAGACAGACTCTTACTTCAACAAAGAGTCCTCCTCTTGCTCCTCCTCTGACTCAAACCATGACCGCCCTGACCACCCCCTTGATTACCAAACCCCCCTCCCACCTGCCTTTAAAAATTGGTCCCCTCACCCTTCAGCTGGCCCTACCATTTCCACATCTACTAGGAGAGGTCCTAGTGATGATGATGAGCCTTCCCCCCAAAAACCTCACCTCAAAAATTCTAACTCTATTAGGAATATGATGGACTGGACTGAGGATTCAGTATTTTTTGTTGAACCTCCTCCAACTAACCAAATTCACTCAAGTCCTCCTCCATTAAACATTAGACAACCTTATCCCCAAACACCTCCTCCTTCTCCTCCAACCCAACCTAAACCGTAACCACAACCTTTCCTCCCAATTTCAGTCCATGCTGCCACCACTTCATCTTCCTTCGGATATTCTCCTTCACACGTTCCTCCCCCACCTAAAACCACAATACCTCCTACTTCCACCATTCTTCCCCAAACACAAACCGCACCCATCCAAACCGTATCCCAAACCGCTCCTACCCAAACACTTCCAATTCCTACTCTTTCCACCCAACCTCAACCTCAAACCATTTCCATCACCCAAATATTCCAAAGCCTAAGTACACAATTACCAAAAACCACATCCCCAATTCAAACAGCTCCTATCACCAAAAGCGCACATTTTCCCTCAACCGCACCCCAAGCTACCTTCACCCAACCTCCTCCAAACTTCTCTGATATTCCCTCTACTTCTATCCCTCCATCTGATTATTCCCTACTCCTCACTGCCCTTCACATTATTCAAGGACAAATCTACACAAACCAAGGCCATCTTTTCAAACTTGTCTCCTCAAACTGCTCTCTCCAAGAGCAGGTTTATTCTCAAACCCAGAAGCTCAATGCTCAAACCCTTGAGCTAGAAACTCTTAAATCTTCCATGATTGATGCCATAAAGGGGGAGAGAATCACCTCAACCGCAAACTCTAAAACGGCAAACACAGTGAAGACCACAGCTGAAACATGCTTCAATGTATTCAAGCATGAATTGGCTTCTGGGGTTCTTCAAGCCTTGGGAGATACAGTTTCCAAAGAGAATCTCAAGGATATGCTGAATCAAGTTTCTGAATTATTTTGTGAAACTGTGGATTCAGACCTTGGAAAGCTGAAGACAGATTTTCTTGAAGCAATCAACTCCAGACCGCAGCAAAATTCTGAACTTAGATCAGTGTTGGATTCCAAGCAAGCCAACCTTCAAAATGATGCTGAAGTCCTTAGAGAGGAATTGAAGATGAAGATGGATGTAGTTGGTGATAGCTTAACTGCAAGGTTGGCTAGCTTGACTGATGAGATTAGAGACAGGCTGGATGACTTGAAAGAAAGCTTAACTGATAAACTCAACTATAAATTCCAAGAACAGGATAATAGTTTGAGGGGGAGCATTGTTGAGATTGAGCCCAACCTCCAAGCATCTCAGACCCCACATGCTGAAGCCATCCAAGACCAAATCCATACCTTCTACAACACCCTAAATTCCTCCATCCACTTGTAACTTGATGAGGTCAATAGAAACTTGGATGAGAATGCTTCAAAGATTGATGAGCTCAAGGAGAAGATTGAAGAAAACTGTAGAATGGTTAGTGCCAACAATTTCAAACTGGTAACCACAGTCAATTCTTTAAGAAGAGTAGAAGCTGCCCAAGGGAGAACTGCTGAAGAGGTCAGAAGACTGAGAAGAACTTTAATAGTTGAATTGTCTGCATTCAACTACACCGGACCGTTTCCAGCAAATGAGATAGTGAATGGACCGCCTGCCCTGAACTTCATGAATATAGATGACCAGCAGGTGGATCCTTAGCTTAAACCGCAATTCTTGTAATTATGTACTTAATCTTTTTGCTTGTTTTTGCTATGTTGTAATTTCTATTCCTACCTTGTAACTGTAACTTTCAAGCCTCTTAGAAGGTAGTAATGAAAAATGCATCATTGTTGATTCCAAAACATAGTTCATTCAAACTGCCTGTTTGTGGAACAATGAATGCATTACTCAAACCTCATGCTCATATACTTATAAATAAAATTCATATTTTGTGTTTGATGTTTAAACATTCAGTTTAAACCACATACTTAAACTTAAACTCATACTTTTCATGTATGCATTGAATGCACTTCTATACTTTCAAGTTGTAAGTTTTACATATTTCAATAGTATAGAAATCTATAACTTAGGCTAGTGTGTGCATTGACTTGGGACATGATTTACCATGTTAATTCTTATGGACATGTTTTTATCAAGTACAATATTTGCCTTTGCTATAGTAGGTAATGGCATTAATCAAATAAGGGGAAATTGTTGGGTATGCATGCTTTAACCCTCCTAGCTTTAGCTTTAATTTGATTGATACCATAACATCATCTCTATTTTCTGGACTTTAGGCCCATATGTAATGAAGCTTAGACTTCATTTTTTTAGTACAAGTCCATTTTATAGAATAGGTTTATTTAGGCTTGAAGACTTGTAATTGCATTGGATATGAGGTTTCAAGACAAGAGGTTTTGATGTCAAGCAAAATCGTAGTGTTGAATGAAACCGCGTCATGCAAACCGCATTTAGCAAATCGCATGTCAAACCTCACAAGTGAAATTGCATGCCTTAAACCCTCAACTCATCAACCTCATCCAATTATTGAAGACTTGAAGTGTTGGACCACTTTTGACTGTAAACTACATCAACAATGTTAGGTCAACTGCAAATCAAATCACGTGACTAACGGTCATTCAGAATCTAGAAGGATTTTGAAAAGGTGAAAGATGTACTTCATCCCAGAATGTCAGCTGAGGTTCGTACAACCTTATCTGCAACTTATGAACAAAAGGACAAAAGTGGACACGTAGACCAATCAGACCGCACCAGCACTCTACTTGCTACAGCTGTACCAAACGGCTACTTTTTGGTGCATGGGTATAAATACCCCCATTCTTCATCATTTGAAGCTGGCTTGAGAATATTGATTAAGAGAGTCCATTAATGATCTGAAGAAATTTTCAGAAATTCATAATCCTTTGAATCTTCATCTTCAATCTTCAATCTTCAAACCTTCAAGAACAAATTTCCTAGCCCAAAAATTCAAGCCTTGTAACACCCCAGATTTCTTGAGCTCTATATCATATAGATTTAAAGAGCCTTGAATCTTTATCACACACACACCTCATTTGATTAATCACATAGATTAAATCATTTGAGATACACCGGTTATAGTCTAGGATTTGCTTCATTGTTTAGATTTTAGATTTGAGTTTGATTCTTGTAATCTCTCTCATCTTCTAATATAAAATCTAGTATTTAGAAGATCTAAGACTAACCTTCATGGTAGTGGATGTAGATCATTTACGATTGAACCACTCCAAATATTGTGTTCTTTAATTTCTCCGTTCTTCCTTTACTGTTCTTCATCTCAACTAATGTGTCTTATCTGTTTGATCTTATTAGGTTTTCCAGATTTGAGAAATGTGTTTATAGTTAATAATTGTCAAACCTCATTTTACTGTTCTATAAACGGCACTACTAAATCACACTTTCATACTGAAGAAATTCCGTTATGCATTTTACAAACCTCTCTTGTAGTTTTGATACACTGCAAGAGCGGTTTTGTAAGCAAAATGTTTATTTTTCAAAAATGGTTGAAAATTTTATAACAACTATTCACCCCCCCCCTCTAGCTATTTTTCACCCTTGTTGCCTCCTTTGGGACCAACATAGAGGATTGTCCAATGGGGAGGGGCGATCGAAGAGGCTGAAATGCAGGGTGGAAAGAAAGAATACCTCTGCAATGGCACTTATTTTTGTTTCGGTTGTGGTTCTTGTTACCGCCCCCTCCTCCCAAGTTAAGACTAGGAATGAAAAATAACCCTCCTTTATTAGGGAAACCATATTGCCAAGAGCTACAATTAGGATTAGGATGAGGTGCATCGGAAATGGGGTTGTGTTTAGGTTTGCCTGATTCTTTAAGTAGTAGGTCCATAAGGTCATCTATGGTCCTTAAGATCGTCGATAGGTTAGGGTAGTAAGGGAATGGAAAACTTCTTTTGGAGAGCCTCTTCTTAAAGGAGTAGGTCCTTAAGGTCGTCGATGGTGGTGTCACCTTTGGAATTCTGAGTAATAATTAATTCCTTGTAATTGTGAGCCAACCCACAAAGTATGCGACTGCGAAGAGTGTGATTAGAAATTGCATCACTTGCACGAGCAAGAGAATGTGCAAGTGTTTTAGCATGGAGAATATATGATTGTATGGTCATGCCCGGAGAGAGGACAAAATCACGGAGTTCTTCTTGAAGCTTTTTTATATGAACAATAGAGGCTGCACCGAATTCTTTGGCAAGAAGATCCCAAGCTTCGGGTGCAGTTTGGCATGGATCTATAACATGGAGAGGAAGAGGGAACTCCAGTTCTGATAATTTTCATTTGATAAACGGCAATGACCCATATAGGATTGCACGTTGAAGAGGGTGTGAAGGCCATAATTGTTACACGGGTTAACCTTTCCTGGATAGTACTAGCCACGATTTTTTATGCATCGTCACTCATGGCTATTTTGAAGTTGCTCTTGATAACATGAATGACTAAATCACCTACATGAAGAAACAAGAAACCAAAGCAAATACACAAACATATTAATGGACACTAGAGAGAGAGAGAGAGAGAGAGAGAGAGAGAGAGAGAGAGAGAGGGGAGATCGGTTTGTGAGGGAATCCAACTCTGTGATTTGTTTCCGGTCATTTGTATTTATAAGACTTTGTACAAGATTACAAATATTATGGAAGATAATCACTACTCCTATTTCGATACAATCAATATCCCTAATTACGCGGGATTATTACAAATGACAAATGAAAGAATAGATTGACAATACTCTACCAATAATAACACAATATACTACTACAAATAAAAATGATACAAACCGTGTGCATGAGTTGGTGAACACGACATGGACTCATTTTACTTGGCTTTCAGGGTTCAAGTTTTACTTGTAGAGCAATCCAAATGTCTCGAGAGTTAGATTGAAAATATCGTTCTTGTAGGTAAAGAGAAGTTACAGCTGCTGATATATTGGTGAACATCCGGCCTTTATGAAATGTGTGTCATCTCTTTTTAAATTTTGAATGATATTGAATTTATCGTTTGCTAAAAAAATTACTAAATTAAAAGCATTTAAGACACAATCAATGGCTGCCGTCCAACCTTCGAAGAACTACCGCCGCTGAATTGCAATAGCGAGAGAGAGAGAGAGAGAGAGAGAGAGAGAGAGAGAGAGAGAGGATGAATGTGTTTACACAGAGAGAAAGGGAAAAAGAGGTCTCAATTATATTTACCCGGTAGGAAGGACTTACGAAGCGTTTAGTAAGAAAGCGCTTCTATTAAGCGCTGTCTAATCTTCCACTAAGATAGCATTTTTTTAACATGCGCTATATTAGTTATTTTTTTTATTTTTTTTCTCTTAATTATTAAATTTAAAGATGTGGATGCGCTATGTAAGTTGACACCTTTGATAGCGCTTTTTAAAAAGCGCTATCTAAGATGTGTTTCCTAAGATCCAATCTGTACTAGTGAATATTCATATATAATGTTGGTTTACGGCATTGACCCTTGGAATCGTGCAGTAGTTGAAGGCTACTTGTGCGACTTCATTCCTCGACTATCTCGATATTTACCAAGAATTATTAAGAGAAGCGAAAACACATGCTACATGTATGCGGAATTACCTGTAATTGAAAAACAAAATAACATAAGCATTTTCAATATAGGATTAAATAATGGAGTAATTCGGTCTTTTAATTGATTTGGTATGTCATGAATAAATTTAAATTTTCATTTCATTAGTTTGGTACGTCATGGATAAAATTATTAAATGAATTAAATATGAATTGAATTGTTGAAAATGGAAAGAAACAGATTGAAGGAGTAAACTGGAAAAAGGATCTATGAAGAGAAATTTTATTTATAAAATTTATTTATAAGATACCAACTTAATAAATGTTCCTAGTACTTAAGGGACCAAACAATTATTAAATTTATAGGTATTATATTTTGATAATTTTGTATATTTTACAGATGAAAGAGACAAATTTGTAAAAAAAAAAAAAAATTCTTTATAAGAGATCAAACTAAAAAATTATAAGAAACGAAACTAATAATTTAAATTTTAATCTCATATAAATGGGTAGCCTATATGTTGAGCGAGGCCGGGGGTTAAAAGAGAAAAAATTGCATGATCAAATGGATATGATTAGAAAATCCAAATCCCCCCCCCTTTCAATTCAATTAAATAAATAGTGTTCTTCCTGATAGAGATACTAAAGATCTGGACTCTTCTTAACCTACATTGCTTTATTTATTTATATATATATCTCAATAATTGATTGTAATCTTCTCCTATAATTATTTACTTGTACATCAAGATAGGTCAAGATAGCATTCTATATATATACTGCAACATATCAATAAGAGATTCACTTCTTTTAAATATTTTTCTTCTATATGGTATCCAAGCCTTTCGGTCTTCTTTTCATAAACCTCTCGGTCTTCTTTTCTAAAACCCTAGCCGTTCTCCTCTCTCGATCTCCCATGGCAACCTCCGAATTCTCAATCCTCCCCAACTTGGTTGAACCCAATTCTCCCCTCATAGTTGTCTCTCTCTCCCATGTCCTAAAGCTCACCCCTACCAATTTCATATCTTGGAAAACCCAAGTCGAGGCCACTCTTCTTGGTCTCGACCTCTACTAATTCATCGATCGATCTCACCTTGCTCCCTCAAAATTCCTTGCCCCCACCAGTCCCGTTCAAACCACAGCCCCCACCAGTGACTTCATACCGGCTACACCAACCACCATTGCTTCCGCCTCTACCCCCACTAACCAAATCCCCAATCCGGCTAACACCACTTGGTTTTGCCAAGACAAACTCATCTTAGGTTCCCTTGATGGTACCCTTTTATCCCTATCACTACAGGAAATAGGCTTATTTACCGCGGATTTTAACCGCCGTATATAGAACGCGCTCCGCCGTATATGTTATTTACGGCGGACAATCCGCCGTATATAGTGTACCGTATAAAACATCGCCGTATATAGTATATACAGCGGATATCCCGCCGTAAATACTATATACGGCGGATATACAACCGTCGTATATAATTGAGTATAAATACGGCGGCTTATGGACCGCCGTATATAATTAAATACAAATACACCGTATGTATAACAGGCGTATTTGAGGAAGCTTTTTACGGCGGTGTATAACCGCCGTATATAATGAAAATTATATATGGCGGTGTATATCCGCCGTATATAATAGACGAGTCGTCCAGTATAGCACGAGTCGTTCCATTTGCATCCCACCCAGATTCCCTCATCCTCCTTTGTGGACGAGTCGTCCCTTATGCTTATATACGGCGGATGTAGGGTTCCGCCGTAAATGACTAGTTATGAGACGAGTCGTCCAATAGGGCACGAGTCGTCCCATTTGCACTCCACCCAGATTCCCTCGTCCCCCTTTGGGCACGAGTCGTCTGATGGCCTATTTACGGTGGATTTTTGAAACCGCCGTAAATAACTATATTTTTTTTCCAGCCAGCTTTATATAATTCACTTTCCCCAAAAATACACCCGCAAAAATCAAATTCAACCTGTACACACACAAATGCAACCTATATATAACCAAAAATACACCCGCAGAAACCAAATTCAACCTGTATATAAAATAACTAGACTTCGTAAATGTATATACAACATAATATCAACATAATAATCATTAACACAAAAAAGATAGTTGAATGTATCCAAAACTCAATCAATGTTTACAATCCACAACTTTGAGAAAACATACCACCGCCTATTCATTACTGCCATTTCCACGTTGTTCCATAAAACAACGTTTCAAATCTTCTAGTTTCTTTTGAAAATCTGATGTGATCTGTTGGCGTTGATCCTCAAGTTGCTTTTGAAGATCTGTTTTGAGGGATGACACCGTCTCCTCAAGTTCAGCAATACGGGCTGCAGAAGCGCTTTGAGAAGTTGAGGCTTTACCAAACACCCTAGTTTTGGTAAGACCTTGTCCCATACAGCGCACTCTCCCATGGTCATCATTTCCCATCAGATTTGTGAATATCTGTTCTCGCTTGCTGGGAGAGTTTTGTTCCTCCTCTGGTAGCTCTTCAATTGCATCATTTAACGTTAACTGTAACAAAAACAACATGTTCAATATAATGGTTTTAACTTTACGTAATATTATGAAAATGAAGTTAGAAATGAAAAAAGTATTCTATACAAGAACAAAACTGAAACATAAAAGGTTGAAACTTTAACTTACGATCATACGAGAGGTGGTTTCATCTGCAGCCTGACCACTTTTGTCCGTGCACGTAGCTATAAACAGGCTTACGCGATCAGTTGGTAATCCCTCGTCTCCTCTCTACCATTTATAATAGAATTATTTGACCCAAAAAAAAATATTTATATACGATACAAAAAGAAGCATTAATTGACAACTGAGAACTAAATTGAACGATGACAAATCTCTTTTATGATAGAGCAATGGGACTTTTTTCCAGTCCTGTTCAGGCACTCTTGCTTTCCTCGATTCACTTGATTTATTTGTGATAATTCCTGGAAAAAAAAAGATAATATTAGTATTAATTTGACTACTTATATAAGACATTGACGATAATAGATTGAGATTAATTTGAAATATACCCGAGCCTTATTTGTACTCCACATTGCAACAAATTCAGCCCATTGATTCGCAACGCACGCATGGGGTGGGTGAGCCAATGCGTCCTCGTCGGATTCATACCTATTATACATACATTTCACCTGACATTTCCATATTACAAAGTCATAATCATAAATGTGAGTAAAATTGCATAGTAAGCAAATAAGATCTAAACAAATACATATTACAAGTAAATAAAGTCGTCTGTTGCATACTTATTATATGCTTGTCTCACCTGATATTTCCAGTCTCGCCATTGTTTATTGAGAGCTAGATTCGTAACTGAGTAATACTCCGGAGGCGCATTGGTATTATCCTATATACACAATTCAACAAAGAAAAAGAACAATTGTTAGAGAATCATAAGACTTTTGACTACTTACTAGAATACAAAACTAAAGCCAAGAAAAAATAATCAAGTAAACGTGAGATTTATGTAAGGAATATGGATTACAACTTACTAGAACGTCTTTCCATACGACATCTATAATTGCACGTTCCATCTGAGACCACTCTCTAGTTAATGGGAAATGTTCCCCATTTCTAACAAAATGTCCTAGCTGAGTGGCTAGTTTTGCCTGTTCCCCACCAACGGGTTGTCCATTTGCATTCCATATTATATTTAATTTTTCTTTACCCCATTTTTTTGTTGATTTTGCCGGCCCTCTTCCTTTCTTGTTGAGGCCTCACCTGTTAATTCCTTCTTTGGCGGCATATCTTGCAAAAAAAACTTCATAAAACAATGAGTTGTAATTAAACAAATAATATTGGCCTTTTGGTATGTTTCAGTTGAGTAAGGTTTGATCTTCACCCATTTGGAAGTTAATAAATGTCATTTAAATGAAGAAATTAGTAATATAAGTTCATCTTTACTTAGAAAAATTTGTCTTATAACTAAACTATAAAAGGGAAATTGGACTTATGAATTGTCTTTTAATATAGGTATAAGACCTATAAATTTATTATAGTTAAGGCCTCAATGTGATTATTAAATCTTATACTTGATTTATGAGGTAATTTATAGGTCTTATGTATCTTATATAAGACCATATATTGGTCTTATATATGAGATATATAAGATATATAAATGGCCTTATAGAATAAATAAATTTACCAAATTTGAGCTTCAATTATTATCCAAAGGATTCAACTGTTAATACAAGAAAACTAACAGCAATAATAACAAACGACAACAACAGCCAAGGAACAGCAGCAACAATAATAAGCCTCTGACGACGACAACTAAAGAGCAAGTAAAATGTAATAACATATTCATTATGTGAAAAAGATTTCATATCTGTTGCACATGAATCAAGGTATTTTAACAGCAAATGAAGATAACTTAGAAAATCTGCCAACTGGATAGTATTATGAAAGTGGTGGGAAGATATGAAGTCAAGAATAGCCCATGCAAAAACCATGAACAGAGTGTGGGATCTTCAAGTTACACTTCAAATTTATATTTCACAGGGTACTGACAAAGTTGACAGCATAAATTCTTATTTCCAAGAACATAAGAGGTGGTCATTAGAAGGGAGCAATGCCAAAAGGAAGTCAAATGCAGATCAAAACAAGTCCTCAAACATCCTCATTAGTAGGATCTCAATCACATCCCCTACTTATGTCATTAGGAATGTTTCTTTCACATTACCACAAAAAACTTTCAAGAAATATATTTGCATTTCTGGAGGAACAGGAAAATGAAAGGTGATACTCAGAATCATGACACACTTGCATTTAGCATGACTCCACTATTTTGAGTTTTCCACCGTCTATCGACATCCTTCACTCAAAATTGAAAACCATTTATTATGTAAGACTTATACCGCCTCGCATCCATATGAGGACCCAATGCAAGACTTTTAATTCTTTCGGGCACTACATCTTTCGTCGTGCATACCTTTTATAAAAAACAAAATTTATTAAGAAAATATTTAAAACGATAAATTGAAAGTATCATATGAAAGTGGTTTCATACTTACATAATCCTTACACCAGCTAACAAACTTATCTTTATGTTCTTTCTCTATAAGATGTCGTTGATTACGAGGTAGTGTTTCCCTCAAATGTGCACGATGCATTCTGAGCATATTGGAAATATGAAATAAGTATTAATTTAAAATATAAAAGATATAAGGAATGTAAGCCTCATGTAAGGAATCACTTACTCTAGGTATTGTTCAACATATTCAGTATTGAAAAGCACATATCTATGCGCTTGTACTCGTGTGATGTAATCTAGGGTAATTACCTCTTTTTTTCCTACAAAGCGGCCTAACTCGTCACCTTCATCATCATTTCTTCTAGGATGATTGGACTTTGTCTCAATGTCATCCAAATATTGAATACAAAAAGTCATGCATTCTTCAGCCACAATTGCCTTAGCTATGGAGGCCTCGGGGTGGGCTCGATTTCGAACATATAATTTTAATGTAAGTAGAAACCTACAAAAACATTTACTTTTGCTAAATCAAATGTAAAAAGAAATTTAACTTTTTTCAAAGTAAATTTAATATGGATGTACCTCTCTACCGGATACATCCAACGAAATTGTATTGGGCCTGCTAGCAAGGCCTCCTCGGCTAAATGCACCGGCAAGTGCTCCATAACATCAAAGAAAGCTGGTGGGAATATTTTCTCGAGAGCGCATAGTGTGACAGCCATCTGATCTTGTATCTTTTCAAGATCAGCAAGTGTATTCACCTTTGAGGATAATTGCCTAAAGAAATTTGCCAACTCAATGATGTCTTTTACAATAGAAGTAGGCAACGCTTTTCGAACAGCTAAAGGGAGTAGTTGTTGGAGCAAAATATGACTATCATGGCTCTTAAGACCCCAAATAGCTCTTTCCTCTAGATGTACACAATGAGATATGTTTGACGAGTAGCCATCAGGGACTTTGACTCCCTTTAGAACTTTCAAGAATGTGTCTTTATGCTTCTTACTCATTGTGAACTGAGTCGGAGGCATAATTTCTTTGCGAGATGGAAGCATTTGTAGATGCAATGGTTTCCGAATGTTCATCTCTTTCAGGTCTCTTCTTGCTTTATCATTATCTTTTGATTTCCCTGCAGTACCTAACAGAGTATGTAGCAGATTATCACACACATTTTTTTCAATGTGCATAACATCAAGATTATGACGAACATGATTATTTGCCCAATATGGCAACTCAAAGAAGATACTCCTCTTTTTCCAATTGTGACACAACTTAGGAACCTTTCTCTTCTCCAACTTGGCTTGTTGCTTCTCACCCTCTTCTCTTTTCCTCTTTTTAATAACATCTTCTATTTTATACTCTGTTTCCATATTTTCAACTTGTTTAAGCAATTTTGTTCCAAACAATAATTTGGGCTTATCTCTCACTTCATGAGTACCATCAAAAGATCTTTTATCCTTACGAAAAGCATGACTCCTAGGCAAGAAGCGTCGATGACCAATATAACAATACTTGCCACCATGATCCAACCATCGTGCTTGAGGTCTCACATTGCAACAAGGGCAAGCATATTCACCTTTAGTGCTTCATCCAGACAACATTGCATATGCAGGAAAGTCATTTATTGTCCATAATAGTGAAGCTCGTACAGTAAACAACTCGTTCCTTGATACATCATAAGTTGATATACCATCTTCCCACAATTCCTTCAACTCATCAATTAACGGTTGGAGATACACATCTATCTTGTTGCCCGGCCCTTTTGGGCCTTGAGTAAGCACGACAAGAAGAAATATGGATGTTTCATGCATAACCAAGGTGGAAGATTGTATGGCATAAGCACAACCGGCCAAGTACTGTGAGATATAGACATTGTTCTGAAAGGATTAAATCCGTCAGATGCTAATCCCAATCTAACATTTCGAATTTCACCTGAAAATAATGGATAATGTTCATCGAATCCCTTCCACGCACGAGAGTCTGCAGGATGCCTCAGCACACCATCGTCTATTCTTTTCTCGGCATGCCATCTCATGAGTGTCGCGGTCTTAGATGACCAATACAACATTTGAAACCTTAGCTTTAAAGGAAAATACCATACTTTCTTCATCGCTACCTGCTTGGGAAGTTTATTCTTGCCACTTGTTTCCGCACCTTTACCGCTACCCCTTTCTTCTTGTTGCTTATATCTAGAGGCTCCACAAAATTCACATTTAGTAAGTTTTTCAGTTTCATTTAGAAACAACATACAATGATTAATGCATGCGTCCCATGTTTTATAACTGAAACCCAAATCTGCAGTCATCTTGTACGCCTCACGATAGGAACTTGGCACTTTTGCTGACTGAGGCAATGCCCTAATGAAAATTTTTAATAAAGAAGTAAATCCCTTATCGGCCACTCGATAATTAGCCTTCCAGTGCATAAGTTCTACAATAAATGAGAGTACTGTAAACTTATCACACCCTTCCCACAAGGCTTGATCAGCATCACTCAAAAGTCAAAGAAACTTTGCGGTGGCTGCATCTGATTATACGATTTCTTCAATTCCTGGCTGGTTACTGTTTTGGTAGAAAAAACAATAGTACAGAATCTTAACTTTGACAAGTGTGTGGATTTAAATATTAAGGAGGGGACTGTGGAATTCGAATAAATGGAACAAAGACATGAAAAGAACGAATGACACCACAAATTGTTAACGAGGAAAACCTTGGAGGTGACAACCTCTTTGGAAAAAACCCCGGGAGTTAGGTCTCCAACCTTAAAAGTTTACTATGATAATTGAGTTACAACTTTGGAAGAGGATGGAGAGGATTACAAGTAGCTTGTGCGTAGAGTGTGTGCATATGAGAGAGTGTATTTGTTTCCGTCTCCATCTCCCCTTAAATATAAGTAAGTATGACGGGGTAATAGTTTGTTCCTACAATCTCGGAAATGATCTTTATCCTCTTCAACGTCCGTGAGACTAAGTCATCCTTGCCGTTGAAGTTGTGTTGAACGTGCTAGAAAAATATCCCGTATTCTTCTCTCTTATTTACTGGAAAATAATAATAAAGATATTAGGAAATATCAAATAAGTAAATATTAAAACAATACTTACAGTGGAATAACATCTTGACATGCAGGATCAACTGAAGATGTCACCATGCTGAAAAATACCCACAACAATTTGTCCCCAAAAACATTTGGCTATGTTGGCAATTGAAGAGGCAAATGTTTTTCTTCCAATTAAATGCTCAACTGCCAGCTTGCATGATGGGACGGTTAGGGATACGTGGCGACAAGAAAGGAAGAGTCTCGATAGGAACTAGTAACCGTAATTCTGGATAACCATTGTTATCATCGAATCTTCTTAAAATTCTTATCCAAATCAGACGTCTCCTACTATATTATGGTGAGAGTAGCCCTAAAGAGTGCAGTTTTTATCCCTCTTCCTCAAATACATAGTTACGATGTTCCCCAAAAAAGTGAGTCAGAATCAACGTGTCATTGAATAGGTGACTCTATTAAATCCGTGCTAACATATATCCTTACATGCAGTGACTCGATCCGGCTTTACGATGAGTGATATTGTGGCTAAATACAAAGGCAAGATGAAAGCGGAAGAGACCATACCTGAGATGGATAAGCTTACTTCGAAAAGAAAAAGGATGGACCAGATCTCTGGCGTGGAGAAACAAATTTGGAATGAAGAAGTGTTGGAGAATCAGGTAGGAGTCGATTTGGGTCGTTGGTACATTGATCCTCTTTTATTTTAGTAAAATGTCTATTTTTGTTCGTTGATGACAGATTGTCTCGATGGCTAAGTTAATGTCCAAAGAAATCAGGATATGGAGGGAAAAATGTGATACCTTTGATATGAGTAGGGTTGAATATGAGAAGGATTTGAAAGAAGCTGCAAGGATAATAAGGGAAAAGGGATTGGAAATCAGGGACAAGAATGAAGAGATATTAAAATGGCGGTCCAGGCTTGCGAGTGTTGACATCAGTCATGAAAGGGAGATGGAAGCATTTCGGGATGACTTGGTGCATGAGACTGCGAAAGCAGTTTTTGAAACTAGAATCCAAATGATCGAGGAATATCGGGCAGGAGAGCATGTGAATTGGGACCTGAATGATGAAAAAACAGCTTTGCAGCGGATCCATGATGAAAAAGCGAACGAGGCCTCCAAGGATCTTGAACAGGTTGACGATGCTCATGACAGCGACATGGGATGACTTTCAGGATGTGAGAAAAGTAGGGTGCTTAATAAGAAAGATCAGAAGTTTGGAGAAGTTACTCCCAAAGCAACACCTGCGGCGGATGCCACCTGAAAAAAGGTAAAATAAATTTGTTCTGGTCTTTTGATGGTATTACTGGGGTGGAATCCCTAAAGACAATTTTTAATTTTTGTTTGGTTGTGTAATAGGTCCATAAGGACCAAAGAAAATTTCTTTTACGTGTTGGGTTGGTCCAACACTTTTACACTTTAACTTTGGTAGTTTGGATGTTTTTATGGTAACTTTAGTTTAGTTATGGTTTAGTAGTTTTCAAGCATGTCAAGGCTTGTTTCCTTTTGGATGAAATTTTTCCTTGGATGATCATTTGTTATGCTCATAAGGTGACATGATAGTATGTCAAAACGGTAGGTACTTAAGATGACATGTATATGTCATAACCACGAGAATAATACGTAAGATCAATCATCTAACTGAGTGGGAATGGGTAAGCTATATGAGTTTACCCATATAGGTGTTGGGTTTTATGGATCCATGCGCAGCGGAATTAAGCATAAAATTAACACAAAACCCAAGCCCTAAGATCCGTTCTATACGATTAAATTGAATTGCTATGAGATAGAATTTACCAACCTAAATTGCTTTCCGGTCTTGAGCTATCGAACGGATAATTATGTGATTCATAATCACAAACTTTTGATCTTCAAATCTACGAATCTTCAACTCCTTTGGATCTTCAGATTTGAACTCTAGGTCTTTGATTTGTTTGAACAAAACTAAGACCCTCTTTTGGTAATCCACACAAATATGAATGTCGAGAACAATTCTCGGGTTGGGAATTGCTAGATTCCTAAAACTTATGGAAGAATATTGAGAGTATTTCGTTATGATTTTTCCTTGAAAATTTCGGCCAGGCTTTTAGGTCCGATGCACCCTTGTATTTATACTACAATAGTAAGAATACTTCTCCTAATCGTATTAGGAGAGACAGTCATTCAAAAACTCGTACAGCTCGATATGTCGCGCGGTATATTAAGCCCTTGGCTTGATATGTCGCGCGATATATATAGCCGATACGTAAAACTCTCAACCATTCTTCCTCCGGTTTAACCAATTCATTCTATTTGTGTGTGACCCAATAGGATTACATTATGTTGGCAATGAGTTCGATCATATCGAACCTCATAAGACATAAGCGGACTCTAGCAAGTCATTATGTCTACCCAAATAATGTAACGTAAGAGTTCACGTTTCCAATGGTACACTTCCATTTCTCCCTTTGTCTCACGATGTTATATTGAACACAAGTCATGGTCCACGTCAACTTGTATTTGTTCAATGCTTTCTCGATCTTGAGTATAATGATAGTCCAATCATATTGGGGTGTGGCCACACGCTTTCATCATTATCACTCATTGAGGGGCCCAAGCAAAACATCTCTCTTTCGAGGGACAAATTCCATCTTGACTTATCATCCTTTATAGATAATCTCAGGTCTAGGGACTAAATGAAGTGACCATATGAGATTTAATTATGACATTTGACCATGACATAAATCTCATACGGGTCATGTCCAGTCACTTGTTCTCTAACAAGTACTCATATTTTCAATGTGCATCTCTATGCATATAATCATCACATGATTATCCATTGACAATTATACTAATTATTCTCTTAATAATCAGGGACGGAGATTATTACAATAAATATGCAAACTATATAATAATCAAATAATAAACATAAACGATAAAGCTGATACATAACGGTTTTCAGTTAAAACATAACTAAAGCCTAGGGCATTACACCAACAGTCTCCCACTTGCACTAGGCTCCATTTATGTATCGAATACTCATGGATCTAACATGCCCATCATGCTTCTGCCTATGCGAGGATCTTTGTAAGTGAATCCCATATGTCATCATCGGTTGATACTTTGTATATTTTAACGTCTTCTCATTCTTCATGAATTTCTTGAAGAACGTCTAAGTGAGTGTTTGGATCATTGCTTGTGACCTTGGTTCCATTGATAGCACAAGTGGCACCACTATTGTTATAACAAAAGTTTCACCGATTAGTGATACTTGGAAAAACACTTGGAGTATTTCCAAAATACTAAATGAACTTTTGATCCAAACTGCCCTCTTTTAGCTACATCATATGTTGCTAAAATATGGCCTTAGTAGCAGAATCGGCTACAATTTTCGCTTGGAACTCTTCCAATCAAAATTGCACCTCTAATAAGCACAAACACAAATCCTAATTGCGATTTTAAAATAACTTTGTCAGTTTGGAAGCTAGCACCTATGTAACCCTTACAACAAGATTAACTTCCAATCTTTCAAATCCCAAGAACATATCCTTAGTTCTTCTTAAGTACTTAAGGATCATCTTGACTGCCCTCCAATGGTTTTTATCAGGATCAGATTGATATCGACTCATCATGCTTAGAGCATATGAGACGCTGGGTCTAGTACAAATCATGGCATACATGACAGATCCAAATACCGAAGCATATGCAACTTCATTCATTTCCCTTTTGCTCATCAGTTGTCATAAGACAATGAATATTGCTAAGAGAAATACCATGACCCATTGACAAGATACTCTTCTTAGACTCTTCTAAGAATCTTGTCAATGTGAACACTTTGACTCAAACCAATTTATCCTTCTAGATCCATCTTTATAGATCTTGATGCCAAGGATGTAAGCGGCTTCACCCATATCTTTCATTGAGAAACCTTTCCTTGACCAAGACTTAACAGTCTTAAGTATCGGAACTTGTTTTTCCAATGATTAAGATATCATTGTAATAAACAATAGAAATAATACTACGCTCCCACTGAATTTCATGCATACACAAGGTTCATCTTCGTACTTGATAAAGTCAAACTCTTTGACCAATTCATCAAAACGAAGATTCCAATTCCTTTAAGCTTGCTTCAACCCATCTCATGGATCTTTGCAACATGCATACTCTATTAGAGTTTCTTGGATCGTCAAACTATTCGGGTTGTGTACTATACACATCCTTAATAATCTTTCCATTTAAAGAAAGTCGTTTGACATCCATTTGTCATATCACATAGTCACAATATGTGATAATGGCAATTGAAAATCTAACAGACTTCGACATTGTAATCGCGAAAAGGTTTCAACATAGTCAATACTATGAATTTGCCTAAATCCCTTTGCTACAATCCTTAGTCATGAAAGTATACACCTTCACATCCATGTCGGTCTTTGAAGACCTACTTGCACCCTTTAGTTTTTACACTTTTAGGTAGCCCAATCAAGTTCCAAACTTGATTGTTAAACATGGATTGTAATTTGGATTCCATGGTTCCTAACCATTTATCCAAATTAGGAGAGGACATCGCTTCTTGATAGCAAGTAGGATCGTCATTCTCAATGACTTCCACTTCATCACTTTCCGCAACGAGAAATCACTATTTCTTGAGTTCGGATCGTAACCTATCCAATCTACGATGGACTTGTGCATCTTGAACCGATTTCACAACTCCTTTGTGAACTTGGTTCTGTCTCTACTCTTGGTTCCATATTATTTTCGGGTTCTTGAATTTCTTTCACGATTAATTTTACTCCCACTAGATTCTTTATTGAGAAACTATTTCTCAAGAAACAAATCGTGTAGAGCAACAAACATTTTGTTCTCTTTGTGATTGTAAAATCAATATCCCAAAATAACCTTGTCAGATTTGGTGCTAACTTATAAGAGACAAGTCTCTTTACATAAGATTCGCAACCCCAAATCTTCATGAAAGACAAACTATGTTTTCTTCCATGCCACATCTCATGTGGGGCCTTAGGAACCGATTTAGTAGGGACTCGATTCAGTGTAACCGCATTATTTCTAATGCATATCCTCAAAAGGAAATAGGAAATAGGAAAGTCTGATTGACACATCATCGAACGAACCATGTCCTACAAGGTTTAATTCCTCCTTTCGTACACACCATTCATAGTGGTGTTCGGTGTGGAGTCAACTCTTGAAACAATTTCATAGTTTTGAGATGATTGTCAAACTCTTGGCTCAAATATTCATCACCTCGATCTAATCGAAGTACTTAATAATTTTGCCAAATTGTTTTGTACTTCATCTTGAAATGTTTAAAACATCTCAAACGATTCACCTTTGGACTTCATCAGATGGACATAGTCATATCTAGATAAGTCATTGGTAAATATGATGAAATACCGAAATCTTCCCCTAGCAATGCTTTGTAATGGTCCACATACATCTCATGTATAATGACCAATAAGTCACTAGCCCTCCCACTACTCTTAGTGTAGGGTGGTTTGGTCAATACTCCCAATAAATAAGATCCACATTCCTCAAATGATTCATGGTCATATGAGTCTAAAAGTCCATGTTAATGGAGTTTAGATATATGTTTCTTATTTATTTGACCAAGCCGGCAATGCCATATAAACGCTTTGTTCATATTGTTCAGTTTAGATTTCCCATTTATATCATAGATATCTTCAATATTATTTTGTTTCTCATCATCAAGGATATGAAGACCATTTAATGACATATGCATTACAATAAGGCATATTATTAAATAAATATAAAACTTCTTATTGAAAATAAGAAAATTATATCCTTCATCATCCATTTAAGAAACAGAAATAATATTCCTACTCAAATTCGGAACGTAGTCATACTTATTCAAAACAAGTACTACTTCACAAGGCAAAGTGACTTCATAAGTCCCTTATGGCTAATGTTGCAACTCTTGCTCCATTCCCATGCATAGGTTTAATTTACCTTATTTGAGTAGCTTTCTATTCTTTGTTCCTTGCACATTTAAACAAATGTGGGATCCAATCCGGTATCATATACCCAAGAACAAGAATTCGAAAGAAAAATATCTATCATATAGATTCTTGAATTAGTAGCAATCATATTGCCCTTCTTCACCTTTTAGGCCTTCCTAATTAGCCTTGCAACTTTGCTTCCAATGACCAATCTTATTGCATTGGTAGCAAACTGCATCATTTTGAGACACTTTGGGTTTAGCCTCTTTGGCTTTGCAACTTTTGCCTTAGGTTTAGCAACCTTTGCTTTACCTTCTTTTCCTTCCTTTATGAACCCTTTTCTTGTGTCAACCATTAACACAATTTTCGGATTGCTCCTTCTTTCATCTCATGAATTAAGAGCCTTCACCACAACATATATCTTTTGCCTAGCTTGCACTTGGAACATTTCCCTTGTGCGGTGTGCTAGAACAAAAGTAGTTATCATGTGCACAAGGTTCTTCATAAGAGCCTTTGAACATGGTGGCAAATATAAGGCAAGCAATATTGTCAGAATCATCAATATGTTTCTAATGTTGCTTCCTTATTTGCCCTTTGCAACATTTGCAATAGGTTCAATAGGAACGGATTCGTAATGAACGTACAAATTTACCTAAGAACCATTCTTTAGGCTTTTGATCCAATCAAAATTATTTGTATCATTCATTTCGAACTTTGTCCTTCATAAGGATGAATCGCAATTATCATTATGTAATGCTACTTCTACAACAAAATATACAAATTATATGAACACATATCAATATCAACACATTTATCATTTAAGAGCAAATAATGTATTTTACAAATACTCCCACTAAATCATACACCTTCCAATGCAAATAAGCATAATATGAATTTAATGGGCTAAGATCCAACTTTAATTTAATCTCAAGTACGCTATGGCGCACCGCTCAAGATTAAACTAATTAGGTAGAAAAACATCAATCATATCGTATATGACTCTTAGGACTAAGATCCAATTTTAATTTAATCTCAAGTACGCTATGGCGCACCGCTCAAGATTAAACTAATTAGGTAGAAAACATCAATCATATCATATATGACTCTTAGGATCTTTTATGAGATTTATTTAAGACATCATATGTCCAAGCATATTTTAATCTCAACTTATGCCTTGGGTCCAAAACTATTTTGATAACCCAATTAAGTTCATCCATTTTAAACGTATAGGAACCACCATTTCCTCATCTTGCTCGCAAACGGAATAGAATCAAAGCACCTTGCTATGGCAAGCCCACCCAAAACTATCCGAGTGGTCTCAAGTGTTTAAATCATGGATTGGCATAAAGAACTTAAAAGTTAAATGAAGGTTCTTTAAGGTAGATTATAAGCATATCAGCAAAGATAGTCATAATCATGCACCAGGTAAGTTCCCAGGAAGATAGGTGAGCCACAAGGACTACTTAAGTACCAACTCTTCCTTAGACAGAACTCTCCTAGTCATGCACAATTAGAAATCAACTCTGATTTGGCAACATAATCACTACCTTTTATAAACAATTAGTTTCCTTTTAAAATTTCGCGTAATTATGACTTGTTTCCATGAACAATCATAAAATCCAAAATTTACAATGTCTAAATCTAAACATATTAGGAAACTATAATGTAATGTTTCAACTAAACATTTTAGGAAATCACAATTCAATGTTTCAACTAAACATCTAATAAAATTCTTAACACTTAAGAACAATTAATTCATGCATCGCAACAATTAATGAAACACATTTGAATTAATTAAGCATGCATCTTAAACAATGAATTAATCTAGCATAGCCCTATAAATTTTATTTCCAGAAATTTATAGCATCCAGATTAAGACATAAAACATCTCAGATTGTAAACACAATCACAGAATAGCAGAAAAATTGAACAAACTGATTCTGCCCAATTTTGGCTTATTATGTCGTGTGACAACATCAGCCAGAGGCTTGATATGTCGCGCGACCTAACATGCCAGATAATCAGAATTCCACATGGCTCAATATGTCGCGCGACTTAAGCAGCCAAGAAACAGGATTTCCGATCGAACCAATACAGATTACATGTAATTAAATCACGTAAAACATCCTTTTTACAGATTTAATTCAGCATATTTCGAAAACGATTTTCACATTGTTTCACATAAACAATTAAAAATTCTATCGCATACAAAAACATGCAACGAACATATAAACAATTTATATAATCATTCTAGCATGTTAATTCAAACTTAACCATACGAACGGGGCTCGATACCACCGTTGGGTTTTATGGATCCATGCAGCGGAATTAAGCATAAAATTAACACAAAACACAAGCCCTAAGATCCGTTCTATACGATTAAATTGAATTGCTATGAGATAGAATTTACCAACCTAAATTGCTTTCCGGTCTTGAGCTATCGAACGGATAATTATGTGATTCATAATCACAAACTTTTGATCTTCAAATCTACGAATCTTCAACTCCTTTGGATCTTCAGATTTGAACTCTAGGTCTTTGATTTGTTTGAACAAAACTAAGACCCTCTTTTGGTAATCCACACAAATATGAATGTCGAGAACAATTTCTCGGGTTGGGAATTGCTAGATTCCTAAAACTTATGGAAGAATATTGAGAGTATTTCGTTATGATTTTTCCTTGAAAATTTCGGCCGCTTTTAGGTCCGATGCACCCTTGTATTTATACTACAATAGTAAGAATACTTCTCCTAATCGTATTAGAGAGACAGATCAAAAAACTCGTACAAAGCTCGATATGTCGCGCGGTATATTAAGCCCTTGGCTTGATATGTCGCGCGATATATATAGCCGATACGTAAACTCTCAACCATTCTTCCTCCGGTTTAACCACTTCATTCTCTTGGTGTGTGACCCAATAGGATTACATTATGTTGGCAATGAGTTCGATCATATCGAACCTCATAAGACATAAGCGGACTCTAGCAAGTCATTATGTCTACCCAAATAATGTAACGTAAGAGTTCACGTTTCCAATGGTACACTTCCATTTCTCCCTTTGTCTCACGATGTTATATTGAACACAAGTCATGGTCCATGTCAACTTGTATTTTTTCAATGCTTTCTCGATCTTGAGTATAATGATAGTCCAATCATATTGGGGTGTGGCCACACGCTTTCATCATTATCACTCATTGAGGGGCCCAAGCAAAACATCTCTCTTTCGAGGGACAAATTCCATCTTGACTTATCATCCTTCCCATCATGAATCCGATCATGCCAAAGATAGCCTTTATAGATATCGTGTTAAGATACCGTTTGACTAAAATCAAACATGACTTTCATCATATGTAAGGTTATGATAATCTCGTGTCTAGTGGACTAAATGAAGTGACCATATGAGATTTAATTATGACATTTGACCATGACATAAATCTCATACGGGTCATGTCCAAATCACTTGTTCTCTAACAAGTACTCATATTTTCAATGTGCATCTCTATGCATATAATCATCACATGATTATCCATTGACAATTATACTAATTATTCTCTTAATAATCGTGGACGGAGATTATTACAATAAATATGCAAACTATATAATAATCAAATAATAAACATAAACGATAAAGCCGATACATAACGGTTTTCGCTAAAACATAACTAAAGCCTAGGGCATTACACCAACAGCCTCCCACTTGCACTAGGCTCCATTTATGTATCGAATAATCATGGATCTAACATGCCCATCATGCTTCGCCTATGCGAGGATCTTTGTAAGTGAATCCCATATGTCATCATCGGTTGATACTTTGTATATTTTAACGTCTTCTCATTCTTCATGAATTTCTTGCAGAACGTCTAAGTGAGTGTTTGGATCGGGCCGTTGTGACCTTGGTTCCATTGATAGCACAAGTGGCATCACTATTGTCATAACAAAAGTTTCACCGATTAGTGATACTTGGAAAAACACTTGGAGTATTTCCAAAATACTAAATGAACTTTTGATTCCAAATCGCCCTCTTTTAGCTACATCATATGTTGCTAAAATATGGCCTTAGTAGCAGAATCGGCTACAATTTCTCGCTTGGAACTCTTCCAATCAAAATTGCACCTCTAATAAGCACAAACACAAATCCTAATTGCGATTTTAAAATAACTTTGTCAGTTTGGAAGCTAGCACCTATGTAACCCTTACAACAAGATTAACTTCCAATCTTTCAAATCCCAAGAACATATCCTTAGTTCTTCTTAAGTACTTAAGGATCATCTTGACTCGCCCTCCAATGGTTTTTATCAGATCGATTGATATCGACTCATCATGCTTAGAGCATATGAGACGCTGGGTCTAGTACAAATCATGGCATACATGACAGATCCAAATACCGAAGCATATGCAACTTCATTCATTTCCCTTTTGCTCATCAGTTGTCATAAGATAATGAATATTGCTAAGAGAAATACCATGACCCATTGACAAGATACTCTTCTTAGACTCTTCTAAGAATCTTGTCAATGTGAACACTTTGACTCAAACCAATTTATCCTTCTAGATCCATCTTTATAGATCTTGATGCCAAGGATGTAAGCGGCTTCACCCATATCTTTCATTGAGAAACCTTTCCTTGACCAAGACTTAACAGTCTTAAGTATCGGAACTTGTTTTTCCAATGATTAAGATATCATTGTAATAAACAATAGAAATAATACTACGCTCCCACTGAATTTCATGCATACACAAGGTTCATCTTCGTACTTGATAAAGTCAAACTCTTTGACCAATTCATCAAAACGAAGATTCCAATTCCTTTAAGCTTGCTTCAACCCATCTCATGGATCTTTGCAACATGCATACTCTATTAGAGTTTCTTGGATCGTCAAACTATTCGGGTTGTGTACTATACACATCCTTAATAATCTTTCCATTTAAAGAAAGTCGTTTGACATCCATTTGTCATATCACATAGTCACAATATGTGATAATGGCAATTGAAAATTTAATGTACTTCGACATTGTAACTGGCGAAAAAGGTTTCAACATAGTCAATACTATGAATTTGCCTAAATCCCTTTTCTACAATCCTTAGTCATGAAAGTATACACCTTCACATCCATGTCGGTCTTTGAAGACCTACTTGCACCCTTTAGTTTTTACACTTTTAGGTAGCCCAATCAAGTTCCAAACTTGATTGTTAAACATGGATTGTAATTTGGATTCCATGGTTCCTAACCATTTATCCAAATTAGGAGAGGACATCGCTTCTTGATAGCAAGTAGGATCGTCATTCTCAATGACTTCCACTTCATCACTTTCCGCAACGAGAAATCACTATTTCTTGAGTTCGGATCGTAACCTATCCAATCTACGATGGACTTGTGCATCTTGAACCGATTTCACAACTCCTTTGTGAACTTGGTTCTGTCTCTACTCTTGGTTCCATATTATTTTCGGGTTCTTGAATTTCTTTCACGATTAATTTTACTCCCACTAGATTCTTTATTGAGAAACTATTTCTCAAGAAACAAATCGTGTAGAGCAACAAACATTTTGTTCTCTTTGTGATTGTAAAATCAATATCCCAAAATAACCTTGTCAGATTTGGTGCTAACTTATAAGAGACAAGTCTCTTTACATAAGATTCGCAACCCCAAATCTTCATGAAAGACAAACTATGTTTTCTTCCATGCCACATCTCATGTGGGGCCTTAGGAACCGATTTAGTAGGGACTCGATTCAGTGTAACCGCATTATTTCTAATGCATATCCTCAAAAGGAAATAGGAAATAGGAAAGTCTGATTGACACATCATCGAACGAACCATGTCCTACAAGGTTTAATTCCTCCTTTCAGACACACCATTCATAGTGGTGTTCAGTGTGGAGTCAACTCTTGAAACAATTTCATAGTTTTGAGATGATTGTCAAACTCTTGGCTCAAATATTCATCACCTCGATCTAATCGAAGTACTTAATAATTTTGCCAAATTGTTTTGTACTTCATCTTGAAATGTTTAAAACATCTCAAACGATTCACCTTTGGACTTCATCAGATGGACATAGTCATATCTAGATAAGTCATTGGTAAATATGATGAAATACCGAAATCTTCCCCTAGCAATGCTGCTTAATGGTCCACATACATCTCATGTATAATGACCAATAAGTCACTAGCCCTCCCACTACTCTTAGTGTAGGGTGGTTTGGTCAATACTCCCAATAAATAAGATCCACATTCCTCAAATGATTCATGGTCATATGAGTCTAAAAGTCCATGTTAATGGAGTTTAGATATATGTTTCTTATTTATTTGACCAAGCCGGCAATGCCATATAAACGCTTTGTTCATATTGTTCAGTTTAGATTTCCCATTTATATCATAGATATCTTCAATATTATTTTGTTTCTCATCATCAAGGATATGAAGACCATTTAATGACATATGCATTACAATAAGGCATATTATTAAATAAATATAAAACTTCTTATTTAAAATAAGAAAATTATATCCTTCATCATCCATTTAAGAAACAGAAATAATATTCCTACTCAAATTCGGAACGTAGTCATACTTATTCAAAACAAGTACTACTTCACAAGGCAAAGTGACTTCATAAGTCCCTTATGGCTAATGTTGCAACTCTTGCTCCATTCTCATGCATAGGTTTAATTTACCTTATTTGAGTAGCTTTCTATTCTTTGTTCCTTGCACATTTAAACAAATGTGGGATCCAATCCGGTATCATATACCCAAGAACAAGAATTCGAAAGAAAAATATCTATCATATAGATTCTTGAATTAGTAGCAATCATATTGCCCTTCTTCACCTTTTAGGCCTTCCTAATTAGCCTTGCAACTTTGCTTCCAATGACCAATCTTATTGCATTGGTAGCAAACTGCATCATTTTGAGACACTTTGGGTTTAGCCTCTTTGGCTTTGCAACTTTTGCCTTAGGTTTAGCAACCTTTGCTTTACCTTCTTTTCCTTCCTTTATGAACCCTTTTCTTGTGTCAACCATTAACACAATTTTCGGATTGCTCCTTCTTTCATCTCATGAATTAAGAGCCTTCACCACAACATATATCTTTTGCCTAGCTTGCACTTGGAACATTTCCCTTGTGCGGTGTGCTAGAACAAAAGTAGTTATCATGTGCACAAGGTTCTTCATAAGAGCCTTTGAACATGGTGGCAAATATAAGGCAAGCAATATTGTCAGAATCATCAATATGTTTCTAATGTTGCTTCCTTATTTGCCCTTTGCAACATTTGCAATAGGTTCAATAGGAACGGATTCGTAATGAACGTACAAATTTACCTAAGAACCATTCTTTAGGCTTTTGATCCAATCAAAATTATTTGTATCATTCATTTCGAACTTTGTCCTTCATAAGGATGAATCGCAATTATCATTATGTAATGCTACTTCTACAACAAAATATACAAATTATATGAACACATATCAATATCAACACATTTATCATTTAAGAGCAAATAATGTATTTTACAAATACTCCCACTAAATCATACACCTTCCAATGCAAATAAGCATAATATGAATTTAATGGGCTAAGATCCAACTTTAATTTAATCTCAAGTACGCTATGGCGCACCGCTCAAGATTAAACTAATTAGGTAGAAAAACATCAATCATATCGTATATGACTCTTAGGACTAAGATCCAATTTTAATTTAATCTCAAGTACGCTATGGCGCACCGCTCAAGATTAAACTAATTAGGTAGAAAACATCAATCATATCATATATGACTCTTAGGATCTTTTATGAGATTTATTTAAGACATCATATGTCCAAGCATATTTTAATCTCAACTTATGCCTTGGGTCCAAAACTATTTTGATAACCCAATTAAGTTCATCCATTTTAAACGTATAGGAACCACCATTTCCTCATCTTGCTCGCAAACGGAATAGAATCAAAGCACCTTGCTATGGCAAGCCCACCCAAAACTATCCGAGTGGTCTCAAGTGTTTAAATCATGGATTGGCATAAAGAACTTAAAAGTTAAATGAAGGTTCTTTAAGGTAGATTATAAGCATATCAGCAAAGATAGTCATAATCATGCACTGTAAGTTCCCGGGAAGATAGGTGAGCCACAAGGACTACTTAAGTACCAACTCTTCCTTAGACAGAACTCTCCTAGTCATGCACAATTAGAAATCAACTCTGATTTGGCAACATAATCACTACCTTTTATAAACAATTAGTTTCCTTTTAAAATTTCGCGTAATTATGACTTGTTTCCATGAACAATCATAAAATCCAAAATTTACAATGTCTAAATCTAAACATATTAGGAAACTATAATGCAATGTTTCAACTAAACATTTTAGGAAATCACAATTCAATGTTTCAACTAAACATCTAATAAAATTCTTAACACTTAAGAACAATTAATTCATGCATCGCAACAATTAATGAAACACATTTGAATTAATTAAGCATGCATCTTAAACAATGAATTAATCTAGCATAGCCCTATAAATTTTATTTCCAGAAATTTATAGCATCCAGATTAAGACATAAAACATCTCAGATTGTAAACACAATCACAGAATAGCAGAAAAATTGAACAAACTGATTCTGCCCAGTTTTGGCTTATTATGTCGCGTGACAACATCAGCCAGAGGCTTGATATGTCGCGCGACCTAACATGCCAGATAATCAGAATTCCACATGGCTCAATATGTCGCGCGACTTAAGCAGCCAAGAAACAGGATTTCCAGATTCGAACCAATACAGATTACATGTAATTAAATCACGTAAAACATCCTTTTTACAGATTTAATTCAGCATATTTCGAAAACGATTTTCACATTGTTTCACATAAACAATTAAAAATTCTATCGCATACAAAAACATGCAACGAACATATAAACAATTTATATAATCATTCTAGCATGTTAATTCAAACTTAACCATACGAACCTGGCTCTGATACCACTGTTGGGTTTTATGGATCCATGCGCAGCGGAATTAAGCATAAAATTAACACAAAACCCAAGCCCTAAGATCCGTTCTATACGATTAAATTGAATTGCTATGAGATAGAATTTACCAACCTAAATTGCTTTCCGGTCTTGAGCTATCGAACGGATAATTATGTGATTCATAATCACAAACTTTTGATCTTCAAATCTACGAATCTTCAACTCCTTTGGATCTTCAGATTTGAACTCTAGGTCTTTGATTTGTTTGAACAAAACTAAGACCCTCTTTTGGTAATCCACACAAATATGAATGTCGAGAACAATTCTCGGGTTGGGAATTGCTAGATTCCTAAAACTTATGGAAGAATATTGAGAGTATTTCGTTATGATTTTTCCTTGAAAATTTCAAACAGCTTTTAGGTCCGATGCACCCCTTGTATTTATACTACAATAGTAAGAATACTTCTCCTAATCGTATTAGGAGAGACAGTCAGTCAAAAACTCGTACAAAGCTCGATATGTCGCGCGGTATATTAAGCCCTTGGCTTGATATGTCGCGCGATATATATAGCCGTATACGTAAAACTCTCAACCATTCTTCCTCCGGTTTAACCAATTCATTCTATTTGTGTGTGACCCAATAGGATTACATTATGTTGGCAATGAGTTCGATCATATCGAACCTCATAAGACATAAGCGGACTCTAGCAAGTCATTATGTCTACCCAAATAATGTAACGTAAGAGTTCACGTTTCCAATGGTACACTTCCATTTCTCCCTTTGTCTCACGATGTTATATTGAACACAAGTCATGGTCCACGTCAACTTGTATTTGTTCAATGCTTTCTCGATCTTGAGTATAATGATAGTCCAATCATATTGGGGTGTGGCCACACGCTTTCATTATTATCACTCATTGAGGGGCCCAAGCAAAACATCTCTCTTTCGAGGGACAAATTCCATCTTGACTTATCATCCTTCCCATCATGAATCCGATCATGCCAAAGATAGCCTTTATAGATATCGTGTTAAGATACCGTTTGACTAAAATCAAACATGACTTTCATCATATGTAAGGTTATGATAATCTCAGGTCTAGGGACTAAATGAAGTGACCATATGAGATTTAATTATGACATTTGACCATGACATAAATCTCATACGGGTCATGTCCAGTCACTTGTTCTCTAACAAGTACTCATATTTTCAATGTGCATCTCTATGCATATAATCATCACATGATTATCCATTGACAATTATACTAATTATTCTCTTAATAATCAGGGACGGAGATTATTACAATAAATATGCAAACTATATAATAATCAAATAATAAACATAAACGATAAAGCTGATACATAACAGTTTTCAGTTAAAACATAACTAAAGCCTAGGGCATTACACCAACAATAGGCCCACCCCACACCTCAATTAAAGAGATAACTTGCGCTCCAGGTGAAGGTGTGGTAACCTAACATCTTAAGAAAGAGGTAATTAACTCTTTAAACCTTAGAAGGGATTGTGTACCTTTACTTGAGAAGAGATGGCCAATCTCTGACGGTGGAGAATTCGTTGTTCTTTGCGTACTTTCAACATGTCCCCATGTATGCATGTCAACACCTCATAAGACAGAAACATGTTCAAACGGACGCCAACTAATGTTGACGCCTCTCCACTAGGTGCGTTAGTGACATCTTGATTTGCAGTGATGTAAAGAAAAGTACATAGGAAAATGAAAGGTTACAAATAAACAAAGGATTATTCATACCTGGGAAGAGATGAGTTTAAGGGGAGTTTTTGTTTAGATGTAATACCTTTTAAGGTGAATGGCGTTCCAACTTCGTGGTATCATTTGGCCATCCAATGTTGCCAGGCGATATGCGCCTTTCTCGGCCTGAGCATCTATTAGGTAGGGTCCCTCCCATTTTGGGGCGAGCTTGCCTGCATTGAGCTCTTTGGTATTTTGAAATGCATTTCGTAGGACTAAGTCTCCTACTTGAAACCTTCTAATCCTGACGTTTTTGTTGTATGATCGGGCTACCCTTTGCTAATATGCTGCCATCCGAACTTTGGCCATGTCCCTCAGTTCATCTACGGTATCTAAGTCATGTATCAAGATGTCTTTAATATGTTCAGATGTCAACAAACTGTATCTGGCCGTAGGTACAAGTACTTCTGCTGGAATAACTGATTCTGTTCCAAATACAAGTGAATAGGGGTTTGACCAAGAGCGTTCTTAGATGTCGTCCGTCGGCCCATAGAACCATTGGTAACTCTTCCGCCCATTGTCCTTTCTTCCGGTTCCGCCTCTTTTTTAAGTTGCTTATGATTATTTTGTTGCTAGATTCTCGCCCGTCCATTGGCTTGAGGGTGAACAGCGAAGATGTCACCATCTTGACTCCCAAGATGTCAAGAAATCTTGGGTTCTTTTGCTAATGAATTGAGAGCCGTTGTCACAAATTATCTCTGATGGTATTCCAAATCGGCTGAATATATTTCTTTTGATAAAAGATATAACTTCTTTGTCGCGAACTTGTACGTATGCCTCAGCTTCTACCCATTTAGAAAAGTAGTCTGTCATAGCTAGTAGAAATACTCTTCCACCTGGTACCCTGGGTAATTTTCCTATGATGTCCATTCCCCAAACCATAAACGGCCATGGCGACAGGATAGGATGTAGTAGTTCAGCTGGTTGGTGCAGGATGTCCCCATGTCGTTGACAGGAGTCACATTTCTTTGCATAGTCGCCAGGCGTCTCTTCTCATTGTGGGCCAAAAATAGCCCATTCTAAGAGCCTTGGTATGCGTACTTCTCGCCCCAAGATGATTTCCACATTGTCCTTCATGCAGCTCCTTTAGAACTGATGAGCTCGTTCTGCCTCTAGACATCTTAAGTAGTGACCTGCAGCAGATTTTCTAAACAGAAGGTTATCAATAAGTAAATACTTAGATACTCTTACCCTGAAGGCTCTAGCATTTTTCTCCTCGGCTGGGATCGTATCATCTAAGAGATACTTGATAATAGGAGCTGTCCAAGAGATTGCTGCTGGAGAGGGAGGTACGTCGACATCTAGAGCGAACAGCTCAAGATGATCAATTGCTGGGATGTCAATATGCACAATTGGAATACTTGTCTGTGAAATGCTTTTGAAGGCTGAGCCCAAGTTTGCCAGAGCATCTGCTTGAGAATTTTCTTCTCGTGGAATTTGTTCCAAGGAAAATGATTTGAATTTGGACGAAAGAATTTTTACGATTTCCAAATATGTCGTCATCTTTGCATTTTTCGCTATGTAGGATCCGTTGTAATGGTTAACAATTAGCAAAGAATCCATAAACACCCGGATATGCTTGACATCTAGGTCCTGGGCTGCTGTTAAACCTGCGATTAATGCCTCATATTCTGCTTTATTATTAGTGGCCTTAAAACTGCAACTGATGGATTGTTGTATTATGTCCCCTTGTGGCGATTTTAGTACAACATCAAGACCTGTACCTCTCATGTTAGAAGCACCATCTGTGTAGAGAGTCCAGATTTTCAGGATGTCATTATCTTGAAGTTGTTGTACTTCCAATTCCACCTCTTGTTGCATGGTTGGACTAAAATCAGCCACAAAATCAGCTAGGGCTTGAGATTTTATTGCAGTTCTGGGCTCATATTTAATGTCATACGTGCTTAATTGTACGGACCATTTCGCCATTCGACCTGACATCTCTGGTTTTCTCATAACATTCTTAATAGGATAGTTAGTACGTATAATTATAGTATGTGTTTCAAAATAGTGCCTTAATTTAATAGAAGCAGTTATCAAAGCTAAAATTAACTTCTGTAAATGGGAATATCTGGTCTCCGCGTCTAAGAGTGTCTTACTTATATAGTAGATGGGTTGCTGATTACCATCTCGTTCTGTCACCAAGACTGCGCTTACAGCGCCTTCTGATACTGCTAGGTAGATGTAAAGATGTTCCTCCTCCTGAGGTTTGGCCAATAACGGAGGTGTCGACAGGTTAGTTTTGAGCTCCTGAAAGGCTTCTTCATGTTGGTCCTCCCACTGGAACTTCTTGTTCTTCCTCAAGATATCATAGAAAGGTTTGCATCGATCCGAGGATTTTGAAATTAACCTGGTGAGTGCAGCAATCTTTTCCGTTAATTTTTGGACGTCCTTGACAGATTGAGGTGACGACAGGTTGATAATAGCACGTATCTTTTCTGGGGCAGCTTCAATGCCTCTTTTAGTAACCATATAACCCAAAACCTTCCCTGCCTTCATTCCAAAGTTGCATTTAGCTGGATTAAGTTTCATATTGAAACAATCCAAGATGTCGAAGGCCTGAGATGGGTTGCCTATGTGATCTTCGGCTTTCTTGGATTTTACTACCATGTCGTCAATATATACTTCCATTGTGTCCCCAATCTGATCTTTGAACATTTTGTTGACGAGCCTTTGATATGTTGCACCTGCATTTTTTAGTCCAAAAGGCATAGCAATATAACAATAGATACCGCGGGTGTTATGAAGGCGGTGTCCTCTTGGTCGATGGTTCCATCTGGATTTGTTGAAATCCCGAGGATGCGTCCATGAATGTGAGGAGCTCATGTCCGGAGGTGGCATCAACTAACGAATCTATGTGTGGCAAAGGGAAAGGATCTTTTGGACAGGCTTTATTCAAGTCGGTGAAGTCAACACAGACCCGCCATTTCCCATTCTTCTTCTCAACCACAACCACGTTTGCTAACCATCTTGGATAATCTACCTCTCGTATCATGTTGGCTTTGAGTAAGCGCTCTACTTCTTCCTTGATGATCTCGGTTTCTTGTTTCGCAAACTTCCTACGTTTCGGTGCACCGGTTTAAAACTAGGATCTATGTTAAGTTTATGAGTGATGACATCTTTGCCGATACCCGTCATGTCATCATGTCTCCAAGCAAAACTTTTTATTCTCGCTTCTTAATAGGTCCACAAGCTTCTCTTCTATGTCTCGATGGGATGTCGTGCCAATAAGTACCTTGATGTCCGGGTTGGAAGGGTCTAGCAATATTTCTTTCACATCATCCTCCCTAGCTTCCACGACTTCACGTACATTCCTCTGTAATTGCTATGCTTGTTTTGGAGATGTCAACGCCTTCATTGAAGTTTTATAACATTCCTTGGCCACCTGTTGATCACTGTATATCTTAGCGACACCCCAAGGTGTTGGAAACTTCACACACTGATGGTAAGTGGAGGGTACAGCCTTCATTCCATGAATCCACGGTCTTCCAAGGATGACGTTGTAGGATGTAGCACAATCAATTACGCAGAACCGTTCCATGGTGTTGAGGCCCTTTGAGTATATTGGAAGCTTTATCTCCCCCACCGTTTCTTTGACTTCACCACTGAAGCCTACCAACACTGCGGATTTCTTGATGATCTCCGATTCTGGGATGTTCATTTCCTTAAGGGTACCCAACATAATAAGATTGACAGAGCTATCCCCATCAACCAGGATGCACCGGATTGTACAATTGGCAATCTGCAAGGAAATAACTAGGCCGTCGTGATGAGGTTCCAGCAAGTTATCTCGATCACTCTCATCAAAGGTGATTGGATCTCGGGCAGGTGTCGACATCCCGGGCCGTCTTTCCGGCTTCTCCTCTTTTGACTCCTTAGCATGTCGTTTGCGGCGTAATAGGATGTGCCACATATTTCGAACCTCCACTAATGAAATTGATCACCTTTGTTGATGCCGGGGAGAAACCGGTCTTTCGGCTTCATGAGGAGCTTCCGCACTTTCAGCCTTCTTCTTTCTCGGGGTCCCAAGAACTCCTTAAGATGTCCCTTCGAGAGCAGTAACTGATCTCCTTTCTTAGTGCGATGCAATCTTCAAGAACATGCCCAAAGTCTTCATGGTAAGAGCACCATTTTGATTTGTCACGCCATCCCGTGGACTTATCCGTCTTCTTTGTCCATCTCGGCTTTGTCCCCTAGGTTGCCCATTGCATAGAGTATACCCGAAATGTCAACGTAAAAACAATAATCGTAAATGTTAGGCACATTATCACTATCTTCATCCTCACCATCTATTGAATTAATTTTGCTAGTATCAATTCTCGGATAAGGATTGGAACGGTTGTTCCTGTGATGGGACGATTCGCTCTTTTCGTCGTGGTTGTCATATGTCGACAACTTGGATGAGGTCTTCGATCTTCGCAGCCTCATCTTCCTCCGCCTTATGAATCTCACCGCCCGCTCCCGACTTCTTCCAACCGCTTACAAGGAGTCATCACCAAATCTTGATAATACTGTGAATCTTTCTTCACCCCATTTTGAATGCTTCGTGGTCAGTCGACATGACAAGATTGGGAATTTCTAGCACTTCCTTATTGAACCGGTGGACATAATCCTTCGTAGTTTCATTAGGCCGCGAGTCACATTGTAGAGGTCACTTGTCAACTTCTCAAATTGTCAATCGCATGAGAATTGGTTATAGAACATGTTGATAAGCCGGGCGTATGAACCAATTGAACCTAGAGGCCGCCTAATCAGCCATTTGAGAGATGGTCCAACCAAGGTCGATCCAAATCCTCTCGCATAAGCAAGCCTCCCTAATTGAAGCGGAATATGGATTATGTCCATCTTTTCTTGATAGTGAGCAACATGCTCTTCTCGGGTCTCGTGGTACCGTCATACGCCTTCATAGATGGTACACTCGAAATGCTTTGGGATGTCAACATTTGCAATTGCCGGGACAAACCGGGATTGATTGTAGCAGCTTCCGAGTCACCGGTTGGATTGGAGGAGTTATGCCCGACACGTTCATTATCGCCTCTCGAGATCCTCGCATCTGCTTTTGCTAGTGGATTTCCTGCAAAAGGGTCAGCCATAGGAATACGATTGAAATTATTATTATTGAAAAGATTATTTAGTAAACCAGAGTTGTCCGTAGTCGTTGTGACAGTGGTGTTGTCGATGAATGGGATGAACTGGGTGAATCCTGCGGAAGGTGGCGTCATTGGGGTGTCCCCGGGCAAAGATGTTGACATCATTAAGGATGTCAGCTGATGAGTTTGAGGTGGACTACCCATTGGTATAAATTCACTCTGAAGCGTAGATCCTTCGGTGTTGTCGAAGTTGAGGTTCCTCGCACGCAATGGTGATATGTTGTCAAGCCGAGATGCGATGAACTTTTGATCTTTCTGCATCTTAATCATGGAATTGGCCAGCACCTTCGAATTGCTGTCTTGCTGATCCAACCTCTGATTCAACTTTGTTAGGATAGTCCGGATGTCATCATCTATATTGGATGAGGTTGCTCCCTTTTGCGGAGTCTTTGTAGGTTGAGTTTGCTGAGGTCCGGTTTGAGGAGGTGGTGGCAACAAACTGGTTCTACCTACTGATGTTGGAGTGACGGCGGGAGCTTTGCCGGCGGCGGACACATTGGGGGGTGCAGACATAATGAATTTGATTAGGAAATGATCCAAATAACCGATAAACCACGAGGCCCCTCGGTGGGTGCCAAATTGTTTTGGTAGAAAAAACAATAGTACATAATCTTAACTTTGACAAGTGTGTGGATTTAAATACTAAGGAGGGGACTGTGGAATTCGAATAAATGGAACGAAGACATGAAAAGAACGAATGACACCACAAATTGTTAACGAGGAAAACCTTGGAGGTGACAACCTCTTTGGAAAAAACCCCGGGAGTTAGGTCTCCAACCTTAAAAGTTTCACTATGATAATTGAGTTACAACTTTGGAAGAGGATGGAGAGGATTACAAGTAGCTTGTGCGTAGAGTGTGTGCATATGAGAGAGTGTATTTGTTTCCGTCTCCATCTCCCCTTAAATATAAGTAAGTATGACGGGGTAATAGTTTGTTCCTACAATCTCGGAAATGATCTTTATCCTCTTCAACGTCCGTGAGACTAAGTCATCCTTGCCGTTGAAGTTGTGTTGAACGTGCTAGAAAAATATCCCGTATTCTTCTCTCTTATTTACTGAAAAATAATAATAAAGATATTAGGAAACATCAAATAAGTAAATATTAAAACGATACTTACAGTGGAATAACATCTTGACATGCAGGATCAACTGAAGATGCCACCATGCTGAAAAATACCCACAACAGTTACTATCCGGCATACCCATCCCTTCATGTACCATTCGCCTCATACAATCTTGCACGCCCAATTCAATTTCAATGCCATCTTCAGTTGTCCTATCATTATTATCATTCTTATACGCCGAAATGTACTCTTCCCCGTGCCTAGTCCAATTCTTGTAATCTTTTTGAAACCCACTTCAATACAATGTGATTTCACGGTTGCACAGTCTTTTTTTGGTAACGATTTGTGCATTTTTACAAGGACAATATATTTCTTTAACACCAACAAACTTTTTTGAGAATGCAAAATCGAGAAAGTTGTCAACCCCACCCCAGACATATACTCTTTTGAAATTCGTTTACCCAAATCAATCCAACTTTTGTCCATATATGACTTGATATTTTTAACGTTAAAATACAACCTATATACAAGACCGAGAGACACAAATTTTAGAATAAAAATAAACTCATAAACAAACATAGTCTAAATATGTACAACTTTTGGCTCGATATAGATAATATACATTGTTGGAGCCTAGCCTATTAGTCGAACTTGGGCCCATGATAGATTATGGGGAGCTTGGAGCCTAGCCTATTGATGGTTGCTGCCTAAAGGAGAAGAAGAAGATAGATTATGGGGAGGTTGAGTTTGCTTACTAACATCATATTTACTTTTGTTCATTTCTTTTTTGTAGTTCATGCACGGAGACTCCAAGCCCTAAAGGCTCTTACTATGCTCCTTCTAGCAACACCATGATTTTGTCCAAGTTGTATGAACTTGTCTTTGGCATAATTGATAAGGTTTGTCCTAACCATGTTTTATGACTCAAATGTTCACAATATTTAAGTGAAGTTCTTGAAACTTGTTTAAACTAGTTGCTCATGTTTGTTTGACAGTTGTTTTCAGCTGCCCCATTGCACAAAATTCTTTGTTTTTCAACTTTTATGACGATGTAATAATGAGAGGTTTGAGAAATTATTCTGAAAGGTTGGGAAAGATTTAAAATCAAAAGCTCAGCATTTGGAGGAGGTATTAGGTGAGATGGTGTAACAATGTAGAAGGATTTGATTTCGGATAAAAGAGAACAGAAACTAGAAGTTAAGAGTATGCCTTACTTGTGATAGAACAACATAGATAATTCAAGTTGGGTTAAAGATTGAGTTCAACTGAGTAATGGCTGACATGCTAAACTGATGAATCTAAGGTTAGCCAGTACACAATCAACCCTGTTCTTGTCATAAGTTCCCAAACATATCCTCTTTTCCTCTCAACACACAATAGAGAAGCAATGCACTGAAATTGAAATCAAAATTATAACTATGTAAACTAGCAATTTGCTTCAATTATAGTCAACAACAACAACAATAGTGCCAGTGACAGCAACAACAACAACATCAACAGCAATAACAACAACAGTAACAGCAACAACAACAACAACAACAGCAACAACAACAACAGATCACAACACCAAGAACAAAAAAACCCAGAAATTAAAAGTAAATCAGAAAAGAGGGAAGAAATGTATACCTGATTCGTTGTTGATCAAAGAAATCAGCGTCGCAAATTGCCCTGGCTGGAGGAGTGAGAGAGAGAGAGAGAGAAATCGAACAAGATGTTTCAATAATCCACCACCAAGAACAACAAAACCCAAAAATTAAAAGTAAACACGCTATGTATACCTGCTGATTCGTTGTTCACGCTATGGTCACCGGCGGTAGGAAATTACCCTAGCTAGAAGAGAGAAAGAGAGAGAGAGAAAGCGCGAAACTGAGAGTTGGAAATTTTGGGTTCCCGGTATTTGTTGATATTTAAGGCAGATATTATACACCGCCGTAAATATTATGCACTATTTACGGCGGACGCGTGTCAAACACCGAATATAAGTAACTATTTACGGCGGCTACTTATATACCGCTGTATATAACTTAAATTTCATATACGTATACGTCAAATGTACGTATATAACGTATTTACGGCAACTCAAGCCGCCGTATATAATAAATATATACGACGGTTGTGTATACCGCCGTATATATTATTTATATACGACGGACGCGTATCATCCACCGTATATAACTAATATATATGGCGAACGCGTATCACCCGCCGTAAATGAGTGTCGTAAATAACCAACTTTCTTGTAGTGTATTGTCCCACTCCTCTCTCTGCCCTACCACTTATGTGTCATGGACTTGCCAAGTCCTATGCCAACCCCTCTAAGAGCCATCTCAAATAGCTTAAAGACCGCCTTCGTTAAATTACTAAAGGTACCCGCTCTGTCTTTGACTTCATGCAAGTGATCAAATCATGTTTCGATCAATTTGCTTCCTTAGGTCGTCCCCTTGATCCGGACGACATAGTTGATGAAATTCTTGATCAACTCAATGATCTCGATTATGACTCTATTATCTCTGCCGTCTAAAATCGTCAAAACCCTATCACCTTCGATGAGCTTCATGAGAAACTCATCACCAATGAATTATCTCTCAAACTATAGTCTACTCTCCTCTATATATACCCCTCTTCTTTCCCGCTCTCTCCTACACATAACACAGCAAACTACATTTCTTTAAATGTTTAGCCCTTCATTTCATCTTTCCTTCGGTTCAGTTAAAACTCTATCAATATATTCCCCTTCAATAAAAGGATTTTTCTTATTCTTCCCTCCAACTCTGGTTCTATTTTGGCGTACCTTAAGTTACATTTTACTTTTTTTTTGCCCTGTTTTTGTAGTTGGTCCAGATTAATTGCAGAGCTTTATTTGGTTGAAATATTTTAAAAGATTGTAACTTTACAATCCCAATTCCCTTTTTTGATTGGATTCATTTTTTATGTGATATTGTTTATTGTATCTTGTATACTTTTTTTGAAATCTTTTTTGTGGGTTAAATTCTTGGCACATATAATTAGTATTAACTGATATCATTCACATTTGTATCATACTATTGAGTTATTTACTGTCGGTAATTTTTTTGCTCGTTTGATTGATGCATTATACAACTATGTATGCAAGACATACAACAGCGAAAAGTTAACTTTGTTGTGGATTTGGGGAATCTCACATCTGCCTAACCTATACTAGTAGTCCTAACATGGGGAGAATAATCGACATGTAGTAAATATGAAAGAAATAACACATAATTTGTTAACCCAGTTCACTAACACATGACTATATCTGGGGGCAATTACAAGACAGGATATCACTATAATCAATATATGATGGTTATTACAACTTTGCACAAGCAATAACTAAGAACTAAGCATAGATTGTCTCCAAGAACAACCCTCTCATATATATCTCCTCTCTTCTATCAAAAACACATATACCTTCGTCATGGGTAAGGGTTTGACCTGGTTGAAAATTGAGCGAACCCAAGATGTTATTTGCTGATTTGAGTGTAGAAGTGGAAACGAAAATGGACAGGTTTGTTTTTGCTTGTTAGCTTTCTTGTTAGCTTTCTTGTTCAATTATTTTACTTGTTCAGTGATTTGCGTATATAGAGAGAAGCGTATAGAGAGAGAAAGCGTATAGGGAGAAAGGGGAATGCTAGAGAAAAAGGTAGGAGATAGTTTCGACATAATGAGATAACATAAAAGGTGCGAATGATTTATTAGTAAAATCGATTTCAACCCATGCATCCTATGTATCCTAAGGTAAAATATAAAATATTGTATTTTTATTGATAAATTACATCATATATCAGGGATTTATTGGTAAAAATACAACTCTTAAAAATTATTGTGTGCAAAAAATGACTATTAATTTTAGATTAAAAATGGATATCTTAGTTAGCAAGGAAAGATAAGGAAAGAGAAAGAAAGAGAATATTTCACCATCACAATAGCATTTTTTTTAATCTATTTAAATGATACAAAGAAAGTGAGAGGAGGAAATGTAAGAACATGGATTAATGTAACATATAAATACTTAATAATATAATGATCAATATTATAATATATGGTATAAAGTATAGAACTCTAAATAATATGTAGAATTCCATAATATAAGTATACCATTAAATGATGGGCATAATGGTAATATCTTATATATCAATAGGTGTAGTCCCTAAATGAAGTGCCCCTTGGATTCCTATATAAAGGCCTATCCATCAAGCCTATGAATCACTAGTTGTTTACATTCTCATTCAGTCAAAACTCTTCCTAAGTACTTGAAGATCAAAGAGAGTAAAGGGCACTCATCATTTAGAAGATCTATTCCTCCATAATTTAAAGTCTATCTTCTTACTTCATTCTCTTTATTCAAGAACAAGAACAAGACTAAAGAACAAACATGGAATCACAAGGTAATTACACGCTTCCGTCTTCTTCTTCTTCTCTTCTTAATCTAGTAATGAGTCGGTTCATATTTAATGGATCGTAATTGTTCCAACAATTGGTATCAGAGCCTGCTCATATACTAGATTGAGTTTGAATTTCTTATAAAGTCTTGTGCTTTAATTTGTTCAAGGTTTGTAATCCATGTAAAATTACACTTGTTTTTTGTTCTTGTACATAATACTCATTTTGTCTAAGAGTATTATGTTCATAACTTCATCCTATTTATGAATTTTGGTTTTACTCAAAAGGCTTTCAATCCTTAATGTAAGATTATCCCATTTTTGAACATAGCCACCATCCTTGGATGCGTTGTGAGTTTGTTCATTTGCATAGCCACGCATTTTTACATGTGTTGTGAGTATGCGGATCTACTTACTTTGATTGAAAATTGAGTCACCATGGAAATAATGGTAAGGTCAAGTTTTAAGAGACACAATGGTTCATACAAGATTACCCCATTTACATAGCCAACATCATGTGTTTGGAGTGTGTAAATCTAGGTCTACTTGTTTGAATCATGTTAATTAAAGTGCAAACTTGTCCCATTTACATAGCCAATAATTATAATGCATTAAAAGGGAAATTTGGTTGGAAAACTGTTCATAAAAGGGTTTGAAAATAGTGACTATTCGTAATTTTGGGCATTGGGGACGAGTCGTCCCATAGGGACGAGTCGTGCCCATCAATTTTCTCGGAATGGGACCTTTCGATTCAGGCATCCCCCTTATATGGACGAAGTCGTCCCCTTAGGGACGAAGTCGTGCCCTAAGGGACGAGTCGTCCCCTTGAAATTCCAGTGTCGTCCGTAAAACTTCAGCCTCAAATATTTTTCAGAATTTTGATAATTTATTGATAAAATATGATATCCTGGACACCAAATACGCTGATTGGCGGTTCTTAAAGTTGTTAAACTTTAAGAATGGACGGGTAGAACATAAGGATATTGTCTTTTATTAATAAATTTTCGTTCTTTTCTTACCCTTTAAAGTTTCAAATTTACCTTAAGGCCTTAATTTTGATTAATTATATCCTTAACATTTTTGGATAAAATTAACATGCTTGTTTCCCAAAGGAGACCTTGTTGATTGAATTCAAAATTGTTAAAAGATGAATGTAAATATTGATATGTGATAACATGCTTGTTTCCCAAAGGAGACCTTGTTGTTGACTAAGTATTTGCATTCATGGGTAATAATTGAAGTTAAACTTTAGGTCATTTTAAATACTTTGATCCATCCCAAAGGAAGGCGGGTGTTTAAAATGAGTTGTTTATATTCTTTATTATCGGGGAACAAGTACCTTAAACTTTAGGACACTTTTTGTACTTGATCCGGCCCAAAGGAAGGCAAGTACATGAAATGTATTGTTTAAGCTATTTGTTTACCCTAAGATAAATCAAATTGTGAGTCAATTCGAAATCCAAAGATTAGTCTTGATGTCATATTGATTATCTTTATTTTGATGGAATTCATTTTGATATAATTAATCATTGTGTAGATTCTTATACATGTTTTGTTTCATTCTTTTGTTCTCTTCATTCAGATTTGATCAGTGCTTCATCTATTACTACTGCCATAAACTCAATACCTTTGCTAACTGGGACAAATTTTAAAACTTGGAAAAACAAGATTATTATGGTCTTAGGCTGTTTGGACCTTGACCTCGCATTAAGAGAACAAGCTCCTGCCCCTCTAACTGATAAAAGCACTGCGGAAGACCGCTTAAGTTCAGAGAGGTGGAAGCGTTCTAATCGCGTCAGCCTAAGCATTATAAAGAATGCAGTCCCGGAGACATTTTTGAACAGTGTCTCCGAGGATAATGGAGCTAAAGGCTTTTTGGATGCCAGAGAGGAACGCTTTGCAAAAAGCGATAAATCGGAAACAAGTGCTACCTTAAGGAAGCTTGTTTCCATGCGGTATAAGGGCACCGGAAGCATAAGGGAATATATAATGGAAATGTTTCATCTATCTTCTAAATTAAAGGCACTCAAGTTAGACCTTTCGGAAGACTTGCTTGTGCATTTGGCTTTAATTTCTCTTCCTCATCAATTCGGTCATTTTGAAACGACCTATAATCAGTCAAAAGGACAAGTGGAATATCAATGAATTGATTTCACATGTGACAGAGGAAGAGGATAGATTGAAACAATCTAAACCCGAAAGTGCTCATTATGCATCTACCTCTTCTCGTGGGATAAAGAGAAAAGGTAAGGAGATTGCGGTTGCAACAAAGAAGCCTAAGGGATCATCAAATGATCAAAAGGTGAAAAAGTGCTTCTTTTGCAAGGACCCCACTCACATGAAGCCCGACTGCCCTAAGTATCGCCAATGGCGAATTAAGAAAGGTATGTCATTTAGCTTTGTTTGTACTGAAGCTAATTTAGTTTCAATTCCTTCGTATACATGGTGGTTAGACTCCGGTGCAACTACTCACATAAGTTCATGTATGCAGGGTTGCCTGAACTACCGAACGCCCAATGAAGGTGAAAGATTCATCTACATGGGAGCTGGAAAGCCGGTAGAGGTGGAGGGCATAGGGACTTTTAGATTATCTCTTAGTACCGGATATTATTTAGTTTTGAATAATGTATTTATTATTCCATCCTTTAGACGGAATTTGATTTCCGTCACTACATTAGATCGGGAAGGTTATTCCTGTATCTTTGGTAATAATAAATGCAATTTATATTTTGATTCAAAGCTTTTTGGTACTAGTTCTTTATCTTACATTGATAATCTATATTTACTTGACACAGTAAATTCATTAAATGAGTCCCACAATAATGAAACTAACTCTCGAGGCACAAAACGAAAGTTTTCAAGTAAAAACTCTTATACCTTGTGGCATAGGCGTTTGGGTCATATCTCCAAAAGGAGAATTGACAAGCTTGTGTCCGAGGGAATATTACATAAGCTTGATACTCCGGAAAATAACTTTTGTATTGAATGCCTTAAGGGAAAATTTACGAATAGTACAAACAAAAATGAATCCTTGAGAGCTACAAAAGTCTTAGAACTAAGTCATACCGGACATATGTGGACCGTTCCCTACCCCTTCATGGAACGGACAAACATATTTTATTACGTTCATAGATGACTTCTCTCGTTATGGATACATTTATTTACTTCATGAAAAGTCTCAATCATTGGACGTTTTCAAGTCTTTTAAAACCGAAGTTGAAAATCAACTTGAAAAGACTATTAAGAACGTTAGATCCGATCGTGGTGGTGAATACTACGGTAGGAATGACGGTTCGGGAGAACAACGTCCGGGTCCTTTTGCTCGCTATTTGGAAGAGTGTGGGATTGTCCCTCACTACACCATGTCGGGACACCTAGCATGAATGGTGTAGCCGAGAGACGTAATAGAACCCTTAAGGATATGGTAAGAAGTATGGTTTCTTGTACTTCTTTACCTCACTCATTATGGGGTGATGCTTTGAAAACCGCAACCTACCTACTTAATAGAGCTCCTTCAAAAGCTACTAACAAAACCCCTTATGAATTATGGACCGGAAAGAAACCGTCCCTAAATCATCTTCATGTATGGGGTTGTCCAGCCGAAGCTAGGCCTTATAAACCTAACGAAGGAAAGTTGGACGCTAAGGCAGGTTAGTAGTTATTTTGTAGGGTATTCTCAAAGATCTAGGGGATATAAATTCTATGACCCTAAAACTAGAACCTTTTTCGAGACGGGAAATGCTAGGTTCTTTGAGGATGTTGAATTTAGAGGGGAAAATTTGAATAGTAATTTTGAATTTGAAGAAATGGAAGAGGAATTCGTTTCTATACCTCTTCCTATAGTTCCTATCGAAAATCAAGCAGTTGTGCCTGAAATTCGACAAGAACATATAATTCAAAATAACATTAATTCTCCTATTAATGAACAACATGAAAATGTTGATGAGGAAATTCAACACCCTCAAAATCAAGAAGAACCGGTGCCCTTAAGAAGATCTAATAGAGCAAGAAGGAGTGCTATACCAGATTATTATGATGTATATCTTGCCGAGAATGAGGAACCGTTAGGTTTAGTGGGAGATGAGCCAATCACCTTCCATGAAGCCATTAGTGGTCCAAATTCTCATAAGTAGATTGATGCCATAAATGAATAGTTAAAATCCATGAATGATAATGACGTTTGGGATCTTGTCCCATTACCTAAGAATGTGAAACCCATCGGATGTAAATGGATCTTTAAGACCAAAAGGGATTCACAAGGTAATGCGGAAAGACATAAGGCTCGTATTGTCGCTAAAGGATTTACTCAAAAAGAAGGCATTGATTACAAAGAAACATTTTCACCGGTATCCTCTAAAAATGCTTTTAGAATCATTATGGCTTTAGTGGCACATTTTGACCTCGAGCTTCATCAAATGGATGTAAAGATGCCTTTTCTCAATGGTGACATTGAGGAAACTATCTATATGAAGAAACCGTAAATGGTGATCGATTCGGATCAAACTAGTCAACTAGTTTGTAAACTCAAGAAATCCATTTATGGGCTCAAGCAAGCATCTCGTCAATGGTACTTAAAATTTAACCAAGTTATTCTTTCATTTGGCTTTGAAATAAATCTTGGTGAAGATTGTGTGTACCATAAGTTCAGTGGGAGTAGATTTATATTTTTGGTCTTATATGTGGATGATATTTTACTTGCTAGTAATGATAAGGACCTTCTTAAGGAAACCAAGAAATTTCTCTCAAACAAATTTGAGATGAAAGATCTTGGAGAAGCTTCTTTTGTATTAGGAATCCAAATACATCGTGATCGCTCACACGGGGTATGTTAGGATTATCACAAAAGAGCTATATAGAGAAGGTATTACAAAGGTTTAGCATGGAAAATTGTAAACCACATGACACCCCGATCTCTAAGGGAGATAAGTTCGGTTTAAATCAATGTCCTAAAAATAATCTTGAAACCAAGTATATGGAAAATATCCCTTACGCATCGGCGGTAGGAAGCCTAATGTATGCTCAAGTCCGTACTCGCCCGGATCTTGCTTTTATTGTTGGCATGCTTGGGCGATATCAAAGCAATCCGGGAAGAGAACATTGGGTCGCGGCCAAAAGAGTGATGAGATACTTACAAAACACGAAGAACTACATGCTTACATATACAAAGTCGGATCATCTTGAGATCATTGGTTTTTCCGATTCGACTTTCTTTGGATGCCAAGATAGTCGCAAATCGACATCGGGTTATGTCTTCACTTTGGCCGGTGGAGCGATATCTTGGAGAAGTGCCAAGCAAACATTAGTTACTACTTCCACCATGGAAGCCGAATTTGTTGCTTGCTATGAGGTATCCAATCTAAGCTATATGGCTGCGTAAATTCATTGAAGGACTGCGAATTGTCAAAGGTGTTGAAAGACCACTTAAGTTATATTGTGACAATCGGGCGCGGTATTGTACTCCAACAACAACAAGAGTTCATCTAAATCTAAGCATATAGATATTAAGTTTCTTGTTGTGAGAGAAAGAGTACAAAATGAACAAATAGAAATAGAACTTATTGGTACAAACTCCATGTTAGCGGATCCATTTACTAAGGCGTTATCTCCTTTAGTATTTCACGAGCATGTTGCTCATATGGGTGTAATGACTTTTGATAATGCCTAAATCAGTGGGAGTTTTAAATGTTTCTATTTCCTTGTATTGTTTTCATTTAAATTGATCTCATTTGGTTAAAGTAGGACTAGTTGGAGAATATATATATGCATTCTTCATATATATTCATTAATTTTCCATGCTACATATCTATACTTTATCTATGTCATTTAGTTGGATATATATATGTGATTAATGTGGGTTTAGTTGCGAATCAATTACAACGAATGCCCCTTTAGTCCTTATACTTATATGACTAATGGACGGGATTGTTTTCAAATGACAACAAAGTGCACATAAGGGTTGTCATTTGTGTTATAAATATGATTGAAGTAATTTATTAAGTGAAGGTATATGTTATAATAATCCAAGTGGGAGATTGTAAGAACATGGATTAATGTAACATATAAATACTTAATAATATAATGATCAATATTATAATATATGGTATAAAGTATAGAACTCTAAATAATATGTAGAATTCCATAATATAAGTATACCATTAAATGATGGGCATAATGGTAATATCTTATATATCAATAGGTGTAGTCCCTAAATGAAGTGCCCCTTGGATTCCTATATAAAGGCCTATCCATCAAGCCTATGAATCACTAGTTGTTTACATTCTCATTCAGTCAAAACTCTTCCTAAGTACTTGAAGATCAAAGAGAGTAAAGGGCACTCATCATTTAGAAGATCTATTCCTCCATAATTTAAAGTCTATCTTCTTACTTCATTCTCTTTATTCAAGAACAAGAACAAGACTAAAGAACAAACATGGAATCACAAGGTAATTACACGCTTCCGTCTTCTTCTTCTTCTCTTCTTAATCTAGTAATGAGTCGGTTCATATTTAATGGATCGTAATTGTTCCAACAGGAAATAGAAATAAAATAAGGTGAATAAAGACATCTAATATCTTACATTTAAGATAATTAGGTTGAAAATATTAATTTCTTTTTGTCAAAAATTAATTATTCATATTTTATTTATTACAATATTTTACTTATCATAATTTAAAATAAATTATTTTTGAGATTGAGAAAAAAAATTACTATAGAATTTATAACTTTATCAGTAATCTAGTACTCCCTCCGTCCCACCCGAATTTGGACAAAGTTACTTTACAAGGAGATTAAGAAATAATAATAAGATAATAAAAATGTGTGGTAGAAAATGAAGAGAGAGAATGAGTGGAGTTAATAGTGGTTGGTTGAATAAATTGTATGGTGGAGAATGAGTGGAGTTAATGAGTGATTGGGGTATGCCCATTTTTTTATTATTATAAACTTTCCTTTTTGGGTTGTCCAAATTCGGATGGAACGCCCAAAAAGGAAATTTGTCCAAATTCGGATGGGACGGAAGGAGTATCTACTAATATGCTATGCAATTAATAATAATATAAATATAGTTTGTTCATTCGTTGTATTGGATTCTTTTGTTCCTTAAAGTTTCCTAAATTGTATTTTATTTACTATTTAAGTAGTAAGTCAAAATAGAATAATCTAGGTTTTCTTGATTGAATAAGGTAAAAAGTTTGGTGAGTTGTTTTAATGGCTTCGTTTGTTTCTCCAAAACATGTAACTGAATCAACAAACCTAGTGGGACTACTGCACTACTTTTCTGACATAGGCTCAACTAATTTTTTGTGTGTGTGTGTGTGTGTTTTTTTTTTCTTTTTATAACTTTAAATATTAGTAAGTAAACCAATTGCATGTCAAACATAATACTCCCTCCGCCCCCATTAAAAAAAATGGGCCTTGCAAGTTTTTAGGAAATTGAGAAGAGTGTATAATGTATTAAGTGTTATAATTATAAAAATTATAAAATATTTTATACTTGTTATGATTTACTCCTTTGTGTCGAAGAAATTATCTCATTTTCATCAATCAATTCACTCAAATTTCAACAAAAAAAAAAAGTATAAATATTTTATTATTCCTTTATTGTGAAAAATATTGGTCACTGATGCATTACAAAGAATAATATAATAATAATTTTTGAAGTTACATGTAGAATATTTTATAAAATTTTAATAAAAGTTCAAATTAAAGTAAGACTATTTTTCAAGATAGAGAGTGTATTACTAAGTTTGATATTCATATGTGTACCATAGAAGATAAATTTTATAAGATTTGTAACACTACACATCCAAAAAAAAAAAAAATTGTCTCATTTAAGTAATCAATATTTTTATAAATGTTTGTTTTAATTCTTTATATCTTATTAAAATACATTATAGTTATTAACATATTTAGAAATCAAAATTTATTTTTTCTAAGTAAAGAGGCTTTAACTAATAACTTATTTAGCCAAATAAATACTACCTTTAATTACTGAGATTTTCAAGTATCGTCAATAAGTTTCTGTATCATTTTATCCCTGTCACTCCATTTTTCACAGTTGTGTGATATCAATATAAATATCAATATAAAAAATGATAAATTCATCTCTCTAATTTTCTCAGTTATGTGATTTTTCAGTTATGTGATTTCGCATTATTGTGATTTAACATGCCCTTTAAACATTTGAAGAACCCAATTTATCACATACCCTTTAAAAAAATCATTTTTAAAATTGATAAATTCATGTATCAGTTGCTCACAATTGCGATTTTTTTTATATATTTTTTACTTTTAAAACAAATAAATTCATGTCACAGTTTCCTCTTTTTTGTTTTTCATTGTTCACTTGTAAAACTGATAAATTAATATCTCAGTTATTCACAATTACGCCAAAAAAACATTTCTCGCTTGTAAAATTGATAAATTCATTTCTCAATTGATTTCACAATTGTGTGATTTCACAATTGTGTGATGTCTTATGCTCTTTAAACTTAAAGACATGCATATATCATTTGTTCATAACTGAGTATAAAACTGATAAATTCATCTCTTATTTAAATAATTGTGATTCTCTATATATATTTTTTGGCTTGTAATTCTTAAGTCATATCTCAGTTATTTACAATTACGCAAAGATTTCATTTTTCAATTGTAACAACTGATAAAATCATTTATCAATTATTCACATGCCTAAAACAATAGAGAAACACAATTATTTAAATCTAAATATTAATAAATACACTGAAACACGCCCTTTTAAACAATAGAGAATTCAATTTATTTGTTGTTTAAAGCAGAAATCCATTGATACACACCATTATAAATGTTATCAATAATATTTTTTTGATATAAATTAGGATAATTAAATTAATCTAATAGTATTGCTCAAAAGACTTTCGTATTAAATATAACAAAAATAAAATAATATTTTGATAGGGAGGGAGTAAGAAAGCAAGATAATTGTTGGTAGAGTAATTTACTTGCAAAACTCGTTAAATGTGACATATAATTCAAAGCAATCCAATTTCTGGTAAGGGAAGACGATTGATCTGAATTCATAAAATTTAAGCACGTTTATAGTCAAAACAACCGATGGAGACAAGATGGATTGACTCTATAAGCTACTTACGAGTAAATCATGAAAGCCTAAATAGCATGTGGGAATAGAACAATTATAACAACATCGGCCTTGGATGCCAAATTCTTTTCATCTTCATCTTTCTTCTTCGAATGTAACCTTTACTTTTCTAGGAATCCAAGCATCATATGCATCCCCCATTATGAACAAAATACAAGAATAGGGACAATGTCGTCAATAACTCATCGGATACCCCAAAATCCATAATCTTCAAATCAGTAATAGCATGCAACAACCAAATAAATAAACAACACCGATCAATAATGTTTGAATAGTTGGATTTTGTTCGTTGTGCTTAGCCCGTCTCTTTTATTCCATTCAGGAAGATTTTATTTTTTTAAGACATTCATTTGTGACAAAAAAAAACATTGAAAAAATAGACATTTACTTTGTATGAAGGAACAAATAAATACTATAAATCACCATCACAATAAAATTTATTTTTATTAATATACGGTAACACTATTAATTTACCTTTCAAGTTTAATACTTGAATAGCAAAATTCATTGTCTAAAATCCAACTCTTAAAAATTATTGAGTGCAAAAAATGACTATTAATTTTAGATTAAAAATGGATGTCTTAGTTAGTAAGGAAAGATAAGGAAAGAGAAAGAAAGAAAGAGAATATTTCACCATCACAATAGCATTTTTTTAATCTATTTAAATTGTTAGGACCTAACTATGTAGATACATAGTTATATATGGTTTTGACAAAGAACCATATCCAATGCTATCTGTCAGCCAAGATGCCTCATGAACATTGGACAGCCAAGACTCAATTGCACATCTTATTAATCAACTTGATAGCAATGATCAAATAAAGACCAATCAAATAAATCAATGTATTTCATTACAAAGAGATCAATACATGTCAACTATCTCATTCCTTTACTCCTACCCATCTAGATCAAAGAGCTAAACCTGACAGCTAAGAATTTTAACAGCAGAGGTCTCATCCCTCTGACAGCTATGATCTTCAAAGACAGCAGCAATGTTTTATCTCTGTGATAACCAAGATGTGCCTTACCCAATCTCTCAACAAACATTGCCTTGTCATCTCCATGAAGATCCTCTGCACAAGGGTTGTAAATTCCAGCTGTTATTATCCGATCAACAAATGCTCTAAATGCAAACACTATTCTACCCACATTCATTTACTGCATTGTCTCCCCAACGGCTATATTCCAGCTTATAAAAGGAAGCCTCCCTGACTGAAGTTCCTGCCCTTCAACACACAACTTTTGCAATCTTCCTTTCACCCTTGCATACTTCCAAAACCTGCAACCAATTACCAAACAAATCTGAGACACTTGAGACTGTACTTCAGGTGTATAAACAAATTTGTAAACCACGTAAGACTGACTTTAAGTGTGTTCTGTAATTTGCTTCGTAATAAGCAAATCCCTAATTGACTGTACTAATTAGGAAGAGGAGGTTCAAGGAACTTGCCTAATCAATCATTGTAAATCTTCAAGGGAACAAGATTATAGTGGATTGATCTCACTTGCCAAGGTTGACAGTGAGGGTGGATGTAGGAGGAGTGAACTCTGAACCACCTTAAAATTCTTGTGTCATTTGGTATTATCACACACAAACACACACACACCTACACACACTTACACCAATAACTTTGTCTTTACATTATTTCACTTTATTTATTCCGCTGCACATTATACTCTTGCTTTTTGATTAGTTAATATCTGACAGCTAAGAATCAATCTCAGCTGTCAAAGCTTAACTGCCTGATCTCTCTTTAACTGATTAAGTAAACAGGACCTTTCAATTGGTATCAAAGCTTGTCTTCACCACCAAAATTCTAACAACTTGTGAAGGATCATCTCTCAACCCACCATGCCTCAACCAAGAAGAAATAATGAGAAAGACATTTCACATATTGATGACTGTGGATCCTTTGAAATTTATGCATCAAAAATTAAAACCTACCTTGATGCAAATAGTATTTGGAACTGGTATGTTCTAGAAAATGAAGTCACCTGCCCTGTCACACTAGATTCAAATGGTGGAAGCAGTAAAATGAAATCCACAGAATCCTGGACTGAATCTGAAAGGCAATTAATTAGTGCCAATCTTAAAGTCAAAAACATACTTCAAAAGAGTGTAAATGACTCCCTAGCACAAGAGATTACTAAAGAACCAACTGCAAAATCTGCTTGGGAACTCATCCATACCAAATTCCAGAAACACACTAGTGTTAGAACCCAAAACTTGTACAATCTGCTTAGACAACTTGACAATTTTAAGCTCTACCCTGGTGAAAAGGTCAGTGCTGCTAAACCAAGGTTTGAAGATCTTGTCAGATCCATTGCTGACCATGGAAAAACCTTTGAGAACCAAGATCTATGCCTAAAAATATATTCAAACCTTCCCCAAGAATATGAGAAGGTATCCTTGCCTATAAGAGAAGGTGCAGAATGGAGCACCATGACTGTTGAGCAATACTTTGGGAAGCTTGAGGCATATGAACTAGAAGGAATGATAAAAATCTAACCTGTTCCTTCTATCTCACAAACCCTTGCCTTAGCTGCCCAAGAAACCCCTCACAAACCTATCACTCAACAAGATATTGACTCCATGGTTCTCATCTCTCTTCAGAAAGTAAACCACCCCTCAAACAATATCTCACAAGGAGACCTACCAAGTCTCATATCCATGGTTGTCAGAAATGCTATGAGAACTCATAAGAAGACATTTGAGATAAGCTACAGTCCATCCACATCTGATCAAGAGAACCACAAAAAGAAAGTTGAATGCTTCAACTGCAAAAAACTTGGTCACTACTCATCTGATTGTCCTGAACCAAAGAAAACTAAGGATAATCAGACAGCTAAGAAACTCTCCTACTCAAAGGAAATCATTCACAGATCAAGATGCAGCTGCTTCAACTGCACCAAAAAGAAGAATGAAAGAAACAAAGAACAAGTAATGATTGCAGACTCATCAAAATTCAGTGATGAGGAATTTGACTTCAGTGACTCTGAAAGTAAAGGAGAAGAAGCAATGATATGCCTAATGGTAGGTGATGATGAAGAATCAGATAGTGAAGAAGACCTTGAAGCCTTAGCTGTTGCTGAAGAATTAAAACATGTACCCAATTTTAACTCTTTATATAATGAAGAATTTAAATAATTAGTTAGCACTCTCTTAATTCAAATAAAGACACACCAAACTAGCTTTGCTTCATTGCTCACTGATAACCTATCCCAAGACAAAACCATTGAAAAGCTTGAAAGAACCAACCAAGGGCTGAAAGAGCAATGCCTTATGCTTGAAAATGCTAATGGTGAGCTTACAGCTGAGAATTTAAGATCTCTGGAAAACAACCAAAAAACCATCAACCTTGAAAAAGAAAATGAATCTCTTAGAAAGAAGATTGAGTCCTGGAACAAGTCAAGAGATGTTGTGTCATTGTTCAACTACAACCAGAGACACCCTAGGGATAAGTCAGGGATTGGAGCCCATAATCCCACTCTAAAAACATACACTCCTCCCACTGATGAAAAGGCTATTGATAAAATGGTTCTTGAAAGCATGAACTATGTCAAAGCCCAGCAAATTGTCTATCCCATTCAGACAAAGGAGGACTCAAAGAAACAAGGAGAAATCAATAAAGCCAATGAAGCTAGCTCCAATCACATTAATAAAACCGATGAAGAAAGCTCAAATCAACCTAAAGGGAAAGAAAAACAAACAAATAAAAACAAATACATCTGGCAAAGAAAAGGAATTAAGGAGCAAGTGAAGAACAATCAGCAAAGATCTACTGGACAGCAAAGATCTCCTAGACAGCCAAGATTCCCCAGACAGCAAAGATTTGATGGACAACAGAGATCACCCAGACAGCAAAGATTTTACAATCATCACACATACTCCAAACAGCAAAAACCCAACTGGCAGTACTCAAATGGAAAGAGTCATGCCAGTCAAAATAACTCACCAAGATCATCTCACTCAAACAACTTTCATAGCCACACTCAGTTTCACCATAACCAAAACCAATCCTTTTCTCCAAATCATTTTTTCAACCAATCCCAACCTACTACTCTCACACCTTATATGATGCAGATCATGGGATATTACAATACCCTAAACCAGTTTTTTGGAAAAAGGGCAATGAACAAATCTAGGGTATCAAAGAAAGTTTAATCCTTTGGACCCAAAAGAATAAAAGGGTACCATAAATTTGTTTTTCTATTTTGTAGGAACCTAGGAAAGGAATATGGTATTTGGACAGTGTTGTGAATATGGCCCTCCACTACCCAAGCAAATCACAAGAATAATAATCGCACACAAACCAAGCACAAGAAATCAAAAGCACAGAAAAGACACAAGAAATTGTTAACCCAGTTCACCAATTTGATTGGCTACGTCTGGGGGCACTACCAAGCCAGGATCTTGCACTATGTATGTAGAATTATTGTTACAATTAGAAAAGAGGCGGAACTTTGCTTTATATATGACCTAGGAAACTAACCAAACCCTAGACAAACAAGGAATCCCGAACTGCTGAAAACGGGCCCAGCGCGGCCGCCCTCATGCCAAGCGCGGTCGCGCTACTGTCCAGAAGATCCAACGCCTTTGACAAAACCTCCAGCGCGGTCGCCCTCCCTTTTAGCGCGGTCACCCTCGAAGAAATTCCCCCCGAGCATCAGTTACGGTATAAGAGCGCGGCCGCGCTAGGTCGCCCTCCCTTTTAGCGCGGTCACCCTCGAAGAAATTCCCCCCGAGCATCAGTTACGGTATAAGAGCGCGGCCGCGCACATCACTAGCGCGGCCGCTCTTGACTCTAGCAACCTCTGACGAATTTCTCCCCCTTGCTTCGATGTCTAACCCGGTTGGTTCTCTATCCCAACAATCTCCTACCTAGAGATCAACCACACATATAAACCCCGTATCCGTTCTTCAACTCATCCTTGGTGTCCTCCTAGTGCTCACCTCGATCATGGTAGTGCCATCCTCCTCTTCTACTCTCCGAGCCCAATTGAAGCTTTGCACAGCTTCAACTTCTCAAGGTTCACAACCTTTGTCAACATGTCAGCCGGGTTCTCCGATCCCAATATCTTCTCTAGCCCCAAGATCTTCTCCTCCAAGAGATGTCCGATGTAGTGAAACCTCAGTTCAATGTGCTTCGTCCTCGAATGAAACGCCGGATTTCTAGCAAAATGTATTGCACTCTGACTGTCGCTGTAGAGAACGTTACCACTTCGCGTCTTCCCAAGTTCACCCAAGAAGTTCTGCAACCATACCATCTCTTTACTCGCCTCTGTCACTGCCACATATTCTGCTTCTGCAGTTGACTGCGCCACGATCTTCTGCAATTTAGAAGCCCAGGAGATTGCCGTACCACCCAATGTGAACACATAACCCGTAGTACTTCTCCTCTTATCAAGAACACTTGATGCCAAGTCCGCATCAACATAACCCGCTAACACCACTTCCTTGCTCGAGAAACACAGAGCCTTACCAGCAGTACCCTTCAAGTAATGTAGGATCCACTTAACCGCTTCCCAATGTTGCTTTCCTGGATTGCCCATAAACCGGCTGACTACTCCCACCGCATGTGCAATGTCCGGCCTTGTACACACCATTGCATACATGAGACTCCCCACTGCTGAAGCATATGGAGTTCTCTCCATCTTGTCACGCTCCTCCTTGCCCTTAGGTGAGTCCTTCTCGGATAGCTTGAAATGCAAACCCAATGGCGTCCCTGTTGGCTTCGCCTCTTCCATACAAAACCTTGCTAAGACCTTCTCAACGTATTCTGCTTGTGAAAGAACCAACTTGCCCGACTCCCTATCCCGGTCAATCCGCATGCCCAAGATTTTATAGGCCTCTCCCAAATCCTTCATCTCGAACCGTTCTGACAACTGAGTCTTCAATCTGTTTACCTCTCTACTGCTAGAGCCCGCTATTAGCATGTCGTCCACATATAACAGCAAGATAATATACCCATTGTCCGTGTTCTTGAAGTAGCAACAATGATCCGCTTCACATCTGATAAAATCAATGTCGTGCATGAACCCATCAAACTTTCTGTACCACTGCCTAGGAGCTTGTTTAAGGCCATACAAGCTCTTAGTCAATCTGCAAACTAGCTCCTCGCTACCCTTAGACAAGTAACCCTCTGGCTGTACCATGTAAATTTCTTCCTCCAAGTCCCCATGAAGAAAGGCTGTCTTCACATCCATCTGTTCAAGCAACAAGTTGTCCGCCACTACTATCCCCAGAACCATTCTGATAGTGGTCATCTTCACAACCGGAGTGAATACCTCGGTGTAGTCAATACCGTACTTCTGCTGAAACCCTTTTACAACCAGTCTTGCCTTGTAACGCTTGCTACCGTCTGCTTCCTCCTTGATCCTGTAAACCCACTTGTTATGCAGTGCCTTCTTCCCCTTAGGTAGTTTAGTCAACTCCCAAGTTTTGTTGGCCTTCAATGAGTCCATCTCATCATCCATCGCAGCTTTCTACTTATTACAAAGTGCACTACGAACAGCCTCCACATAACATTCTGGTTCCCCATTATCTGTCAACAGCAAATAATAATTGGATGGAGTATACCTGTCAGGCGATCCACGCAATCTGCTGGATCTACGCAGCGGAATATCCGGTTCTGGAGTATGTGGTTCATCATCAGTGACCTCCTGACCATGGTCAGCAAGAACTGTTTTGCTTTCACCCGAGTCTGGAATATCTACCTCTACAACCTCCGGTTCCGAACTAGTGTCATCAGATGCCCCCTTTCTGTCCTTGTACAATACCTGTTCATTGAAAACCACATCTCGACTACGAATAATTCTATGATTTTGGTCATCCCAAAACTTATACCCGAAGTCATCCCCGCCATACCCAACAAACGTACACTTAACATATTTTGCATCTAATTTAGTTCTCTCAGCAGAATCAACCTGAACATAAGAAACGCAGCCAAATATGCGAAGAAAGGACAGATTTACCTGCTTGCCACTCCAAGCTTCCTCTGGAATTCCATTCCCTAATGGTACCGATGGTCCCCGATTGATCAAGAAAGCTGCCGTGTCAACTGCATATGCCCAGAACGTCTTCGGAAGTCCACACTTCAATCTCATACTTCTAGCCCGCTCATTCAATGTTCTGTTCATCCTCTCTGCTACCCCGTTGAGTTGTGGTGTCAGCTTTGGAGTCTTCTCCATACGAATACCATTCGCAGCATAATATTCCCTAAACTCACCAAGCTCATACTCCCCACTATTGTCTGATCTCAAGTACTTAAGCTTAAGTCCTGTCTGATTCTCCACCAAGGCCCTCCACTTCTTGAACACCTCGAAAGCCTCATATTTCCCCTTCAAGAAATAAACCCAGACCTTCCTTGTAGAATCATCAATGAAAGTTATGTAATATGACGCACCACCTAGAGACGTTACCGGAGATGGCCCCCACAAATCCGTGTGAACCAATTCCAACTTTGCTTCCCTCAAACCCCTACCTGTCCTCGAGAAATTATTTCTCCCCTGTTTGCCAAACATACAATCCTCGCAGATCCCCACGTTGACTGTCTTCAAACCCGGTAGTAGTCCCTTTGAACAAAGCACCTTCATCCCCGTCTCACTCATGTGACCCAATTGACAGTGCCACAAATCAGTATCACCCTTGGCTGCCGCCACCGCAATACTATCCTTGGTGTTATTCGCCAAATACAATGTACCCACCTTATTACCCCGAGCGATCTCACAATCCTCCTTGGTAATAACCCAGTTCCTGCAGCCGAATGTCACCTTGTAACCTTCTTCGTCCAACTGCCCAACTGATAGTAGGTTCTTTTTCAAACCCGGAATGTGTCTGACCCCGTTCAGATATAAGACCTTCCCGTCTGATGCTCCTATTCTAACATCCCCCTTCCCCTTGATTTCAAAAGGCTCGCCATCCGCCAGATAGACCTTACCGAAATCACCGGAAGTGTAATTCTCCATCTCTTCCTTATGCCCGCAAGAGTGGAATGATGCTCCCGAATCCAGCACCCATGATTCTAGTGCACTACTGACACTCAGAACCAGTACATCATCACCTTCGACTGTCACATTCACCTGATTGCCCTTACGATTTGGACAATCCCTCTTGAAGTGTCCCAACTCCTTACAATAATAGCACTGAACAGATCCCTTTGCAACCTTTGGTTTGTCTTTGGTCTCCCCGGTCTTTCCCTTACCACTCACCACGTTCTCCCTAGATTCGGTTCTCCCTTGTTTGCTAGTACCCGGCTTCCCCTTGCTAGTAGTAGCTAAAGCCGATCCCGAAGCACTCGATGTCCCCAACTTCTTCATGCGATTTTCTTCGGCCAAAAGAAAGTCTTTAACATCATCATACTTCAATTTCTTCTTACCTGCTGAAGCGTTGATCGCTGTCACCGTTCCGCTCCAACTTGCTGGTAAAGAAGCTAGCAACAAACACGCATGAACCTCATCATCGAACTTGATCTCCACCGCTGTCAATGAGTCTATAACATCCATAAACTCATCGATGTGCTTAGCCAAGGATCCTCCCTCTTGCAACTTGAGACTACCCATCTTGCGTATCAAAACAACCTTATTTGCAGCAGATGGAGTTTCAAATCTCTCAGTAAGATAATCCAATAGCTCCTTGGTGGTTGTCGCCTTCTTGGTAGTCTTTGCAATCCACTTTGACAAAGTAGATCTGACCACCCCTAGGGCTTTCCGATCCATGAGTTCCCATTCTTCCTGATCTTCATCTTCCGGTTTGACACCCTTCAGAGGCTTATAGTGGTCTTTGTTGTACAAAAGATCCTCAATCTGCATCCTCCAATATTCGTAGTCAGACCCATCAAATTTCTCAACCGCCTGTTTGTCCTTGCCCATTCTTGATTGCTTGGAACAACTCCCTTGATCTTGAACCAAAAGCTCTGATACCAGTTGTTGTGAATATGGCCCTCCGCTACCCAAGCAAACCACAAGAATAATAATCGCACACAAACCAAGCACAAGAAATCAAAAGTACAGAAAAGACACAAGAAATTGTTAACCCAGTTCACCAATTTGATTGGCTACGTCTGGGGGCACTACCAAGCCTGGATCTTGCACTATGTATGTAGAATTTTTGTTACAATTATAAAAGAGGCGGAACTTTGCTTTATATATGACCTAGGAAACTAACCAAACCCTAGACAAACAAGGAATCCCGAACTGCTGAAAATGGGCCCAGCGCGGCCGCCCTCATGCCAAGCGCGGTCGCGCTACTGTCCAGAAGATCCAACGCCTTTGACAAAACCTCCAGCGCAGTCGCCCTCCCTTTCAGCGCGGTCGCCCTCGAAGAAATTCCCCCCGAGCATCAGTTACGCTATAAGAGCGCGGTCGCGCACATCACTAGCGCGGCCGCTCTTGACTCCAGCAACCTCTGACGAATTTCTCCCCCTTGCTTCGATGTCTAACCCGGTTGGTTCTCTATCCCAACAGACAGTGGATGTCGCAGACATATGACCTTCAACAAAGAGTGGTTGCAACAATATGTCCCTAAAAATGGTCCAAATGTAACTTTTTATGATAATTCTCAAGCCAAAGTCAAAGGATCAGGAAACCTTGTTACTAAAGACATCATTTTCACTAATGTGTCTTATGTAGAAGGTCTCAAACACAATTTGATTAGCATTAGTCGAATTTGTGACAAGGGATATTATGTTATATGCTCAAAAAACCACTGCACTGTCAAAGATGTCAACAACAAATCTATTCTCACTGGAACTAGAAAGGGAAATCTCTACTGTCTAAACCTGGAAGTTGTGGAATCCTCCAATGCACACTGCCTTCTATCCTATAGTCAGTCTGATATGTCATGGCTATGGCACAAAAGACTGGCTCACCTCAACCTCAAAAGTATCTCCAAATTAGCTAATTCAAACCTAGTCAAAGGCCTACCCAAAATTCCCTTCAAAAAGGACAAGTTATACAAAGCCTGTCAATGTGGCAAACAAAAGAAAACCTCCTTCTCTGCTAAAACCAGATTAGATACTACAAAACCCCTACAACTACTCCACATGGATCTCTTTGGACCCATTAGAACCAGATCTCTTGGTGGAAAGAGATACTCACTAGTGGTAGTTGATGACTACACTAGATTCCCTTGGATTATCCTTCTTGAATCCAAAAGAAAAACCTTAGATCAACTGGTCAAATTGTTCAACAAAATTCAAAACCAAAAAGGTCTATCTATCATCAAAATTAGATCTGACCATGGTAAAGAATTTGAGAACACTGGTGTTGAAGAATACTGTGATCAGAAAGGAATTGAGCACAACTTTTCAGCTCCTAGAACACCACAGCAAAATGGTGTTGCAGAAAGAAAGAACAAAACCATCTGTGAAGTAGCAAGAACTATTCTGTCAGAAAACAATCTTCCTAAATACTTTAGGGGAGAAGCTGTCACCACATCTTTGTATGTCCAAAAGAAGACTCTCATCAACAAGTTTCACACCAAGACTCCTATGAGTTATGGAATGGTAGAACACCAACCATTTCATACTTCCATGGCTTTGGAAGAAGATGCTTTATTCATAACAAGGGAAAAAACAACCTTGATAAGTTTGATTCCAAAAGTGATGAAGGAATTTTCCTTGGATACTCCAATACTAGCAAGGCATACAGAGTATACAACAAAAGGAGACTTATTGTAGAAGAATCAATTCATGTTGACTTTGATGAAAACAATGATCAAAGCTACACTGAATTGTGTGATTTTGATGAAGCTGTTTGAAATTTAGACAACATACCTGAGGTGTCTCCTGTGCATGACTCCTCAAACATCGTTCCTGAAGAAGATTCACCATCCCTTCCCTACATTGTCCTCAAAGACATTAATTCAAACCCTAATTTGTCTGACAGCCAAGAATCCCAACCCAACAACAAAGGTGCATCTAACAGCTATGATGCACCTGACAGCTTACCTTCATCAAGCCAACAAAATACCTCTGTCAAAGTCAAAGTCAATGCCGGAGGTCGAGATTTTGCCAATTTTGCCTAACGAAATTTTGGCATGGCTTCGCTTGCGTGAGGAATCTTGACTCTTAGCATAGGCTCGGATTTAACTTTTACGGGGGTATACGATGAGGCTGTATGACACAGTCTAGACAAAAACCAACCAAAAAAGTCACGGTTTTAAAAGTGTGACACGGACTAGTGCATTGGTCGACACAGGATGCCATGGGGAGTTTGGGATGATTTCGGGCGCGCCCAGGAGCGTTGTAACACTGTCCGTGACTGAAACTGAACAACCATCCCAGGTTAAGGACGTGCGTGCAAAAGTGTACATGATATATATAGTGCGCGTAGTGTACGGTCACCTAAAAATTCTTTTATGAGTTAAAATAGAGATTTTTCTCATGTGTTTTAAAAAAATGTTTTGGGATGGGGAAAATGCATCACATAAGCGCATAAATTTTCTGGTCTGAAACCAGTCCAGATTCTGGACAGAACAGCCCCAGAAATTGTCACAGATTCCAGATTAATGCCTGCTGAAAATTGTCCTGGTGGAACTGCTGATAAGGCCGCACGGCGCAGACCAGGGCAAATCAGGCCGCACGGATAGGAACAGCAGTTTTCCAGGTTCCAATTTGTTGCCTTTCTAGAATGTTTAGCCAAGATTTCTGGGCAACTTTCAGCTTCATATTTGTACCTGCTTATCATTCAGAGTATGTACAAACAAGAATAGCACAAGGAATGCATAAAAAAAGAAAAATTGCACAAGCACAAAAATTGGACTCGGGACAGAAGGCTAACCCTCGTAAATGTTCGAAAGCTTCTTAGGAGAGAAGAAGTTTGGAAACATTTACTTGTCCCCAGCGGAGTCTCCAACTGTGAATTACCCCATTTTTTTAATGAAAAGGGGTCAAGTTTACCTCAGTTGGAAGACACCAAATTTATGAAAAATGGAGTCGCCATGCCATTTTGATTTATCCTCAAAACTTTGAAAAAAAGGAAAAGGGCTCAGAGGTTAAGTTATTCCTTAGGAAGAACATTTGGCGTTCACCCAATGAGCCTTTCAAAAGCAAGTTTTTCAAGGTCCAAAATTTGTGCTTGTTTGTGTGCGTGTGTGATTTAAGAAAAGAGAAAGGATGTGCCAACTTTTTTATCTGAACCTAAGAACCATTTTAAGAAGGTTTTAGTTCGAGATGCCTTGGACTTTAGTATTTTCGGGATTTTGAACCCATACTCACTTTGAACTTATGATCATCATTATGGGACTTTTCGACCCTCCCATTAGGTTAATCAACCATTCTAGGCGTAGGAGCCTTAGTATGTTTTAATCTAACTCTCCTTGGGGATTTTAGTCAAATGTGATCAAAGAAATCATTTTTAAGTCTAAGAATGAGACATTTAGAAAAAAGAATGAATCTTTGGCCATCAATCCTACATCTTGAGACAATGGTGATTCATAGGGACATTTTGTGTGTTTGTCTCAAGTGATCGTCGGAGATTTCAGGATCGAGACTCATTGATTTCTAAAGGGACAAAGATTATGGCATTTTATAATGGGATTGATGTAAAGATGGAGTCTATACACCAATCTTCACTACGGAATGCTCAAGAACCATGGGACTAGGGGAACGGGATATAAAGATTGGATCTTTTATGTTCATCCTATGTCTTTGATGCCTTAGTAGGCTTTTAGACAATCCTTGGTGAAAAGATTCCAACTTTAGGGACATGGGGAGAAACAATATTAACATAAAGATTTCATTTTTAATATGGAAATACAAGGAGTATCATTAATCTAAGAGCATAATGTAAAAGGATGGATCTTTATGGCTTCTCCTATGTCCTTATTACCTCATTAGGTGGACAATCCTTGGAAAAACTAGATCAAGGGGAGGGGAGAACATACTCCCTCCGTCCCAATAAAAGCTTCACCAATTACCCAAAAGGGCGTCCCGTTAGAAGCTTCACCTTTCCTTTTTTTGCAAAAAATCGTTACTATTCAACCCACTCATTCTCTCTCCTATTTCACTATTACACTCACAACATTTTTCAAATTTACTATTTCCTCCACTCATTCTCTCTCCTATTTTACTATTACACTCACAACATTTTTGAAACCCTTAATTTGCGTGCCGAGAAAAAATGGTGAAGCAATTACCGGGATGGAGGGAGTATAGTGAATAAAGATTGCATTTTTATATATAAATGTAAAGGGGGATCGCATCCTCATTTGGTAGATCATCCCTAGAACAAGCCACTTGTGGAATCTTGTTCATCCTAGGTAGAGGATCTACATGAGTCATTTGTGTAGGGGAGTGGGAAATATTGATCTACTTTGCTAAAGATTGGAACTTTATGACATAAATAAAGGTAAGCAACAAGTAACAATGGAATGAGAGAATATAGGAGTGTATTAGAGGTGAGGGAAGGAGAGATTACCAATATTGGTGTTTCTCTATCTTCCAAGGGAGGTTTTACTAGGAAATATCTATTCGGAATAGATTAGGATAGGATTAGTATATGAGAGAGAGTGGTTTTGTGTGTTTAAGGGACTGTATTTCGAGTCTTGATTTCTGCAGAATAACAGTGCTGTCGAAATTCTCCTTTTTTAAAATGAATAGAGGAGGCCTCTATTTATAGGCTTCTGTTGTGCTTCTTATAAGGCTGCACGACATGACCATGCACAAAAATAAGCCGCCAGGCGCCTTCTTCTGTCACGTCATCTTGTTTCTGGAAACATGCAAGGTGGCAGGTTGGAAGCTTCTTTCCAGCAAGGTCCTATCCAGAATTCTTATTCCTGATAGGTCCTTCCTTGCTCGGAAAGTCTTGAAAAGTTCTCGAATTGCCCCTAAACTTTATGAAAGTTTGGGAAACTGCTAGGTAACTTAGATGGGAAGGCATGAGCCAGATTTGGGTACTTACACCTCCAAAAGGTAATTGACGAGTGGACCAAATCTCGTGTCATCATGGATCAAATTCTTGAATCCCAAAAGGCTAGTGGTGACAAAAAAGGCCTGGGATTCCAAACTGGTGAATATTTGAAGTGTGCATCCTGTCGTGGAAAGGATGAGGAATTATCAAAACAAACTCAAGAAATCCGAAGGAAAAGCATTCAAATTCTAAGGGTAAAGGATAGGAACCAAATGGTAAACTTAACATCCATTATGTCTACCCTAAGAAACAATTTGGGAAAAAATCACAAATGAAAAGAAAAGTTTCAGAGGATGAAACTGCTACTGAGGTTGAAACCGCTGATGAGATTCCATTTGGGGCTGACCGTCCTTCTTCTTCAATTGCACCTCATGCCTTCAAAAGCAAGAAGAGCGTTCCAAGAAAAATCGCGGTCAAACCTAAAATGACCTTTGTCAAGGCAAAAACCTCCGTCCCAAAAACGAATGCTGAACCTAAGAAAAGTAAAAAGTTTGTAAAACCTCAGTTTGCTTACATTTTTCATTGTGTGTGATAGTTCTGGTCACAAGGCTGAAGAATGCCTTTTGAGGTTCACACCTAATGCCAGAAAGAATAATCCACCTTCTGTCAAATAAGTGTGGGTTGTCAAAAGATGTTAACCTCAAGACCCAAAAGAAAAAAGGGGACCTCGTTTTTAAATGTTTATTTTTCAGGTCCTCTGCTTAATGGCTGGTCACTCCAAGGCAAAATCAAATGAATGGTATCTTGACAGTGGATGCTCAAGACATATAACTGGAGATAGATGTTTAGTGGAAAATGTCATTGAAGCAAGCGATCCTTCTATAACCTTTAGTGACAACAACAAAGGCAAAATTATTGGCTATAGAACAATTAGGAGAGGAAACCTCACCATTGAGAAGGTTTCACTAGTTGAAGGACTCAAGCACAACCTCCTATCAATTTCTCAATTCTGTGACAATGGAAATCACAGCAACTTCATTTCATCAAATTGCTTTATCAAAGATGGAATTTCCAGAGTCACATTGCTCATAGGGATTCGTAAGAGTAATATTTACATTATTGATTTAAATTCTACATGTAGTATTACTAATCTCTATTTTGTAGCTAAAATTGTGAGCGAAAATAGTTGGCTATGGCACAAGCGTTTGAACCACTTGAACTTCAAGTATCTTGCAAAGATTGGAAGGGAAAATCTCATTTGTGGTTTACCTAAGGTGGCTGATAATCATGCAGAAAAGTGTCGTGCTTGTCAACTTGGTAAACAAATTGCGTCATCTTTCACCGGCAAGACCGCACCATCAACTTCAAAATTTTTACAACTGCTTCACATAGATTTGTTTGGATCTATCACCACTGCTAGCATTGGAGGAAATAGATATACTTTAGAAGTAGTGGATGATTATTCAAGATACACGTGGGTTGAAATGATGATCACAAAAGATGATTGCTATGAAATTCTAACTCACTTTTTAGATGGCTCCAAACCCAAAAGGAAGACGACATCGTTAGTGTAAGGTCTGATAATGGAACAGAATTCAAAAATAACACTTTTGCTCAATATTGTGATGACCATGTAATTGATCACAATTTTTCTACTATTGGTTTTCCACAACAAAATGGGGTTGTGGAAAGAAAGAATAGGACGTTATTGAGGCTGGAAAGATAAAGATTTCTTAGGTCAAGCTTCCTCAGTATTTTTGGGCTGAAGCAGTCAACACAGCGTGCTTCACTCAAAATCGTTCCCTCATCAACAAGACCTACAACAAAACTCCATTTGAACTTTGGAGAGGAAGAATCCCCCAACATTGCCTCTTTCAAAATATTTGGCTGCAAGTGCTTTATCCTCTACAATGGAAGAGAAAACAGAGGTAAATTTGGAGCTAAGTCTGATGAAGGTATTTTTGTTGGGTATGCTAAACATTCCAAAGTTTTTGTGTTTTTAATAAATCTAGTTTAATGATAGTAGAATATGTGCATGTTACATTTGATGAACATTCTCTCCTTGAGCCACATTTGGCTCCAATGTTGATGATGATTTTGTTGAGCCTAATGAAATAGATGAATCTTCTAAAACCACACCTGAGCCAAATCAAGAACATCAAAATCAATCAACTCAAGGAAATCCATCAACCTCAACTGAATTTCCATCAGGTCATTTTCAAACTGCACCTGAAGTTCCAACTCCAGATGCAACCTCTAGGGAATATTTAGATGGGCATTCACCCATTCAGCTAATTGAACTTCTTCATCAACTTACATTCAATGACTTCACTGAAGGATATAACGATGAACCAATAGAAGATCTTTAGCAAGCCTCAGTTCAAACAGATTTACCCCCTAAGGTTCGTGAAGTCAGCAATCATCCTCTCTCAAATGTCATTGGTGATTTATTTGCTGGAGTTCAAACAAGGAGATCAAATTATGATGAGCATACTTCTCTATTATATCAAATTGAACCCAAGAAAGTTGATGAAGCACTCCAAGATTCAAGTTGGGTTGTTGCAATGCAAGAAGAACTCAACCAGTTTGAAAGATGTAAGATTTGGACATTAGTTCCTAGACCTCATAATCAAGGAGTTATAGGTACAAAGTGGGTGTTTAGAAACAAGATGGATGAGAATGGAAGCATCACCAGAAATAAACCAAGGTTGGTTGCACAAGGATATAGGCTAGAAGAATGAATTGACTACGATGACATCTTTGCTCCAGTTGCAAGACTAGAAGCAATCAGAATTTTCTTAGCCTATGCATCGTACAAACATTTCAAGCTTTATCAAATGGACGTTAAGAGTGCTTTCCACAATGGTGAACTTCAAAAAACCGTGTATGTTGCTCAACCTCATGGATTTGATGACTTAAAATTTCCAAATCATGTCTACAAACTCTAAAAGGCTTTGTATGGACTCAAACAAGCTCCAAGTGCATGGTATGAAACTCTATCAAAATTTCTTCTAGAAAAGGGTTCAAACGCGGTAAAATCGATACAACTCTATTCATTGCTAAATATATAATAATCATTCAATACTTGTTCAAATTTATGTTGATGATATTATTTTTTGCTCTACTAATGAAATATTATGTAAGCATTTTGAAAAGCTAATGAAAAGCATGTTTGACATGAGCATGATGGGAGAATTGACATTTTTCCTTGGGCTATAAATCAAACAATGTGATGAAGGAATCTTCCTTAACCAAGCAAAATACACAAAGGAGTTAATCAAAAAGTTTGGACTGGAAAATGCTAAAGCATATGATACTCCTATGGCTACTGACAATAAGCTTGATAAGGATCTAAAAGGTAAAAAGGTTAATCAAACTCTGTTAATGCAGACTGTGGGTGTTACCACAGGTGCTATCACTGGCAGTTGGGTGTTACCCGAACTGTAATGAGTTGTAATTGAATAATTCTTTCCATATTATTTTATATCCTAATGTCTAATATTATTTGCAAGATATATGTGTTTTTTGTCCATATTTCAGGTTAATATATGGTTGGATTAGTTGCTAGAAACAAGGAAGAAGTTGGAGAAGGAGTTACACGTAAATAGGAGATTTACGTGTAACTATTGCTTGGTCCATATTAATTGAAGAAGGAATAAAAACGTGGGAAGACCAAGTCATGGAGTTGTTGCTGATTATTTGAAGTGTACAATACAAAGAAAGCAAGAGAGTACAAGGTGATAAAGCATGGACTTGGGCTTCAAGAAATCGGTTGCTACATTCTAGGGAAGTTGGCGAATGATGAGGAATTCAAGCCAAGAAATCTCTCCACTCCTCACACACGATCCGAAGGTCCAAGGTCTGTTATTTTGGAGTAGCCTCCAAGGCATTGGAAGGCTATAAATAGGCTAGGTGTGTTTCATTTGAAGTATGCCAAATATCAAACACACACACCATAGCACAAGAGAGACAAAGTTCTTTGGTTCGCATATCCTTCCTCCCTTGTGATTCTAGCTTAAACACTGAGTGTTTAAGAGAGTGTTGGCTAAGGATAGGATTTGTTCTTTGTCTCATTCAGTTCCATAGAGCATTATCATTGTATTAGCAATAGGGAACTTTCGGCTTTGTAATTTTGCTATATTGATTATAAAGTCTTCGCCATCTAGGCACACTCAAGTTATATATTTATATAACTTGAGAAAATTATATCTTGTGTTATTTATTTCACAAAGTTTTATAAACTATTTATTTTGGTGTGTGTGTCTTTGTCCGTCAGTGTGTTAACCAAGGTGTTGGGTAACATCTACGGTAACATCTCTTTCCAGTGAAGCCATTGACAATTTCAATTGGTATCAAAGCAGGTCACTTGACGATACTAAGTGCTTGGTCTAGGTGTCATGGCTTATGATCCGGCTAATCCTAATAATAAGCGTCTTCCTGTGTTAGATGGCTCGAATTATTGTTATTGGAAGATCCGTCTACGCTCGCATATCAAATCAATTGATCTTCGAGCATGGCGATCTATAACAAATGGTTACTCCTTACCAATGTTACCTGCCGATGAAGATGGTGACGTACAAGTCAAACCCGAATCGAATGGAACATGGAAGAGATCAACCAAGCTAGTTTCAATGAAAAGGCACTTAATGCCATTTTTGAGTGGGTTGATATGCATATTTTCAAACTTATTCAAAATGGGCCCACCGCAAAAGAAGCATGGGATATTTTACAACGTTTTTGTGAAGGTGATGGCAGTGTGCGTGAAACTAAGCTTAGGGGTCTTACTAGCATTTGAAAGATTAAGGATGGGTGAAAATGAAACTATTCCTTCTTATTTTGAAAAATTATTTGATATTGCTAATGAGTGTCAATTGTTGGGTGAACCTTTACCAACAAACAACTTGTCTCAAAAGCAATTAGAACCCTTCCCGAGCGTTTTAATATGAAAGTTTCATCTATTGAAGAGGCTCACAATCTTGCAACTATGGATATCAATTCTTTAATGAGGATTTTGAAAAACTTTGAGTTAAATCTCTTAGATCAAAGTGAAGCATCTAAAGGAAAATGTTGTTTTGAAAACTCAAGCCTCGAGTTCTTTCGATGAAAACGAAGATGAGGTTTTTGAAGAAATTGATGAGAATGCAAGTGTTGCTTTACTTGCTAGAAAATACAATTCTATGGTTAGAAAGTATAACAATGAAAAAATGCAGGTGAAAGCAAAGGAGACGCAAACCAAGGTCTATGATTCGATGCCAAAAAGGACTTTCCCATCTAACCCAAAGTTGAACCCAAGAAGAGCATCATCGTATCGCTTAAGGTCTGATCCAAAGCACATTGAATCCATTCAATGTCATGCTTGCTCGGGTTGGGGTCACTATTCCAATGAGTGTGCAAATACTCTAAGGAAGAGAGGAAAGAACCTATGGGTTTCTCTCAAGATGATGAGGATGAAGGACCATCTCAGAGGTAGAATCGATCAAACAACCATGTTTGTCACAAGAAGTAACACGGAAAAGGACAAGAGTTACCCAAGGTGTTATCCAAATTCGAGATAACATCCGTGATCACACCCGACATGTATGATGAATTATGTGATAATAATGCCGTTTGTTTTGTTAGCTCTTCTAACCCCGATACAGAAGTACACAAGAGGATGAGCAGAGCAAAGATGACCTCATTTCCGGATTAAAAGACCTTTACGAGGCATTGCTCGTGGAATGGAAGAAAGAGAACAATTTGGTTAAGTCCTTAACCAAGAAGAATGAAGGACTCCAGGCCTATGTGACTCATATGGAGGTTCAAGCAACAAAGAGAGAAATCGAGCTTGAAAGAGTCAAGGGCAATTTGACTCTAGCCGAAACCACCTTGAAGAAGCTCAACACTGGATCTACCAAATTGGATGAGATCTTGAACTTGAGTACACCTCTCAGAGCGGGTATTGGCTTTCAAGAATCTTTGAATAGTATTCTTTCTACTTTGTCTATGAATGATAATAAGAATTGTTTTGTTAAGGAGCAGTTTTTTGACAAAGATTCTTCTTCAAAAGAACCATGTGACAAAGGGAAGGTGTGTCAATCACTGTCACACACCTGACATTTTAAAAATAAATGCCATATTGTTTCAAAAAACTGCCCAGTCCCTTGGTGTTACCCGAGGTGTTGCCCACACACGTGATAACACACCCACGAATGGTAAAAATTCAAAAAGGTGTGGAAACCAAAAGCTAATCTGAAATGTGATGTTGTGTACACCGCTTTAAAAACAAATATTGAAGGTTCTTGGTACTTTGATAGTGGGTGTTCACGTCATATGACAGAACAAAATTGTTTTTAAAAGATTATGAAACAATTCATGGGGGTAGTGTAACATATGGTGGTGGGAGCAAGAGTAATATCATTGGGAGAGGGACACTAAATGTGTCTGGATTTCCAACCTTAAAGAATGTCTTACATGTTGATGGACTTGTAACTAATTTAATTAGTATTAGTCAACTTTGTGATGACAATTTAGAGGTGAAATTCAATAAAGATACTTGTGAAGTTTATGACAAGACTAACAATTGTGTGATGACAGCTACAAGATCTAGTGATAATTGTTATCTTGTTGAAGACAAGCAAGTATGCCATTCGGCAAAACTTGATAACACTACATTGTGGCATCAAAAGTTGGGACATGTTCACTTTCGTAACATAGAAAAGATTGTTAATCTAGATGCTGTCCAAGGCATTCCTAGTCTTGATCTTAAACAAAAAATTGTTTGTGAGGATTGTCTCAAAGGGAAACAAACTCGTGTTACCCATGGTGCTGCCCAACACAATGAGCAACACACTGGTACTACACATTGTTTTCAACTCTTGCATATGGATCTAATGGGTCCACTTGAGATAGAAAGTTTTGGGGGCAAGAAATATACTTATGTCATTGTTGATGATTTTTCACGATTTACATGGGTTTATTTTTTAAGGGAAAAATCTGAGACTTTTGAAAAGTTCAAAATCATGCACTCTAAGATCAAAAACATGTTTTGTGCTTCAATTTTTCGAATTAGGTCCGATCATGGGAGGGAATTTGAGAATGTTTCTTTTTCAAAATTTTGTGAAAGAAAAGGTATTCACCATGAATTTTCAGCCCCAAAAACACCTCAACAAAATGGGATAGCTGAAAGGAAGAATAGGACTTTACTTGAAATGACTCGTGTGATGTTATTTTCAAAAAGAATTTCGAAAAGATTTTGGGCAGAGGCACTAAATACGGCTTGTCACACAGCCAATAGAGTTTTTCTAAGACCCGGCACAACCATGACTCCATATGAAATTTTGAATGGTAGAAAACCAAAAGTTCATTATTTTCATGTCTTTGGTTGTGTGTGTTACATTCTCAATGATCGGGACTACTTAGCAAAATTGGACTCTAAGAGTGATAAGGCCATTTTTCTTGGTTATGCTTCAAATAGTCGTGCATATAGGGTATTTAATCTAAGGCTAAAAACCATCCAAGAATCCATGAATATTGTTTTTGATGATCACTCAAGTATTGCAGGAGAAAATGTTCAAGAGACACCCTTGGAGCCGTTGGAAGAAGTCGATCCGTAAGGTGTTACCACAGGTGTTACCACGAGTGCTAACACCGATAGTAACACAGAAACCGAGCAGTGGTGTTACCATTGATGAGATAACACCTCGTATAGCATCCGATTCCACCCAGCAAATGAAGATCAAGAAGGAGTTGAAACAGGGGTTCACGAGAATGTGAGAAGAGATCCTCCACCTAGAATCGTAGGGAATCATCCTACAACCCAAGTAATTGGGGAGGTGAATGAGGGTGTACAAACAAGACGTATGAATTCCATTAGTGACCGTGACATGGTAAGGTATGTGTGCATGTCCACCACATACTCAAAGGTAACATACTCTTGTTTTACTTCATCCGTAGAACCTAAAAATGTGATTGAAGCTTTAAAAGATAATTTTTGGATTCAAGCAATGCAAGATGAACTTGATCAATTTGCTCGTAACAATGTTTGGTCTTTAGTACCCCGTCCCTTAAACACTAATGTTATTGGGACAAAATGGATTTTCAAAAATAAGACCGATGAGTATGGAAACATTGTTAGGAACAAGGCTCGTTCTTGTGGCTCAAGGCTATACACAAGTGGAAGGTATTGACTATGACGAGACCTTTGCACCTGTGGCTAGAATTGAGTCAATAAGACTTTTATTGGCCATTGCTTGTTTTCTTAAAATCACATTGTTTCAAATGGACGTCAAAGCAGCCTTTTAAATGGATACTTAGATGAGGAAGTTTTTGTTGAACAACCAAAAGGCTTTGAAGATCCATTTCAACCGCACCATGTGTATAGACTTGATAAAGCTCTTTATGGGTTGAAGCAAGCTCCACGTGCATGGTATGGTAGGTTAACTAGTTTTTTACTAGAATATGGTTTAACTAGAGGAGAAGCAGATAGGACTTTATTCATTCTTAAACATGGAAAAGAACTTGTCGTGGTTCAAATCTATGTTGATGACATAGTATATGGCCTCTACATCAAAAACTTGTTTAAATGATTTTGTAGAGGCTATGACATCAACATTTGAAATGAGCATGATGGGGGAACTTAACTTCTTTCTAGGCATGCAAAGTTAAGCAATCAAGTGAAGGGATTTTCATCTCCCAAAGCAAATATGCAAGGAACCCGGTGAAGAAGTTTGGGTTGGAAGGTTCGAAGAGCTCAAAAATTCCTATGGGCACTTCTCTCAAGATTGGAAAAGATCAAGTGGGAGAAGATGTTGATCCAACCCTATATCGTTCCATGATTGGTAGTCTCCTTTACCTTACTTCTAGTCGCCCGATTTGATGTACAACAGTGTGTGTATGTGCTAGATATCAATCCAATCCTAAAGTGTCTCACCTAAATTCTGTGAAAAAGATCATTAAATATGTTTCGGAACTAGTGATTTAGGGATTTGGTATAGTAAAGATACTAATACTAATTTAGTAGGCTTTAGTGACTCGGATCGGGCGTGGGATATGGATGATAGGAAAAGTACAAGTGGGGGATGTTTTTACTTGGGAAATAATTTAGTATCATGGTATAGTAGAAAACAAAATTGTGTTTCATTATCCACAGTGAATCGAGAATATGTAGCGGTAGTTGTTGTTCACAACTAATTTGGTTAAAACACATGCTTGATGATTATGGTCTTGATAGCAATATTTTGACCTTATACCGTGATAATTTGAGTGCTATTAATATTTCCAAAAATCCTGCACAACACTCCCGTACTAAACATATTGACATCCGTCATCATTTTTTAAGAGATATGGTAGATAAAAAGATAATAAATATAGAGCATATTGATACAAAGTATCAACTTGCTGATATTTTCACAAAACCCTTAGACCATGATAGATTCTCTAGTCTAAAGAGATCTCTTGGTCTTTGCATTCTCTAAAAATTGTCCTCTGTAGTAAGGTGTTACCATGGGTGCCGATACCACCTGGGTAACACATGTATACTAGTGCATATTTTTTGCTAGTTTGGTTTTATTCTCTCCGCCGTAAGGGTTCCCATAGTTCCGTGAGCTATGAGAGTTCTCACTGCACATGCCGACCTTTTGTTGTGGTAGGATAACACCCCGAATAACACACTTGATAAAACTCCCTTCATATGCTTAAAGTGACAAAGTCACTAATATTTTTTGATAAATAAAAGGCAAAGGCATTTTATCCATACTATTCTCTCGAGCTCGGGGCACGGTGTTCGCTGCAACGATGTACTCTTGCCAATGAGAATGTATGAGGTGATTTATGCTAAGTATTAGGGACATGGAGTTCGCTACTACAGTGTACCCTACTTGAAAGGCATAGATCACTTGGTCTTTACACTTGAAATAAAACTCGAAGCACGGAGCTCGTTACTACGATGCTTTCTTGTTTAAAGAAGTGTATTGATACGTGATTAACAAGCAATGTATTTAAAAAATATATATAGGCCTATAATGCCTAAAGTGCATGAAAAATGCTCAGCTTGTTATGCCTGAAATGCTTGAAAATGGCTAAGCTTGTTATGCTTGAAATGCTTGAAAATGAAAATATTTATCAAGGGGTTGTTATCATATGTGTTATCTTAGGTGTTACCATTATTGCCATTAACATATTTGTATGTGCTATATTATGTTTTTATTTCTTTATTTTCGATTTAGTTATTTAAGTTTTTAAACTTTGAAAGTCTTTTTATTGTTTAAGAGTTTTAAAAGTTTGAAAAAGTCTTTAACTAACCAATTTATCTTTGATAAACAACTCAAATAACTAAGTCCTAAAATCTAGGGATTTGATTTTCAAAAACCATATGGACTTGGTATATTTGTATGTGTTTATTGTTTTCCGTTTTTTTTATATATATTTAAAAAATTAAAAATCTGAAAATCAAAAAATTAAAAAAAAAATTATTTAAAAAAAAAAAATAATAATATTTTTTCAAAATAATGGCCGGATGTCTTTATTTTTGTGAGGAGTTTTGTACTTGTTTTTCTTGTGGCCTAGAAAATAGGGGGAGTAAATATTGTAGTTATTTTTGTGTGGCTAGAAATAAGGGAGGTTAGGTAAATATTTAATGTAATTATTTTTAGTGGCTAAAAAATAGGGGGAGATTAATTAAAATAGGAGATAATTAGAGGAAGTAGGATAAGTCTTGAAAAATTAATTCCTAATCTAATTCCTATTTTTTCTCCTCTCTCTCTAACCGCCCTAATCCCCTTCTCTCTCTACACGGTAAATACCCCTTCCTCGTCACCGTCAATCCCTCACTCTCAAACCTTCCAAAATCAACAACCTTCCTAAATTCCAAACCCTTCCTAAAACCCTAACCATGGCAACCCCTACCAAAAGCAATCCGCCCCTTTCGAGGTATCTCCGGCGTTGGTTCAAGTGGTCCTAGTCTCACGGACACTTCGACCACCCCTCTCAATGTGTCTCCGGCAATGACAATGTCGGTTGATGATCCTCCTTTGGTGACAACAATGGCGCAACCCTTGCCCATCGTGACCTTACCACCTCTTCCACCCGGTTCCATCAACCAAAAAGCCAAAAAGAAAGGCCATTGCTCACAAACCCTCGGCACAACCCGTCAAAAGAGGAGCTCAAGTAGGCTCACCGCAATGAGGACCAAAGGGACTTCAAAATCCAACACATCCTTCGATCCAAATGAAGTTTCAAGAAGAATTCGGTCTCTCCTCGCCTCATGTTTCGGATGAAGACTTCCATGCCGATGCCGAGAAGAGCCATTCTGTTGAGACATTTGGAGATTGGGAGATTGAGGAAGAAGAGCCCTTATATGAAGTTGTGAAAAGAAACATTAAAGGCAAAAGCAAGTGGGTCAGTCATCAAAGATGTTACCCTTAAAGCCGCAACACCCAAGGTAACATCCTCTGTTTCTAAAGCTTCAAGTCTTCTATCGTTGAGTTTGCCTATTCTCGAGTCCACCGATTTTCTTGAGAAAGAGTTTGATGATGTGAATATGCTTTTCCAAAACCTTACTTCTCATTGGAGTTTTATCGAAAAGAAAATATGGAGTTTTCGTTAAGGCATAGTGACACAAAAATTCTCAAGGAAAAGCACATTGATGAGGTTGATTTCAAAAGCATGGTGTTTTTCAGTTCTTGGAGGATAGAAATTTTTTGAAAGCTAACTTGCATCCTTCGAAATTTGTTGAAGCTATTGTCAAAAATTTCTATGCCAATCTTCATGCCAACCTAGATAATGAAAAGTCCGATCAATTTGGAAAGGTGTTTTTAAGGAACAAAATTTTTTCTATTACTCCTTCTTTGATCAACAAGACTTTAGGACTCCCAAATTTGGATGATGATGGTCCTATTGTTCATAAGGATGAAATTGCTAGGTTTATTTCTCATGATGTCGTGCATGAATGGCCCTCCAATCCTAATCCCAAAACCAAAGTTCATTTTCTTGCTTCCCGTCTCACTTCACTCTTTGCCGTGCTTCACAAGCTTTGCATATTTAATTGGGTTCCTACTTCTAATGAGCAATATGTCACATTGCAACAAGCTGAAATCTTGTATAAGTTAGGAAAGAATCGAAGAGTGAACTTGGGTAGATTGATCTTCAAACATTTGGCTTCATGGGGTAGAAGAAAAGACATTACTATGTTTCCTTACCCTTCTTTAATCTTCCAAATTTTGAAATCTCAAAAATTGCCCATTGAAGAGTTCGGATGAGTACACGCCCCAGCCTTGATCTCTATGCTATAGATTCCCAATGACTAAGAAGAATACCAAGAGTGTGAGATACACAGGTGATCTTCCTTGGTCAAAGATAAACGAATTTGGGTCAAGTGATGCGGTTTCTGCTAAGGGTGTTACTCAATCTGTTATCCCAAATGTTACTCCGAAATCTCCAAGTTTTTCAGGTACAGATGCAGCACATGTTCTTGCTAATGTTTACAATTTGTTGGGGAATGCTTCACCAACAATACCAAAGACCACAGTTTTGGCGTTTCTCCACAAACAAACTGCTACAATTGCCGAGATTGTGCAAGGTTGGACTAAGCTCAAGGACATTACTGATGAATTCATCCAAAGAAGTTTCTTCCCAAACCTGGGGAGCTGAGAAGTGCCGGGCGGAGTTCCGGTCCTAGTGGTGGTGTTGGAGATGCCAGTGGTGCTGCTGCAGATGTTACTGATGGTGCTGACTTAGATGCTGGAGATGAAGAAGGGGATGAACAGGAGGAAGAAGAAGAAGCTGATGATGAACGAGAAGAGTGATTGCAAACATTTGCCTGAAGGTTTATGTTGCCGCTCTTATGGTGATGATTTTTTTGGTGGTTGAAAAACAATTTACTTTTATGTGTTTATTTGGAACATGTTTTAAATACTTTGGTGGTTTGTTTTATTTGCTTATGGTGCTTAAACTTTTAGGGTTGTTTTGAACATGGAATAGCTTAGTAACTTTGATTTATCTTTGGTACTTTAGGTTGCTAGTTAGTTGGAAAAATTATTTTGGAAAATATGTTTTGATAACTAGTATTTTTGTGATAAATCATCAGAAGTTGTTAATGCCTTGATTATGGGGGAGTTGATAACTATGAAGTTGCTCGATGGCTAACAATATCTTGCAGATCAGCACTTTAGAGTTTGGAAAGAAATTATAAATTATGGGGAGATTGTTAATGCAGATCGCGGGTGTTACCACAGTGTGCATCATCGCAGCTGGGTGTTACCCGAACTCGTAATGAGTTGTAATTTAATAATTCTTTCCATATTATTTTATATCCTAATGTCTAATATTATTTGCAAGATATATGTGTTTTTTTGTCCATATTTCAAAGTTAATATATGGTTGGATTAGTTGCTAGAAACAAGGAAGAAGTTTGAGAAGGAGTTACACGTAAATAGGAGATTTACGGTAACTATTGCTTGGTCCATATTAATTGAAGAAGGAATAAAAACGTGGGAAGACCAAGTCATGGAGTTGTTGCCATTATTTGAAGTGTACAATACAAAGAAAGCAAGAGAGTACAAGGTGATAAAACATGGACTTGGGCTTCAAGAAACTCGGTTGCTACATCTTCTAGGGAAGTTTGGCGAATGATGAGGAATTCAAGCCAAGAAATCTCTCCACTCCTCACACACGATCCGAAGGTCCAAGGCCGTATTTTGGAGTAGCCTCCAAGGCATTGGAAGGCTATAAATAGGCTAGGTGTGGTTTCATTTGAAGTATGCCAAATATCAAACACACACACCATACAAAGCACAAGAGAGACTGGAAGTTCTTGGTTCGCATATCCTTCCTCCCTTGTGATTCTAGCTTAAACACCGAGTGTTTAAGAGAGTGTTGGCTAAGGATAGGATTTGTTCTTTTCGTCTCTGATTCAGGCCCATAGAGCATTATCATTGTATTAGCAATAGGGAACTTTCGGCTTTGGTAATTTTTGCTATATTGATTATAAAGTCTTCGCCATCTAGGCACACTCAAGTTATATATTTATATAACTTGAGAAAATTATATCTTGTGTTATTTATTTCCGCCGCACAAAGTTTTATAAACTATTTATTTTGGTGTGTGTGTGTCAGTCCGTCGTTGTGTTAACCACAGGTGTTGGGTAACATCTACTAAGTGAATACTCTCTTTCCAAGGGAAGCCATTGACAATTTCAAACTCTAAGTAATGAAGTTATGAGCTTGTCTCATTACTTTTACTTAACCTGCTAGTAGTAATTTATATTATATTTAGTGTTTGTGT